>CM053770.1:115017960-115037275 GCA_028658325.1 Potorous gilbertii | reverse complement strand
TGCTGTGGAAAGGGTATGGTGCAGTCTTTGGCCACCTCTTCTCTCCTCTGTGCCTATAAAGGGGGCTGAGGCTAATGATTAAGAATCTTAAAATAAGATGATTTTAACATGTGATTCCAAAACTAGGAAATGCATTATTTATGAAGTTTTATGAATTAGTCATCTTTGATGAAGAATTTAATTAAAGAGAGGGTTGGAAACTAAAATAAGATGAGTGATTTGTGAGGATACTAAGCAGAAGGGAGTAAATGGTAGTGACTACATTGTATCTGCTCTCTCTCAAATGGGGAATTATAGGCTATATAACTAGGTCCTGATTAGTGCGAATAATAAATCCTGTGGAGTGGCCCAATTATTCAAACCTTCATTGCATATTTCTACTGGACTGAAACCAATTGCCTTATTTACACATATTCATACTTTGAATAATGCAATCCTTTCATAGCTTTCATTATTTTCACTATTGCTAATCTGGACCTAGGTATGTTTTCTCTAGAATGTCACCTCTATAAAAGATTCCAGGTTATATCTTGGTCCATTTCTTGAAATGGAAAACAGAATATTCAGAAGATGGATAATTATCACTCTAGCATATTGATTTATGCCTTATCCTTAATCTGCTTGACCTTCTTAAGTCCATTAACTTCTTGAATAGAACATCTGTTCGGTTGTGTTTTCAAGGTGAGGGAAAGATAACGTTTTCCTGAGGCTTTTCAATTGTTAATATCATTTTCTACCACAGAGACTGCTACCAACAGTGAAAATACCAATATGTGGGCTTCCAAGAGGCAGGTTGCATCTCATTCCCTTTTCTCTGGGACTAGAATCCAAATCACAATTCAGATCCAGTGTTTTCCCTCCTTATTTTCAGTTCCTTTTTAGTCCATGTCCATTTTTGTCATCATATTATCTTAATTTCAGTTTTTTTCTTAAATGAACTCTTGCTAACATCTACTGGGATGGCAGTATGTGGCTCCTGCTTAAGCACATGCTGAAATATGGAAGGGAAAGAAAAGCTCTTAAAAAAATGCTTTTGTTTTTTCTAGTGCTTAAAAAGTCTTCCTCTTAATCTAACTGCTCACAGTCTGAGGAAAATAGTCACCTGCGGCTAACGCAATTATCTTTGCTAATGGAGAAGCATAATTGCTATGAAAGAAAGTCTCAGATAAACCCAAGGCTTCTGTCCCAACCTTTCCAAGTCCTGATAACAGGCAGCAAAGGAGACTGATGTAAATTTTGCACTGATTTAATTCCTTCCATGGTTCATAGTCCCTTGTCCACCTTCCACTAAATGCTGATACTCTTTAGAGTAGTCACTGGTAAAGAGAGGAAATAGCCAGGCTGGCAGGAAAAGAAAAGGGAGAGGAAGCTTAAAAATCTGCCCCTAAATAATTGATTTTCGAACTTTGGTCAAAATTGTACTTTATAAAAGAGCTTCCAAAGTAATAATGTTCCTATGTCCTGAAAAGATAAAACATGCATTTAGTAATTAACCCACCAGATAGAAAAGTCCTAGTAAGATACATTGCAGGTCTGGCCTGTTTGATCTAGTATTAGACTGTAGCCAAATGGATGCTCAGCGGTGTTTATCACATTGTTTGGTGCTAGCACCAATGATGACACCATGTGCATAGTGGTGTCTGTGATAATAGGATCAGAGACAGGCAGCACAGTATGTGACAATTCAGATTAATTCTAGTTTTCAGCTATTTTTCAAATTGAAAGTAATTACTTGTCCAGCGCAACATGTATGGAATGGAATTAGCTTCTCGAGTCTCCAGAAGACTCAATTTTGCCTTAAGCTTTTCCTTTGTTCTTTCACATGGTTATATGGATAGTTACAACAATAGTAAAATGCATTCAATTAAATCAAGTTCCTGCCCCTCACAGCAGCTCTGGATCGCCTCCTTATTTATGGTTTGGGGGATCAGACTTAAGTCTAAAATTTGCTCCTTTCATCCCTAAGGTTTCTAACTTTCCTTTTTACTAACAACTGATTTTCTTCAATCCTTTTTTGCCCACTCACCTGCTGATATTGATGGGGGAAAAAAGAACTTGAAAATTGTAAGTTTCTTTTTTATCTGGTGGAGAGTGTGAAAGTAGAATCAATAACTTTGTAACGCTGAAGTCACAAGTTATAAAATCCAAATTTCATGACTGTGGTTATTTGTGGGGCATGCATGTTTGCTGTGGCTAACTACTATATATATATATATACTGTATATACTGTAACTACTATACATATGTATATATATACACTATATTCATATAATACAAAGAAGCTTTAGTATTTTTTACATTTTACCAGGGAAAATTATGTCTTCCCTCAGCCTTTTAGAATACTTTTTTTTGCTTTTACTTTTAGTGATACTTCATTTACTCATGTGAATTTTATCTACATCTGATGCAACTTCATGAGAAAATTCCCAGACATTAGGGGAAAAAAAGAGAAAATCTGACCAAAATCTTCTAAATGGAATTTGTTATTCACTACCTTTTGCAGTAAAGACTCATCTTTTTTGACACTGAGATAGAAAAGTGTTTTCTGAAGATTCATATATGTAGTTTCAAGTAATGAGAGGCCACAATTTGTATAGCAGATGCATTCAGTTTTCTGTACCACTGACTTGTGATTGTAGTGCATCTTACTGATGCTAAGGTTAGAAAAGGAGTAGGAAATCCAAGAGTAGAAAAGGAGTAGGAAATTACAAGTGCATCTTACTGATGCTAAGGTTAGAAAAGGAGTAGGAAATCCAAGAAACTTTAGTGTCATGGTGGCTACTCTTTTAAGAAGAATGTGTTAAATGTGTCAGAAATGTAAATCAAAATAAGAACTGAGAAAAGATAACAATTTAAGGGAGAATCAACTGGTGAAGGAGTAGCTAGATGGTACACTGGACTTAAAGTCAGAAAGACCTAAGTTCAAATTTGACCTCAGACATTTACTTAGCTATTTGACCCTGGGCAAGTCACTTAACGCTTATTTGCCTTAATCCCTCAACTGTAAATTGTGGGCACACTGGAGAAGGAAATGGCAAACTACTCCAATACCTTTGCCAAAAGAACCTTACAGATATATAGCCCATGGGGTCACACAAAATAGGACACAACAGTAACAACAAAGATAGCAAAGGTAGTGGGCAGGGAAAGAGGAGACCCAGACTCTAGGTTGAACAAATCATTTAAGATCTCTGAGTCTTAGTTTTATCATGTATAGAGTAAGGTCTTCGTGCTTCTTTCTAGCCTAAAATGCTGTAGTTTCTCGGAAACAGAAAGTATTTGTTATCTTAGAATGAACAGTTTCAATGGAATAAAGGAGATAGAAACAAGCTTTCTTCATGTCAGACTACAATATATGATAAATAAGAGTTTTTATCTCTTAGACAGAAAAAAAAACTTGGGGTTAGATAGCAGTTGGTCATCTCACTTTGAATACTGTAATGGAAATATTGAAAAGTAAGATGAGAGGTTTTTTTCGGTTGTGTCTGACTCCTCATGATGCCATTTAGGGTTTTCTTGTAATGGTTTGCCATTTTCTTCTCCAACTCATTTTACAGATGAGGAAACTGAAGCAAACTAGGTTAAGTGATTTGCCCAGGGTCACACAGATAGCAAGTATCTGAGACTGAATTTGAACTCAGGTCTTTCTAACTCCAGGTCCACTACTCCGTCCACTGGGCCATCCAATAAGGACATCCCTAATTTCATTGCTTTTATCCCTAAATCTGATTGTCTTATTTTTATTCATCATTTTTCTACCTTCTACATCTAATAGGTCATTGCATAAACTCCATATGTGTTTTTCAGGTTCAGAATTTTAAAATACATTTTCCTTCAATCTATGCTATAGTCTCATTAGGAAATTTATCTTTTCTATAATTTTTTAATTCTGTATTTTAATATTTTAATCCTAAGTCAGAGGAATTTCTCATTGTTGCATCATAAAATAACCTGACTTGGTTTTGTGACTGACAAACTTTTACTAATCATTGTTTTCCCAAGCATTTTGCATGGAAATAAACATACGCATGCTAAGAATCTGACAGTGAGGTGTGCATTAACTTCATAGTTCCAGGTATCTTCTGAAGTAGTGCCTACTGAGAGCTATTCTCTTCATAGGAAATGCTAAGGATATTTGGATAAGTTTGGTGAAATTGAGTATTTTTCTAGAGAAAATGATGGAGTAATATAGTGACACAATTGTTCATTGTTCTATATCTCTTTATTCTATTCAACAATGAAGTGGTACAACCTCCAACCATCACTCGTCAGTCTCCAAAAGATTACATTATTGACCCCCGAGAAAATATTGAAATCCAATGCGAGGCAAAAGGAAAGCCACCTCCCAGGTTGGTATGCTTTAAAAAATGTTTTGCAAATTGTAAGAGAAAACAATGACATTTCCAAGCACAGGAACAAATATTGAAAATAAATTTAAAGTAAATTGGGAATAAAAACCATTCATACTTGGCATTTTTCCCATATGTGACTATCCAAACTGTCCTTGGTTAATATTGCATTAGTCTCTGTCTTTTTCTGCCTTTCAGAGCTAGTATACTAACATTTTCAAATGCTGAAATTTTCTCTATGTTTATTGTTTCTTCTGTTATTTATTTTCTTTCAAAGTAGGTAACACTGGAGTTGATTTCAAAAGGTTCCAAATAGTTTTCCAAACTCATGCAGGGTCCCATGGTTAGGATTCTACATATAGAACATCACACAGACATCAATTAAAAATATTTTTAATAATAACATTAGGTTATAGCTTAATACAAGTCAGAAGAAAAGAAAAAACTGCAACAATCTGAGCTGAATCTAAATAAAATTAGCTTCTTCCCAAGCTAATAGGCTCCCCATTATTTGAGGACTTTGTGTGGTGACTGCATGGAGGATATCTGAATATTGTGGAAGGGATTGCTATTTAGTTTTGCACTGAGGTAAATAACCCCTTAGGTCCATTTATGAGATTCTATAATTCTTTGACATGTATTTTTAAGTGAGAAGTAAATGACACTCCAAATATTTCCTAGACTTTGTTCACTATTGCAAACCTTATCTCCATCACGGTAGACTAGCAACTAGAAGTCATTCAGTTCATCAAACATTTATTTAGCATGCAGGACTCCTACATTCTAACATTGTTCTAGGTGATAGGAGGAAATACAGAGAAAAATAATCCATGATCCCTGCCCTCATGGGATAACATAATGGGAGGTGCAACAAAAGTCTGTGATTTCAGTGATGTACGATATTGAAATCCACAGAGCCACATCCTTTAACTTAGATGATCTCTGAGAGTTCTCCAGTCAGAAAAAGTTCATCATCCTATGACCAAACTGCTGAGGAATCCCTTTAAACTAAATCACAGTGCCCATGGACAAAAGACTTGTATTCCATCACTAAGACCTTCAAAAATGGTGAGAATTGCCAGATTTTGTGGGGTTTTTATTTGCCATAGCCATTACATATCCAGAGTCACCACCACAGTGGGAATTAATCAATCAGGCATTCATAGAGGATTCATTACATGCTAGGGATACAAATGTGCTAGGGATGCAAAGTCTATGGCAAAACAGTCCCTGCTGTCAAAAAAACTTACATTCTAATGGTGGAGATAAGTGCATTTATGGGTATGTTCAAAACACATACAAAGCCAACATAGGGTGATCTGGGAGTAAGACCTGTAAGACAGTAGCACTAGAGAGACAGGAAAAGTGCTAGGGCTGAGTCTTGAAGGAAATAAGAGATTTCAAGAGGTAGAGTAAGAAAAAAAATCTATCGAAGGCAGGTATTTCATACAAAGATGTACATATGGAGTTCATACTAAGTGTGTAGAGAAGTAGAAAATGCTGGGTAAAGAAAGCCATTAACTACGTCCAAACATTGATTTGCTGGTCATTTAATCAATAAATATTTATTAAGCACATACTATGTGGCAGGCACTGTTTTAAACACAATATGAAAAACAAACATACAAAAAAACCCCAATCTACTAAGGAAAGAGAACACATAAAAGGAAACTGAAAAGGAGGGGGCAAAACAGAGAAGGTGCCTGACCTGAAGATATGAAGCCAAAAAAAGTCTTAGTTGACATTTTGCTTCAAATTGGTATGTTTTGATATAGTTTCAGACATTTTTTTAAAATCCTCTCTCTAGCTTTTGTGAATTAGATTTATAGTCACCTTTATTTTTTAATATCATCTCTGATCATGTATTAAAGAAGAAAAAGTGCTTAGTGGTAAAAAAAAAAATACAACTTGGAAAACATGCTCTTGTGTCAGCATGGTCATTGGCTATGCTATAAATATGTTTCTAAATAAAATGTTGAATTACATGACTGTTATGAACACAAAGGCAATGAATTTGTTAATGAAATAAATCATTTATGTACACATCGTCAGAATCTCATTTGACTTTTTGGATAGCTCCCTGTGGAATTTACTAAATTAGCCAGGAACCAGCAACTTGCAGAATATATTTGCAGAATCACAGTTCTCACTTGCAAGAAATGAAATATTAGTCAACCCCTGTATGGGATTTGCTGCATTTCCATAACTTAAAGCTGCCCTAACCAATTAAAAGACATAGTTCCAGCTGACGCTTTCAATGTCACATTTCAGCTCCGAGCAAATTTTTCCAGACAGGTTACCAACCCTCTGAACAATGACATCTATAATAAAAATGCTAATGAAGCTCTAGGAATAGTAAGACTGACAGACCAGCTTCCTATGTTTTCTTTTGAAAAATGACAGGCAATTTTCGTGCTTGATTTCTCAACTGAGTTCTATTGGTGGTTAGTTATAAAAAAAGACATGGTCCTGAAAATGGATAACTAATACTTTATATCTAGGTCATCATTCAGAAATCAAGCATTTCATACATGAATAATTTTCTAAAGTTACGGTCTTTTATATTGGACAATTTGTTCTCAATTAAAATCTATGCAAGTCCTAGGATTACACACACACACATACATATATATATTGTATATGTATGTATGTGCATATATACAATGAATGTATCTAAATATTTCATTAGGGTGTATGTATATATGTATGTAATATACATCTAATTATTCTACAATACATATATTTTTAAAGTAATTTTAATGTGATATGACTTTTCTAACTCTTTAGCATACTCTAACCTCCTATCTTTTATTTGATGATAGCTTCTCCTGGACACGCAATGGGACTCATTTTGACATAGACAAAGACCCCCTAGTAAAAATGTTGCCCAATTCAGGAACCCTTGTAATCAGCATTACAATTGAAGGGAAGGCAGAGACATATGAAGGAGTCTATCAGTGTACTGCAAGGAATGAACGTGGGGCAGCCATTTCTAATAATATTGTAATTCGTCCATCCAGTAAGTAAAGCTTGTAAATCAAATCTGTTATTTCTCTTTTGTTATTCTCAGCTTTTGTAAAGCTTTGAGTTTTTTTAATCATTAATACAATCTTCTTCAAAAATGAAGATGTAATAATCATGTTTCTTCTGTTCTGCCTTTGAATTACATAATTACTCTCTTTTCCAGTTTTATCTAACAAGTTCTTTATCTAAACCTTTTGCTAACTTAGAGTGCTTTCTGCCTTACATGTATTTTCTTTTAAATAGTAGTAAATGGTAATAAGGCATTAAGAAAAAATGTTATTTTTCGGAACCAGTCTATTTATTTGTTCCTAAATTATCTTCTATATGGGTTCCTAAGTTATCTTCTTTAGGTTTCCTGAAAAATTTTATCCAATATATAAGGCATTTGGAGATATATAAATCAAATCTATTTGTATTTTTAAATGTTACATTTTTCAAAATAGAATATGCTCCCTCATGACATAAAGTAGCATCTGATAACAAGCTTTGATATTTTGTGTGATATTTTTCTATTAGTTTCAAATCTTTCCCAAGATCCTCTGATAGAGTAATTAATAAGTGCTATTTGCATTTTTAGTAAGTTACATAAAATTAACTTCAAAACAAATCTTTTCTTTAAAGTTCAGCCCATCTTTTTTCCGTAAGGATAAATGGTTAACACATAAATTGAGTTGAGAGGAGTGGATAAGACTATGAGATGTTTTCCTTTTATTGTATCTTTTTAAAAGATTTCTCAATGAAGGGTTAACTTAGGAGTTGATGTTGTATTCAATAGGATCTCCCTTGTGGACCAAAGAAAAACTGGAACAAATCACAATTCTGAAAGGGCAGTCTCTCGTACTTCCTTGCAGACCCCCACTTGGATTACCACCACCTATTATATTTTGGATGGACAATTGTAAGTTGTAAGAAGATTTAAAGCATGCCATTTTGTTGTTTTAATGTAAGGCACTACTAGTTTTTGTAAGTTTAAAAAAATGTATTAAGTTCCTTGAGGAAAACAGATGCTTATAAAAATACTGCAATCTAAATTACATCTCATTTCAGATTAAGAAGAAAACTCTCAAAGTCATACATATTGAGTATTGAAAGTAAAATTTCCTTAGATGTCAATTAGAAAACATTATGTTTAGTCTTTGAAGGGGAAAAAAGTTCGCAAAATTTTAAATTCCAGTGTTGAAATTTTATTATTTGGGGAAAACATACTAAGAAGCCACCCCCAAAGAAAAAATAAAAGGCAAATTTTACATGTCTCTCCTTCTATCTCTTTCTCTCTCTTTCTCCCTCCTTTCTTCTGTCAGTCTATTTCTCTGTCTCTCCCTTTCTCTTTTTTATTTTTTATATGCCGCTAAGGCATCTGCTTTTGTCCTTGTTTATCGCGCCTTTCAAAATATTAGGTCATTCATTCTTTCTTATATTGAAACATGACAAGATCTGCAAGAGTAATGTGCTATACTTTATTAGTTTAATAATAATTATGTTATAACATCTGTAAAGGAATGATTTAAGATTTTATAAAGTATTTGCTTCATCACTACCTCATGAGAACTGATTGAAAGAAGTACAGATGTTTAGTGTGAATGAGGAAAGAATTAGGGGGAACATAATGGCTGTCCTGTCAAATATGAACAGTTGTCATCTGTAAGGAGGATTAGATTTATTTTGCTATTCTCCAAAAGGCAGAAATAGGACCAGTGACTGGAAGCAGCAACGAGGCTGATTTCAGGCCACATAAGGAAAGATCTCCTAACACTAAGGAATGTTCAGAAGAGGATTCTGTATCCAGTTCTCTATCATTTTAGGTCTAGATAGTCATTTCTCAGGGATATTTCACTAGGACTTCCAGTTCAGACAGAAATTGGACTAGATAATATCTGAGTTCCCTTTCAATTGTGTGATTTGATGGCTTTGAGTTCTACCAGGCACTAGCTCTTTACTAGTCTTGCCACTCCATAGTACAAGGACCTTAATAACTTGTCTGAACTTCATATTCTTTGAAAGTAAGAAAGGACATATACATACTAGATATTAAAAATAATACATAACATTGATCCAGCACTTTGAAGTTTCCAAAGTTCTTTACATACATTATTTCATTTGAGCCTCACAACCATCTGGCAAGACATGGTTTTGATTTGGGTTTTAGACCTATGATTTCATTGGTGTAGGTAGCCTCCCTCCCTCCCTCTCTCCCTCTTTTCCCCTCCCTCCTCCTTCTCTGTCTCTCTCTCCTTCTCCCTTTCTCCTCCACCTTCTTATTCCTCTTCTTCTTCTTCCTCTTCCTCCTCTTCCTCTTCCTCCTCTTCTTCTTCTTTTCTGTCTCTCTCTCTCCTAATAAAATATAAGATCCTTAAGGACAGGGACTATATTTGTGTCTTTTCCTGGTGCCTTGCACATAGGAGGCACATAATAAATACAACTTGAATTGAATCTGATTGAACTAAGATTCCAACAAGTATAAAGACTTTCCTATAGTCACACAGTCAGTAAGTGTCAATTCTAGGGGCCCTGAATAACTGAAATGCTTTTATATAAAAATGCTTTATATATATATATGTATATATATATATATATAAAATATATAATATTATATAAAATATATGTGTGTATATATATAGATACAAACATACATATATATATATATATATATATATATATATATATATATATATACAAATTTTCAAGACAAAATTCTCTTTGAAGTAATTTTTCAAGGGGGAACCATACTGAATTGAAACTTGAGTTTCATGATTGATTTGGGTATTCATTAACAGCAAACTGACTTATAGATTCACTCATGAATAATTAGTCATTTCTCTTTAGACTGTGGTGTTAGTATGTTTAAATATGTTCAGTGATGCAATGATAGAGCACTGGACCTGGAGTCAGAAAGAACTAATTTCAAATCAAGACTCAAACCTTTAATTAGCTCTGTGACTCTGGACAAGTCATGGAACCATGGTGTGCCTCAGTTTCCTCAAATATAAAATTGCACCTACCTACTAGGGTTGTTGTGAGGATCAAATGAGAGAAAGTGCTTAGCATTGTACTTGTCACATAGTAGGTGCTTATAAAATACTTGTTTCCTTTCCCTCCATTCATAATCTTGATCATGCCTTAACATCCCCATGTAGACCAAAGTTGGAAGTAAAGTGACAAAGCATTGAAATAGGACCAGAGTTGCCACCATTTTTATTTAAATGATTGTACCACATTTAGAATTATGGAGGTACTTTTAAGCTGTCACCAACCTTTGTCTACTTTGCAGCTGGTTTTCAACAACTATGTGAATGCAGTTAAAGCATGTCACTCTTAGAAATTTCATCAATATAACTTCCACAAATAGTTCCCATACAGTTGGGAGTAACAAGCCTTCAGAGTATCTGTGTCAAATTGTATTAAGGCAGTGGGATGCAGTGAAAGGAAAGCTGCCCTTGGAGTCAGCATATCTCTATTCAGGTCCCCACTATGATGCTCATTAGTTATGTGAGCATGGTTAAGTAGTCACTTAACCTCTGAGCCTCAGTTTCATTATTTGTAAAATGAGAATATTTGCATTTACCAACCTCAAAGAACTGTTGTGAGGTTGTAAACAGAAGTGTGTGTGTGTGTGTGTGTATGTGTGTGTGTATGATATGTTAGCTATTAAATATACTCATAATAAAATTTAGAACTTATGTGCTCATCTTTTCTTCACTGTCCTTTTTTTAGTTTTTTTCCCCTCAATGAACTATTAGCATCTTTGTATTATTGGAATTTCCATATATAAATGTTTATAGCCATCCCCTCTTGATAAGTAGTCTTACATAAAAGGATTTAGAGGAAGTTTTCAAGGTGGGGGTGTGAAAGGGAATGGAAAAATCAATATATGTGAAATAAATTTTGAAGTGGCTAAAAACTTATCCTGCTACTGTTGAAAGTGGCATTTTTCAAATGATATAATTATATAGTTTCCTGCCCCTCTTTCCCCAGCTTTTCAACGCCTTCCACAAAGTGAAAGAGTTTCCCAAGGTCTAAATGGAGACCTTTATTTTTCTAATGTGCTACCAGAAGATACTCGTGAAGATTATATTTGTTATGCAAGATTTAATCATACTCAGACCATCCAGCAGAAGCAACCCATTTCTGTGAAAGTACTTTCAAGTATGTATTAAATATCCTCAATTTATTTTTCAGTCAGGTTTACTAATATGTAGTAGATATGCATGTGTATATATGATATACCACCTATATTGAAGCAAGTGGGTTTATTGAATAAGAAATTCTCTATGTATCCCAATCAAATGTTGTGATAAGTATTATAAATGTCGATAGCTACCCTGAATACCTTACATATTTGTAAATTTGCACTGTAAACATTGATTATGTTTCACAAAGGAACATGAATACCTTATATATTTGTAAATTTGCACTGTAAACAATGATTATGTTTCATCAAGGAACATGCTATATAATGCTTAGCTTTGGTAATGTTCTTTTGTATAAAGTATGACCTATTACATCCTGAGTTTTAATCATCTTCAGGTAGGAGTTCTAAGTTCACAATTTTATTGGTCAAAATCACATGACAGTGATATCTGCAACCAGTTTTTATTTGCTAGAACTCACAGTCTACATAGGCATTATCTTTTGCTTTTGTTGCCCAATATTTTTAATCCTTCCCCCTTATTTTCGGTGCATTTTTCATAATATTCTGTTTATTTCAGTGGATGAATTGAATGACACTATAACTGCTAATTTGAGTGACTCTGAGTTTTACGGTGGTAAGTTATGGGAATCATAACTGCTCTTGTCTCCATTGTAGAAATTAGTAAACTAACTCCACCTCCATAGCTACTTAACCATGATTGTCTTTTTAAATTTTATGTAGTATTGTGGATAAAAACCTTTAAAACTGTGTTACTAAAATTTTTTAATGTTATTTACATTTTTCACATTGTGAAAGCTTCCATTCTAGATACATATATTTACCTGGAGAACTATTTCACATGATCTAGAAATTATTTTTAAATTTAACTTCTCTATTCTTGTATTTTTCTTTTCACATTTTCCTGTGCATTCAGTGAAATGTTGAAGGGCATATTAATGTTTGTTTAGACTAACCACTTGTTTAAAGTAGCAGTAATATCTTAAGGCATATTAACCCCAGCAACTAATAACTTGGTAGATGTTTTTAAAAATTACTGCATTTCCCTCGTTTTCTCTATTTTCATTTCATATAAATGGCAATTGCATTTTTCTTTTAAATCACTTATGGATCTTTTAAATGAAACCATTTTCCTTGACATGTACACAGATGAGATATTATCATTCCCTTTTGTTCAAGTAATCTTACATAAAGGCATAAAAAGAGGTTCTTGTGAAGCTTTCAGGGATAAATATAAATATGCATATTTATTAAATAAAATATTAAGTACTTACTTAGTACTTATGATAAGCACAATGTGACATAAGTAGATAGGCAGCCAGCCTTGAAGTCAGAAAGGCCTTGCTTAAAGTACCTCCTCTGCCACATACAAATGGGACCCTGCATTGATAAAGGGAGTTCTTCCCTGGGTGGGACCTAAATCAGTGAAACTTTAGAACCTGTAAAAAAAGAAAAGAAATTAAAATCAGCTATTATATCCTATTAATATAATCATCATGCCCAAGTAATTACCTTCTCTGTGCTGTACTTTTAAAACAGGTAAGAGTTTGGTTTTCTTATATTTTGTCTGCATTATTGCCTGCTGGAACCCAAGTTTTCTCAATAAAAATGTCCAATATATAACTTTCTGTTAATTAGCAGTTGAGAGATGACCAAAAACTGTCATGGGAACATAAGCTCTTTAGTTACAAGATATATATGTTTGCTGTACAATAGCCTGGCCTTTATTTGATTGCTGTCTTTATGCTCGATAAAAGAACAAATTCATTTGCGTCCCCACAGAACCATTTCCCATACTTTGCACAAGGTTTACATGGGGCAGGCTCCTCTCAGTCCCTGCATCCTCAGCAGAGTCGTGATTATCCTACTACAACACACAATCATTCCTTTTCTCCTCTCCTCTCCCCTAGGTGTAAGATTGGGTCTTCCTATTTCATCAGGGAATTGAGGAAGGCTGCTCATAAGCTCCTTCCAACTACTGAACATCATGGAAATTGTCACCTTCTCTACATCCAGTCCTAGTGGCTTTGCCCCCTCCTTAGTTAAGCCACTGCCAAACCCCTTCCTCCCCACCATCACATTGATGTCAGACTTGCTGAGGATACCTGAGAGGCTTAGCTTACTGCAGTGCTAAACTCCTGACCCCAAGATCAAAAGATCTACCAATCTCAGCCTCCTTAGTAGCTGGGATTACATGCCTATGTCACTATGCCTGGCTCCATTCCCTTTGTTAACTCAAATGCCACAGAATGACCACCTATTATCAAGCAATTCCTTTTCAAAATGTGCACACAATTTTTGACTAGATATAGATATTTGTATATATACATACATACATATATATATCATATATCACTATAAATTTGATATATGTATAAAATATATCTATGTATATATACTCAATATAATAACTTATACTAAAGCTTAGTAAGTGCATTTTAAAAATCCTTAAACTTATAGATTGTTTTTAAAAGTCTTCATGTTTCTAGGAGATTGGTGAATAGTAAAAATAATAGCCCCTATATTTAATTATGCAACCAACACAAATTGTTACTAGGTCTAGCCAAATAAATCATTGGCTATTTTTAAATCTGTATGTGACTACCAGTACTTAACTTCCAAACAGAAATAATTAGGAATGTAGAATAGGATACTTGGAGAGAAAGAAACTGGAAATATATGTACATAGCTACTTATAGATGTGATTCTGTTTTTATTGACTTTCTTTGCACAGCCAAGTCCTATATTGAGAGGCCTCCAAAACTTTTGACTCCAGAAGGCCAGACAAGTCATAAAGAAGAGCTACGAGAAAATGTTCTTTCCCTAGAGTGTATCGCAGAAGGCTTGTGAGTTGATTTTTTGGTCCTAATATATATTTCTAATAATAAAAAATTGAAATATACTTATTAAGAGGTATTTGTGTGATGGACTATAAAGGTGGTACTGTTCAGTCTATACATGTGCCAAGGAGACATTGCCAAGTGTTTTGAAATTAGGCAGGATGAATCACACTTGTTAAACTGCTTAATTTACAAGATAGACAGTAAGATCATTTTCACTTATTTTAGCCTTTGGCTTTTAGTTCAGTTGAATAGGTACTGTTGTCATTCTGTGACTGTTAAAACTGATTGACTGACTCATTCTTTCTGAGATCCTTCAGCTACTTGGAAACCAGAAGGTTGTCTTAACATCAAAGGGGGACTTCATTCTAAAGTTAACATGGTACAATTTGGTAAAAGTTAAACCCAGACAGAGATGTTTATTTTGATGAAAAATGACCCCATATCTGTGTTTTATCATCTTTTGCCTTACAAGTGAAGTAAGCAAGGGACTATGGCAAGATAAGCCTGAATCTATCACCATTACTAGGAAAATAAGTCAGAGTGCAAGCCCTAGTCACACCACGAATAGCATCCTCATCATATTAAAAAAATATTATGTTGTACTATTTGGAATACTTGTACATTTCAATATGTTGCTTCTTATATTTCTTCTCCTAGGAGAAGGCTTAATTATTTGCATTGATTATAATTCATTATCAAATTTGCTTACATAAGGATTTCATAAGCGTCTTAGGATCCTAGGAATTAGAGCTCTTCTAAATCAGATAGTCCATGGCACTCATTATACAGGTGGGAAAGTTGAGGCCTTAGACTGTTAAAGGACTTACCCAGTGGTGCACAGTAATTAACTGGCAGAGCAAGACTTGAAACTAAGTCTCCTGACTGCCAGTCTAATACTCTTTCCACATCTCCTCTATTTCACATAATCATCATGTTTAAAATACTGTTGTCATCTTCCAACCAAAAGCGCCAAATAATTCTCAAAAGTTCACTTTTTCTTTTCTTAATTCTCTATGTTTTATTATTATATAAATAATTATTAATAACAGTGCTAATTTTCTTCACCACAATTCTGTGAATCAGGCACCCCCTATAATACGTGAGAAAACAGGCTCAGACAGGTGACATTATTTGCCTATGATCCAACAGCCAGTATAAGTGATCTGAACTTGGTAAATATTAGCTTGTGAACCTCCATTTCTGAATACTACGAAACTTCCATGGCATCAGGGCACATTTGCCACTAAGGAGACATCTTGTCTGCAGACAAGTTTTAGGATGTTGGCAGGGAAATTTGCTGCACATATTGTTATTGGCACTTCCATTATAAATGTCGACTGAGATCTCAGAAACATGTGCCTTTGCTGGCCACAAATGATTCACTCATTGCTTTCCCTGACCTTGTAGCAGTTGTGTGTGGGAAGCCACTGGGCTCATATTCTAATTCTGCCCCCAACTTTCCTAGAATAGGCTTCCTGGCATTCTTTTTCCTTCACCAGAGTATGTTTGGAGGCCTCTTCTGGAGACTATAGGAAATCACACTGGCATGGGACTGCTGAAGAAACCCCTTAAAGCAGTCCTAATATCCATTTTATTGTATTAAGGGGCTTTGTGACATCCTTCTTATCTACTTCAGCTTGATTTTAAGGGGAAGAATAGGATACAACCCAATGATTTTCTTACTTTTTGGAGTTGTACCTCTCATATAGTGGAGAGGACGCTGATTTGGAAATTCTGTGACGTTGGGCTAATCACCTTAATTTCTATACAATGGGAGAGACTTGTTGGCCTAGATAATCTTTATACTCCCTTTTCTCTCTTAATATATGAACCTATTATTCAATTCAACTACAGCTCTTTCCTGCTCCATACTATTTATCACTTACTTATGATTTATTAAAATAAGATTTCAAAATTTCGTATCCCTTCAGATGAGCTGGCTCCCTGCCTACAAAACTGCTTTTAGAAAGTTGGGGTCTGATCTTTTACAAGTAAGCCTGGCACTAGGTACAAAGCACCCAAAATTTCTTTTTTTTGCAAGAACTTCCAGCTAAAAGAGGAGTCAGAATAAATTTAGTAATGTATAACATGTGCTTATCTTTCCCACTCTCACTGTGAGATTTTTTTCATCACTTCAGTCAGTTTGGTCTGTAAGTCAATGTTGTCAAATAATAGAATGGAATGCCTTCCATTTATATGATGCCTTTATTTTTTCTTTTGTTATCTTTGCAGATTGGGTTTATTATAAAAGATGTTTTTATGGTTGTGAAACATCAGATGCTATATAAATGTTAGCTATTATTATTTTTCTTTGAGAAAACTTTTTTTGTAGTCATACAATCTAATATTTATGGAAAGAACAAGCACAATTTTTAAAAAATGTTCACAACAACCATATAAGGTCAGGAAGGCAGATGTTATCCCCACTTTGGGCAGATGAGAAACTGGAGGTATGACGAGTTTAGTATATTATGTATGTGCAAACTCTTATTATTAAGTTCCAGAAATAAAGTTAGGAACAAATACTGGAACTAGAAATTAGCCCTAAATTCCACTCCAGACCTCTAGTGTTAGATAGATAGATGGATAGTTAGATAGATAGATAAATAGATAGATAAAGATGGCTAGATAGACATATATACATGCACAGTATATGTATACATATCCCTGTTTCAAGATTAAGCTGAGAGAGTCAATGAGAAGAGAAAGGTTCTGTTTGGTATGATAAAATACTTAATACTTTCTTATCTATGTTCATTTTGTACTGTACTTAGGAGAATGTAAGCTCTTTGAAAAGACTACTCTGTTTTTGTCTTTGCATTTCTATCACCTTGCATTTGTTGAATTGAACTGAATATAAAAACGTATGTGGAAATTCATGGGAAGAGGTGTTTATGTCAGTTCATTGTAGACCAATGACTCCAGCTGATGGAAAATTACAAATGAGTAACATTTTTTTGTGATCACTGCTTTGATTGATAATACAGCTTGCAGAAATTTCAAAGACTTTCTCATTGATTGGAGATCATTTTTGTATAAAATAACTGAGTATCATCCTGAAAATATCTTATGCAATATGGTTTTATGATTTCTTTTAAGTAAATCATTAGAATGTTGATAGAAATAACAAAAAATATTTGGCTGTATGATGTCACCACAAATTCTAATGTGAAGTTTGAGCACTTATACGATGGGCTAGGAGCTTACAATAGCTATCTCATTATAAACCTTTTAAAATGCTTGCATGAAATGAAAGCACATCTGTTCTTGTAATATCAGTATCTTTTTTTTTGTCATGTCAGGCCTACTCCCTCAATTACCTGGAGAAAAGAAGATGGAGAGCTACCCATCAACCGGACATTTTACAAAAACTTTAAGAAAACTCTGAATATCATTCATGTTTCAGAGGCAGACTCAGGAAAATACAAATGTGCAGCAAGAAATTCTTTAGGTTTCGTTGAGCATACCATTTCAGTCACAGTCAAAGGTATACTAATGTTTAAAATATGTTCATCTTAGATTGGAGGTACAACAAATTAAATATCAACTTTGATGCAACAAGTGGATTTGTTCAGTTTTGTCATATACAATGTGTCCAAAAAGTCTTACTGAATTTTAAGTTTTGCTAATGGTAGTAAAGTTTTAAAATGGCAGTAAGACTTTTTGGCACATCCAGTATATTACTTAGAAGTGCTCATTGGCAGTAGAGCTTAAATCAAAATAATAAAGAGCTACTTCAGTTTTAAAAGGAACTAAAGATCAAAATTAATTCTTTTTTAATCCCTTATATACCTCTTGGTTGTCTTATGACATATGATAAATCAGTCCTGTTTTTGATTCTTAATTACTATTAATTTAATGAAGGGAATGCTATTGAGAACAAAAAATCATTAGAATTACTCTGTAGATATCCTTTCAAAACATCACACTATTAATCTGAAGTAGGGTGCAAATGTTGATTAGCTCACCTTCTTAAAAATGTAAGACTGATCAAACACATTTTTCTTAGAATATATGTCAATATTTCAGTTGTTTCAGAAATATGGGCATTCCCATTATCCATGCATGTCACAAACAGGCTCCACCTTGGCAGATAATTTCCAAAAATATTCAGTTAATCACTTGGTGGACAATATTATAGTGATAAGCCTCTCCATAATTCCTTGACTCATTCTTGAATGAAAGACCAGAACTA
Organism: Potorous gilbertii; assembly: GCA_028658325.1. Taxonomy (NCBI): domain Eukaryota; kingdom Metazoa; phylum Chordata; class Mammalia; order Diprotodontia; family Potoroidae; genus Potorous; species Potorous gilbertii. The sequence continues at coordinate 115,018,717 of CM053770.1, read as the reverse complement.
CAGACCTTTATGGTACCCATACTCAAATCATTTCTTTTGTGGTAGAATCTTTCAGAGGTTATATCCAACCGACAAGACTTTGCAGCACCCAAAGTCACCTCCATGGTACACTGAAGCCTCTAAGTAGAGCTTTAGTGGAGAGTTTTCAGTATGCATGTGCAGAATATTAATTTTGAGATAAAGAGTTGTCATTTTCTCACCACCATATTGTAATGCTTGTTTGATTCAGATCTTTATTTTTGTCCTTAATAAAGCGGCTCCATACTGGATCACAGCGCCTAGAAACCTTGTGCTCTCCCCTGGGGAAGATGGAACTTTGATCTGCAGAGCTAATGGAAATCCCAAACCCAGCATTAGCTGGTTAACAAATGGTGTTCCAATAGAAAGTAAGTTCTGTTAGTTGGCTTTGTTTATGTTTTATATTTGACTATAGAAATACCCTAAAACTAATAAAGCATAGTTAGATACTTAGGCAGGACACAGAATTTAATAGAATAAAAAATTCCCCATCATGAACTTTGTTTCTTTTTAATAATATTTTATTTGTAAATGGTTATATATAAAGTGCTTAAGAATAAAGTATTTATTTTATTTTTTCCCAATTGCATGTAAAAACAATTTTTAACATTTGTTTTTTAAAATTTTGAATTCCAAATTCTTTCCCTCTTTCCTTCCTTGCCTCACTTCCCCAAGACAGTAAGCAATTTGATATAGGTTATCCTTGTGCAATCATAGCTTGATTTGTCAAATACTCCAG
>CM053770.1:114996861-115017460 GCA_028658325.1 Potorous gilbertii | reverse complement strand
TCTTTCACAGTTCATCATCATTACTATATTGTTGTTACTGTGTACAATGACTTCCTGATTCTACTCACTTCACTTTGCATGGGCTCATGTAGGTCTTTCCATCTTTATCTGAAACCATCTCCCTTATCGTTTCTTATAGCACAATAGTATTCCATTACAATCATATACCACAACTTGTTCAGTCAGTCTCCAGTTGATGGACATCCCCTCAATTTCCAGTTCTTTGCCACCACAAAAAAGAGTTGCTATAAATATTTTTGTACATCTAGATCCTTTTTCTTTGATCTCTTTGGGGTACAGATATAATAGTGGTATTTCTGGGTCGAAAGGTATACACAGTTTTATGGTCTTTTTGGATATAGTTCCAATTTTTTTTCTGCAGAATGGTAGGACTAGTTCACAATTCTACCAACAGTTCATTAGAGTATGCTATTTTCCCTCATGCCTTCCAGCTTTTGTCATTTCTGATAAATGTAAGGTGGTGCCTCAGAGTTACCTTAATTTGTCTTTCTCTAATCAATAGTGATTTAGGACATTTTTAAAATAATTATAGACAGCTTGAATTTCTTCTTCTGATCTTTCCTTGGCTCTTCTGCTCCAAAATTCTATTTGAGATGTTATTTTAAAGTTGTTTGGGGGAACTGTTAAGAGTTTGATTGGGTTGTAGCCTCTAATTTTAAACAACTCTGTTTTTGCTTTTGCTTTGTCTAAGAAGCAAGCAATAACCTTTGTGGGTCATAGAACTGCAACCAAGGCTCCTGCTCCCTTAGGACCTACCAAAAGTGTTCTTCTATCCCAATACTGTGACCCAAAACTATATGTAGGCAATCGAGTTGCCAATCAGCTCTAGCTGCACCCCTTGCGAGCAAAAGGTCCCCCGTAATCTCTTCCTGACCAGTTGTCTGCCTCCTTTACCATCTCTGGGCTGAGAGCTTCCAAAGCTTCTGCTGCCACCATTGTGGCAGCTGCCTCTAAGGCCTGCTGCTGCCACTGTCCAGACTCCGGGCTGGCTCCCACCCTCATGTCACAGACCTCTCCTGCTGACCTCCTAAATTATCTTATGCTGAAAAGATGTTTCACTCTGACCTTTTGTGGACTCTGCTGTTCCAAAATTCTATTTGAGGACTTATTTTAACGCTGTTGGAAGGGGAATGTTGAGATACTTTGGCTGGGTTGCAGCCTCTAATTCACCCTCCTGGTTCCTCTAAACCTTTCTTTTTATAGGTGAGCAGACAGAGGTCCTTGACAATATTTTCCCTATCTGTTATTCCATTCCTAAAATTTCGCTAAGAAGGTACAAACTCCTTTATTCCACAAGTACAAATCAGATTTCAAATGGTCTTTGTTTCCTGTCTTAGGTCATCATCATCCGTTTGCACAGATAGTTGGAAGCAGAGTTGAGATTCAATCTCATGTCCTCCAAGATGAATGTTCTTTTTGCCACACCATACTGATTTTGATGATAATGTCTTTTTAAAATTAAAGAAATTCCAATGTTTGATATGATTAGGAAGAGCCCATGCTGATCCATGAACAAAGGCCTCACCCTCAACAGGTGTGCAATTAGATAGGCAGGGAATCTCTCATTGACCAATCGACCCTTAGATACTTTTGAGTACCCAGTTTGTGCTGGATATGGAAGATAAAAACACATAAAAAGAAGCAATCTCTAACATCAAGAAGCTTATATTCTACTAGAGGAGAAGATACATACTAGATAGAAGATGGAAGTTTCATTATTATGGGAACTTCCAGGTAAGGAAACTTACCCTATCTATATATGTCTAGATTTTTCTGTGATTTGTAGCTTTAAAAAAATTGTCTCAGGGCACTGTGAAGTGAAGGGATTTTCTTAGAATCTTCTTCAGCCTGTGTATGTCAGGGGTAGGACTTGATCCCAGAACTTTATGTTTCCAAAGCCAGTTCTCTACCCACTGTATGATGTTGTCTTTATCTGTCTAAATAAATGTAAAATATACAGAAAATAATACATAATTCAAAATTTAAGGGGGAAGGCAAAGGAGAAGACACTATCCATTGTTCCTATATTGATGAAATCACAGGTCCAATTCCTATTTCTTACTCTCTTAATCTATTAGTGAAGCTTTATGGCTGTGAATCAAGGAACTCCACAATTTCTAAAGAATTAAAATTGATATTGACCCAATGGGTGATGAAAACATCATATTGCTAATATCCAGATGGATCCCTTTGCTATATTCCTCATAAAATACAGAGTCTAGTCAATATATGTGACCATACTGAGGTCACTGAAGGACCACTGGTACCCCTGGAGAGCTCCCTCTCCTCTGTGCTCCCCATGGATTTGTATTTGCCTCTCCAGAGATTTGCTTTCCAAATTTGTAAGCCATCTTTTGCTTCTCATTGTAACTCAGAATTATTTCTTTTTAGTGAATGACTTTGTTTAATGAATGAAAAGCACTGAATTTAAGCAACTTAATTAATCATGTGTTGGTTGAGATACTACTCTGTGGGTACTACAAAAGAAATACAATATATGACATGATCCCTCTCCTCCAGGAGCACAATCATTGTGTAGGATCATAGATTTCTACCTGGAAAAGACTTGAGAGTATTTGTTGTAACCTAAAAGTCATCACTTGGCCTGCCATTCTAAGCTGAAGTTTCTATCATTTTTCCACATGTGTGGAGGGGTATGGTAAAGTAGTAGTGCCTGTTGTCACCAACCCAATTTCTATGTTGCTCTAATTAGCTCAATTCTATTAATTATAGAACTCAAAGACTTGAGGGTAGTTTTTTGTTTTGGCATCAAGGCAATGTCCCCATTTGACTTAGTTGAGAACCCTTATAGCATTATAACGTTAGATATTGAGATCTCAGTAACTTAAAGGACCTCTAGGCCTTGCTGTCCTTCCAGTTCCACCAGTGTGCCCTTAGGATTTCTGGACCTTTCCATCTGCCCTGCAGCAGAACTTTCTCTTATGCATCATCTCCATCAATTAGAGTATGAACTCCATGAAGGTAGGGATGATCTCACCTTTTCTATTCACATCTCTAGTACAGTTTAGGACATAGTAAACAATGCTTTTTCATTCATTCATTTTGTTATTGTGCAGCCATATCTAACTCTTTATGACCCCATTTGAGGTTTTCTTGGCAAAGATACTGGAGTGGTCTGCCATTTCTGTCTTTGTCTCATTTTACAGATGAGGAAACTGAGACAAACAGGGTTAAGTGACTTGCCCAGGGTCACACAGCTGGTAAGTATCCAAGGCCAAACCTGCACTCAGGGAAGAAGTCTTCCTGACTCCAGATCTAGCACTCTATTCTCTGTGCCACCTAGTCACTGTTGGAACTAGTATGTGTTTATTAAGGTTAGAATTAAATGTTTTTCTCTATATATTTTTTTATTTAGGCACAGAGGTAGATCCCAGTTAGCTCATGATGATAGTAGCCAAAGTCTTTCTAAGCTGTAGGAACTAATTTAATTGATGACTCCATTGATAACTAAGCATTTGTACTGGATAAGCCTAGAAACATCAGATGATCACAAATCCCTCTGGGTGAATTTGGAAGCTTTGAGATAAATAACCTTAATAGTAATGCCAATACCTGGAAGGTTGAATTTGGAGGCAGGATACTTCTCCAGAGAAAGTACAATCCTGTAATTTTCTCAATTAATTGTCCAGGGAAAGTAATGTAGCATGAAGCTACTTGAGAAAGGGGAAGAGCCTTTCCCAAGCAAAGGCCTCATTTCAGTGATATAAAATGATGGGTACTGTAAAAAACCAGAGCCAATGTGATGGGAGATTCAGTTTAATAAGACCAACTGATAGCTTTTCATAATTATGAATGGTATTAGTAATTAGTTGGATGATGCTACTTTACTGTGATCTAAAATTTCATTTAGTTTCTCTCTGTTTCATTTCTTTCCCCCTTTTTTTGTAAGAGCACACAGACTCTTAGTTATATTAACCTTTTTTCTCAAAAAGCTCATTAAGGAAGTGTAATAGTGTCTTTGGGAATAAATGTAGCTAGTGAAGGAGAATTTTGTTTTGGTTTCTCTCCCAAAGTAGCAAAGAACTAAATATAAAATAAAGAAAAATAGCTAATTTCCCCCTCCCTGTTTGAGAGTTATAAAATGATCGACTTATTGTGGTGCCATGTTCTTGCCAATCTGGGAAATGATGACAAAGCATGTTGGTCTGAAAGGTCAGTTTTTTTGCCACTCTTGTGGTTTAGCCTTCGGTTCCTCTCCTTTACTCAGTGCCACCTAGCACCATCAATCATGCCAGTATATGGCACCTAACCTGTGCCAGGCATTGTCCTAGTCATTTGAGATGCAAAGATTTACAACATGAATCCAGCATCAAAGATCTTACAACCTTATATCTAGAAAACTTTATCCAGATGACAATAAGAAGAGAACCGAGTGTGTTGGTCTTGTGTGCTGTCTCTAAAATGACATGGGAGGTAGGGATATGTGAATCCAATCTGTCATCCACAATGTCAGTAGTATTGATGTCCAAATTGAAGTGGTTGTAAATGCGTTAGTCATTTATCCTATATAAGCTTCTTGAGACAGAATAGTTTCATTCATTGGACAAAAGTAAGAAAAAGTAGAAGAGATAGGAAGTGCTTCTGAATGGTTTGGGAACTCACATTTCAGGGATTTCTGGAGTAGAGAGTCAGAGAAGATCCTTATAGGATGAACATCTTTTTTTCAGTCACAGCTCCTTAATCCTCCCAGGCTCATACTACAGCTTTGTTTCTGTGTCTTGTGTTTTTGGCCTTCATTGAAATTAGATTATTTTTTTCTTAAAGAATTGACCATCTATATGGCCAAGTATTTTATTTAATTATCTTGCTCATTAATTGGTGTGTATGCATCTAATATCCTCAATTAGATTAACCAACCACATATGAGCCATGAAAGTAGTTTTTTTTCCTTTTATAAGGAGAAGTCTGGATGTAAGAGAGTTAATTAATTAACAAGCATTATTTAACAGCTTCTTTTATCATGTTACTCATCTACTCAAAAATATATTGCCTCACTACATCAGATTCCTACTCTTCATCCTGGTCCATGAAGCCCAGACTTAGAAGACCAGTCTGCATTGAGCTCTCCAGTCTCAATGCCTTTTGCATTTGTCTGTATTTAAGTTAGTACTTTTTGCTGTGTTTCTCCGTCCTCCATTTTTTAAACTGCGCTATATGTCATCTTATCATAGCCATGTATTTTATTTAATACTATCTTGTTCAGTGATTGTTTTGCGTGTATCTAACGTCCTCAAGTGGATTAACTAGATTTTAAGTGCTACCCTTGGGAAAGATTTTTCTATTTCTTTTATACTGACAGAGCACTACCAAATAATGCTTCCCCCACAAGTCTTTCACTTCACAGTCTATGCCTCCTAATTTAGTTGCCATGAATCTAAGCATATGTGCAATAGGGTTTCCTTTCCAGCTCTTTAGTCACCTTCTACATAATCTCTGTTCTCCTTACCCTCTTCCACCCCTGTGCCCCATTCCAAACTTCCTCTTTTGGGCTCCTGCTCACTTGATTGGTGATTTTCTCTCCAAGACTACTATTTCAGGAAAAGTTTGAGCTATGTTTTAATTCACTCCTGACTCTCAACCATTGCCTTGCCAGTTGTCTTGCTTCTACATGGGCACCATTTCCATCTCACCTTTCTCCATATCCCTGCCCTTTTGTAGAACCATGATCAAATTGACTCTCATATTTCCAGGAGATCAGGTCTTTGTCTCAGGGTGACAAATTTGGAGAGTACCATGTAGTGACAGCATTTATAGTTCACCAGTGATAGAGAAGCAATAGAATTTAGCATATGTTTTCTTTTTCTTCTGAACCTAGGTCTTCATTAGAGTAGGAAATATTCCCTCCCAATGCAGACCAGAAACTCTTCTACAGTTTATGGTTTTAGGCTGTTGCCTGTGGCACTGGGAGATTAAGTGAATTGCCTAAGATTCCTTAATCAGCATGTGTCAGGCAGGACCCTAGTTATCTTGATTCCAAGGCTGGCTTTCTATCCATTATACATACAGTCTCTCTTAGGATCTAGTTAGTACAATAATTAGCTCAAGTAGGAGGCTACCAGATTGCAGTCTGGTGTGAGCTCCTTCCTGATTCTACCCACCTCCCACAGCAATCTCCCAAAAATCATTGGGCTGATTTTCCAGCCTCTCTGTACTCTTCCCTCCTCTCCATCTCTCTCCTTTTCCCAACTTCCCTGAGAAAATACCTCAGTCTTTTTGTCCCAGATATAATTTGTGGTATTTGTCTTGGGCATGAAATGTTACTAATTAGGATTAAGCACATTTACATTAAGCCTTTTTGGTTGAATGGGATTAAACTTCTAATCTTTAAAATCATAAGTAAAACTTAAACTATAGCAGAGCAAAAACACTTTGAAGAACTTTGTGAAGTTCTCACTTTATTTGATTTTGTGAAGTATTCTATCTTGAACCCAAATTTTATCAAGATGTAGTAATGGAAAGAGTTGGATTTTTCTAGCTTCTAGATTTCTTCTGATGACCAGAAATTTCAATATGGATAACCATAGAAGCAGTAGAAAGAACAGTAAACTTGGAATAACTGGATTTGCCTCCCTAATCTACCAATAACAATTCTTTGAGCCTCAGTTTCCTCATCTGTTAAATGTGTATAATATTTGTACTCTCTCACATTTTTGTGATTACCAAATGGCATGAAGAATTTTATAAACTTTAAAGAATAATGTCAACTCATCAGACATAGCCTTAAAAGTGAGTTTTTCACCCCTGAATTTACCTGTAAATCACTCTCAGTACTTTCAGATGTTGAGTTCAAGTCACCAATTCCACCTTATTTTAATTTTTATTTGAGAACACATTTAATCCTTTTTTAAGGTAAAAGTGTGGTTTTTACAATGCTGCCCCTCACAAGCAGAAGTGAAATTATTGGTCAGTCATCTTGGTCACCTTTCTCTCCTGTATTTCCCTTTTAAATGCTGATAGTTGACCAGAATGTTTTTCTTGAATTACCTTCTTGTAGTTCTCTGGTGAAAGAGAACATTACCCCCTTAATGTGACTCTAAGAGCCTTACCCACACTTTCCTTTTGCTATGCATGTCACTTGTGCTGCTAGCAACTCCCTCAATGGATGTGAGATTTATTCACAAATCCCAAAGTACTTCTTTGTGTACATCACTCAGTCTTATACCAGCTCAAGGAAGTGACTATTAAATGTGAAAGTTTTGTTCAGAGTCAGCCACAACCCAGGAACATCCACCTCAGCTCTGATCTTGGATGTTAATTCACAGAGGGCTTTTCTTCTTTAATGGTGGGGGGTGGTGTGTGTGTGTGTGTGTGTGTGTGTGTGTGTGTGTGTGTATGTGTGTGTGTGTGTGCACGCACGTGTGCATGTACACATGTTATTCCTTTTTAGAGAGTTCTCTGTCCTTGTGAGTAATAAAACCCCACTCATTGGCTGCTATGCAACTGGGTGCTATTCCAAAATCTGATTGAAGCCAATTCTAATTATTTTCAAGGTTTCTTAATAACAGTAAAGTGACATGTAGGCCAATGACTGAATATTAATTTCCTCCTAATAACAGGGAAGCCCAGAGTATTTCATTGCTACTGAATGTAAAGACCGTTAAGTCATTGTGATCTATGAAAAGATGCTGGCATAAAACTTCTCCTGGCGTCACTTGCGGATAAACGTGTACTCTGGCAGCTTGTTTACAATTTCCTATGAAATTTTTTCCTATATTCTTAATATAAAGCATGTTCATTTCAATGGCATGAAAAAGACAACAAAATCTAGTTGATTGATCTAATAAGGAATTAATGATATGGTGCTTTGGATCCCAGTGACAGAGAATAATGTAGTGCCTTCCCTGGGTGGATTGGGAGAGGTGGTTCTGACTTCTTACCTAAGTGGCATAGAAAACTACCACTGAGAAAATTCCCTGTATCCACAAAGATCTGCCACATGTTAGAGAGTTGTCCTTTGGCAATGAAAGGTGAAGTGATGTTACACTGTCAGTATACACGAGTTAGAACTTGAACTCAAGTCTGGAACTCAAGTTGGACTCCAAAGGACAACTCTCTCTCTACTAGATTATACCATATCTTATTTTGTATGCATGTGTTTATGGAATTAATTTAAATTGATAGCACTCTGGGGCTAGAACTTGTTTACTTTTCTATAACTTATAAAAAATAGGTTTTTTGCATATTATAGTATTGGCTCAAATGTGGGTCCACTGTACTCCCACATTTGGATTCTCTAAAGCCCATTTCTGAATGTAACTACATGTTTTGGTTTATCTTCAGGAAGGCTTCTATCTGGAAAAAATATAATAACACTTTAAACAATATTGCAAAGGAAGTTATTGCCTTGTTTAATATGGTTGCTTTTGGTCCCTTTTATGTTCTATTCCATTCCACATAGAAACAAAAAATGTTCATTATAAATCATTTTTTATTTATTCATTAAAGCAAATGTTTTAAGACCTGTTAGCAATGTGAGAGAGGGATTTTTGTTCTTAGTTCAAGGAAAAGCTTTCTAACAAATAGAACAAAGAATGCAAATGGTTGCTTAGCATAGTTCCCAGTACCATCAACTCACTCTTTATCCTTGACTAGGTGGCTTGTTTTCATTATTTTCCTTAAACTGTAAAGTTGAAGGTCACCAAGTCTCAAGACAACTTTTTCTTAGTCTTTTTTTTTTAACTCTTGACAGCATTGTCAGTGTTGACCATACCTATATTGTTTCTGCTCTTACCTCTCTAGCTAACCCTCCTGTTTCCTTTGACAGTTTCTTTTCCAACTCCCACCCCTTAAATATTGGGATTCGCTAAGATTTTGTTCATAGAACTCTTTTTTTCTCTTTACATTTTCATTCAGTTCTCCACCCCAACCTCATTATAAACTCCTCAAGGAAAAGGACTGTGTCACTGTTCAGCTATCATATTTAGAGAATCTTAGCTCCTTTTGTCTCCTTCCACTTATGCAAATGATAAGCTTTCAATTTCCTAATAAGTATTTTTCAAGAGTTTCTAAAACTGAAAAGATTCATCACCTAGTAACCAATCTCTCTTAAAATATATTGCCACTGATTTTTGAAACTGAGTTGGTTCTTGGATAACAGGAATGCAATTGACTGTCCTATGTACAAGTTCTGTCCAACTCAGAAGGGTCATCTAGAGTTTGTGTTTCCCTAGTATAGCTTTTGAAGACCTAGAGTTATATCTATACTTTGATAGACTTCAGAGCAGGATGTTAGCGAAGGAAATATTACAACAGTTCAATGGATGCACCTTTCTTTCAATCATTTGTGTTTTCCAATCATATATGTGTGTGTATATATATATATATATACACATGTGTGTGTACATATTTACATATATATTTTGTATATGTGCACATACATAACAAAAACTCATAGTAGAATAAATTCTCTGTGACGTAATTCCCTCTTAGACTCTTTTTATTTCGAAATACATTTTTATTTATTTCATTAAATATTTCCCAGTCACATTGAAAACTTTTTAACCATCATTTTAAAAAGTTTTAGTTCCACATTCTCTCCCTCTTCCTTCTTTGAGAAGTCAAGTAATTTTTGTAATTTTTTAATGTTTATTTATGTATTTTTAGTTTCCAACATTCATTTCCACAAAATTTTGAGTTCCAAATTTTCTCTCCATCTCTCCCCTACCCTGCTCCAAAACACAATGCATCCTTATTACCTCTTCCCCCAATCTACCCTCCCTTTTATCACACTCCTTTCTTCCCTTATCCCCATCTCCTCTCTTTCTTTGTAGTGCAAGATAGACTTCTATATCCCATTACCTGTATTTCTTATTACCTAGTTGCATGTAAAAACAATTCTCAATATTTGTTCCTAAAATTTTGAGTTCCAACTTCTCTCCTTTCCTCCCTCCTCACCCATCCCCATTGAGAAGGCAGGCAATTCAATATAGGCTATATATGTGTACTTTTGCAAAATACTTCCATAATAGTCATGTTGTGTAGGACTAACTATATTTCCCTCCATCCTATCCTGCCCCTCATTTATTCTATTCTCTCTTTTGACCTTGTTCCTCCCCAAAAATGTCATGAGCTTCCATCTGCTCCATTCTGATTTTTAAAGAACTATTTTCTTCAATGAGCTTTTGAACCTTCTTTTCCATTTGGCTAATTCTGCTTTTCAAAGCATTCTTCTCTTCATTAGTTCTCCTCATTTGAGTTAGTCTATTTTTAAAGGTGTCATTTTCTTCAGCATTTTTTTGAGTCTCCTTTAGCAAGCTATTGACTCATTTTTCATGATTTTCTTGCATCGCTCCCATATCCCTTCCCAATTTTTCCTCCACCTCCCTTACTTGACTTTCAAAATCCTTTTTGAGCTCTTTGATGGCCTGAGACCATTGCATATTTTTATGGAGGTTTTGGATGCAGTAGCCTTGACTTTTAGGTCTTCCTCTGATGGTATGCTTTATTTTTCCTCATCCAAAAGGATGGAAAAGAATTCCTGTTCGCTAAGAAAGTAACCTTCTATAGTCTTATTTTTGTCCCTTTTATTGGGATTTTCCCAGCCAGTCACTTGACTTTTTAGTCCTTTGTCAAGAGGAAGTTATACTCTGGGAATCTCTAAGTTCTTAGGTGGCACAATCAAGGGAGAGGAATTTACTCCTCTCCTGGCCTGTGCTCTTGTCTGTGAGCAACCACAAACACTCTGTTCTGCACAGTTTTTGCCAGTAGGGTTCCCTTTTCAGAGCCTCCACCAGCTCCACCACCAGTGCTCCTCCTCACTCCAGGGCCACCACTCAGGGTTGAGATCTAGATCAGCAACTCAATTCCCCCAGGGTCTTTAGGCGAGGGCTCCAAAACTGGACGCTGCTGCCACAGTTGCTGCTGGTGGGGTCAGATGAAGTTGCCTTCTCACCCAGGTGAGAGAGCTTTCTCACTGACCTTTGGAGCTTTCTTTGGCATTTGTGGATTGAGCAATCTGGGAACCACAGTTGTTGGTGGAAATTCTACTCCCTGAGGCCTGCTCCAGTCTTGTTTCTGCTGGTGTTGTCTGGGCTGCCTTCTGGTGACTGGACTGTGCTCCACTCTATGCCCAGTGCAATAGACCTTTCCTGTCAGTTTTCCAGGCTGTCTTGGGCTGGAAATCTCTTTCATTCTGCCATTTTGTGGCTTCTGTTGCTCTAGAATTTATTTAGAATCATTTTTTGCAAGTATTTTATGTTCTGTTGGGGAGAGCTTCTACAGGTCTGTCCTTCTACTCCACCATCTTGTCTTCACCCCCAAAGTCAAGTAATTTGATATTGATTATACATGATAAGTCCTAGGAAACATATTTTCTTATTAGTCATGTTGCAAAAGAAAAACACAGACAAAAAACCCCAAGAAAAATAAAGTCTCTCTTTTTAAAGTATGTTTCCATCTGTATTTATAGTTCATCAGTTCTCTCTCTGGAGATGAATAGCAATTTTTCATCATGGATCGATTGGATTTGTCTTGGTTCATTGTGCTGAATAGAGTATCTCAGTTTTTCACAGTTAATCATCCTTACAATATTGTTATTACTGCGTATGATAGTCTCCTGATTTTGCTCACTTCCCTCTGCATCAGTTCACATAAGTCTTCCCAGGTGTTCCTGAAAACATCCTGCTCATTTTTTATTATTACACAATATTATTTCACCACAATTATATACCACAACTTGTTCAGCCATTCCCCCAATTGATGGGCATTCCCTCAATTTCCAATTTTTTGCTACTACAAAAAAAGAGTTGTCTGTAAATGTTTTGTATGAATAGGTCCTTTCCCTTCTTCTTTGAACTCTTTAGGATACAGACCTAGTCTTGTTGTTGCTGAGTCAAAGGGTATGCACAGTTTTATAGTTCTTTGGGTGTAGTCCCAAATGTTTTCTCCAGAACGGCTGGAGTAGTTCACAACTCCATTAGAAGTGCATTAATGTGCCACTTTTCCCACACCCCTCCAGAACTTGTCATTTTCCTTTTCTGCCACGTTAGCCAATCTGGTAGGTACAAAGTGGTATCCGAGTTTTTTTCATTTGCGTTTCTCTAATCATTAATGATTTAAAGCATTATTTCATGTGACTATTGATAGCTTTGATTTCTTCTCCTAAAAACTTCCTGTCCATATCCCTTGACCATTTATTCACTATGGAATGGGTCTTATTTTTTTTATAAATATGGCTCAATATCCTATATATTTGAGAAATAAGGTCTTTTATCATAGAAACTTGCTATGAAGAGTTTCCCCTAGTTTCCTATTTCCCTTCTAATGTTGGCTACATTAATTGTGTTTGTGAAAAAGTTTTTAATGTAAAAAAATGGTCTATTTTACTTCCTGTGAGTCTCTCTTGCTCTTGTTTGATCATAAACTTTTCCCTTATCCATAAACCTGACAGTAAAATTTTCCATGCTCCCCTAACTTGCTTATATCACTTCTTATATAAAAATCATTTATCCATTTTGGTCTTATCTTGGTACATGGTGTGAGGTGTAGGTTTATTCGTAGTTTCTTTCAAACTACTTTTCGCTTTTCCTAGCAATTTTGGTCCAATGTTCAGTTCTTAGCCCCAAAACTTGGGTATTTAGGGTTATCAAACACTAGATTATTATGGTCATTGACTACTGTGTATTGTTTATCTAATCTATTCCACTGATCCACAACTTTATTTCTTAGCCAGTACAAAAAATGTTTTGGTAATTACTGCTTTTTAATATAGTTTGAAATCTGAAACTGGTAGACTGCTTTCTTTTACATTTTTCCTTTTAATTCCTTTAATGCTCTTCACCTTTTGTTATTATTTTTCCTAGCTCTATAAATAATTCTTTGATAGTTTGATTGGTATGGCACTGAATAAGTAAATTTAATTTAGTTGAATTATCAGCTTTATTATATTGTCTTGGCCTACCCATGAACAAGTAATATTTCTTCATTTGTTTAGATCTGACTTTATTTGTGTGAAAAATGTTTTGTAATTATATTAATATAGTCCCTGCATTTGTCTTGGCAAGTAGACTCCAAAATATTTTATACTGCCTGCAGTTTTTTAAAAGTGAAATTTCTCTGCCTCTTGTTGCTAGGTTTTGTTGGTAGTACATGGAAATGCTGATGATTTATGTGAGTTTGTTTAATATCCTGCTACTTTGCAAAAGTTGTTAATTATTTCAACTACTTTTTAATTGATTCTGAGATTCTCCAAATATACTGCCATGTTTTCCACAAAGTGATAGTTTTGGTTTCCTCATTTCCAATTTTTATTCCTTCAATTTATTTTTCTTATTGCAATAGCTAGAATTTCTAATAAAATATTGAATAATAGTGATAAAAATGAATATCTTTGTTTGACTCCAATCTTGCTGAGAGGGCTTCAAATTTATCCCTATTACAGATGATGCTTGCTGATGGTTTTAGATAGATACTACTTATTTTTTTAAAAGGTTGATTAATTCCCATATTTTCTACTGTTTTTTAATAGGAATGTGTGCTGAATTTTGTCAAAGGCAAAAGTTTATTGACATAATCACATTATTTTTGTTGTTTTTCTTATTGATATGGTCAATTATCGTGATAGCTTTCCTAATATTGAGTCAGCCTTGCATTCATGGTATAAATCCCACCTAGTTATACTGTATGATCTTTGTGATACATTGCTGTAATCTCCTTGTTGACATTTTATTTAATTTTTTTTGCATCAATATTCCTTAAGGAAATTGATCTATAGTTTTCTTTCTCTGTTTTTGCTCTCCTCGGTTTAGGTATCAGCACTGTATTTGTGTCATAAAAGTAATTTGTTAGGACTCCTTCTTTACTATTTTTTCAAATAGTTTATATGGCATTGAGATTAATAGTTCCTTAAATGTTTGGTAGAATTCACTTGTAAATCCACCTGGCCCTGGGGTTTTATCCTTACTCAGCTCATTGATGACTTATTAATTATTTTTTCTAAGATAGGTTTACTTAAGTATTTTGTTTCCTTTGATGTTAATCTGTGCCATTTACACTTTTATAAATATTCTTCCATTTCACTTGAATTGTCAGGTTTACTGAGTTATTTTTTTCCAATTATATGCCAGTTAGCTTCTTCTTTAAGAATTTGGATAGTTTACCATTTGGTATGTTCAGTATTGATATTATTTCATTCTTTATGCTGCCCTTTAGCAAGATGTAGTTTCCCTGCTTATCCCTTCTAATTAGGTCTATTTTTGCTTTTGTTTTGTCTGAGATCGATTGCTACCCCTTCCTTTTATGTTTCAACTGAAGCATGATAGATTCTGCTCTAGCCCCTTATTTTAACTCTCTATGTGTCTCTCCATTCCAAGTGTGTTTCTTGTAACCAACATATTGTTGGATTCTGGTTTTTAATCCATTCTTCTATATATTTCTCTTTTGTAGGTGTGTTCATCTCATTCATATTCACAGTTATGATTACTGTATATTTCCCTCTATCCTATTTTCTTCCATTTATACTTCTCTTTTTTTTATTCTGTCCCTCCTCTAAAGTCAGTTCCACTTCTGACCACTACCTTCTTTTATCTGTCCTCCTTTTTATCACACACATCCCTTTGGCTTATCTCCTTCACCTTCTAATTCCCTCTTGGGTAAGATACATTTCTATTACCAGTTGAGTATGTCTCTGTATTTTTCCCTCTTTGAACCAATTTAGATGTGCAAAGTCCAAATATTGCCCAGCTCCCATATCTTTTTTCCTTTCCACTATAAAAACTCTTCCTTCTGTGCATCTTTTATGTAAGGTAATTTTCTCCATTCTTCCCGTTCCTTCCCCCTTCTTCTCTCCCATTTTTGGTACATTATCCTAACATAAGTGACTTGTCCCTGCACCTTCTTTTCATGCAGAATCCTTCTAACTGTCCTAAAAATGATAAAGTTCTTAGAAGTTGTATATATAGATATAGATATATCCATTATATCTATCTATCTATATAAGAACTGTTTACCATTCTACTTGGGAAAATGTATATATATATATATATATATATATATAATGTGTATATATAATATATAGATAGATAGATATATTAGAACAGTAAACAGTTTAACCTTATTGAGTTCCTTATGATGTCTTTTTCATGTTTACTTTCATATGCTTCTCTTCAGTCTTGTATTTGATAGTCAGCTTTTCTGTTCGACTTTGTTTTTTTCATCAGGAATGCTTCAAAATCCTCTCTTCTATTAATTATCCATTTTTTCCCCCTTGGAATATTGTGCTGCTTTGCTGGGCAGTTACTTTTGGTTGCAATCTCAACTCCATTTACTTCTAAAATATCGTATTCCAAGCCCTTTGCTCCTTTAACATGATGCCTGCTAAATCTTGTGTAATCCTGACTATGGTTCCATGGTATATATAAATGATTTCTGTTTAGTTTCTTGAACAATTTTCTCTTTGATATGGCAGCTCTGCAATTTGGTTATAATCTTCCTGGGATGTTATATTTTGAAATCTCTTCCAGCTTGTAGTCAATGGATTCTTTCGATTTCTATTTTACTCGCTTTGTCAAGGGTACCAGGGCAATTTTCCTTGATAATTTTTTGAAATATAATGCCAATGTTCTTTTTATGATAATTGCTTTTGGATGGTCAGGGCCCCTGCTCCTTATTGACTGAAAGTGTTCCTCCCCCACCCTTGAACCATGACCTGGAAGAGGGTAAGGGCAATGAAGTCATCAAACAGTTGTCCCTCAGTGCTCCTGCTTAGTCTGAAATGAAAGTACTTCTCTCTGCCCTTGAACTGTGCTCCCAAAGTGGGTACAGACAGTAGACTGGTCAGACAGCAACTTGGAAGTCTTGAACTCTTTTCAAGGTACCAGAAGTGCAAAAATGACATTGGTCTTTCCCTATTAAATGAATAAATAAATAACATGGGCCCTAAGGACATATTCAAATGAATATATATGCAGCTTATACTTTGTTTTAAAAGAGCTTAGTTATGGTGGAAATATTTAACAGAGAGGAGCCATTTGCAAAGATCTGAAAGATGGATGGAAAGGATTGTTGAGGTGACCCAATAAGAAATGTCTGTGTTTCATAATACGTTTGATCCAAAAAGGAACAGAGACAAATTTCCTATTGCTTTTGTTGGTGAGATATTTGAGTCATTTCCCAGAGAAGGTATTAGAAAAAGCCTTTCAAGAGAATTATTGAAAGCTAAGTTAGAGAAAGCACTTGAGAACCTCCTTTAGAGACCAATTGTTCTGTGGCAGGAGATAAATAGATGTCCTAAGAAGTCTGACTCCTTTAATTTCCCTGATTGCCTTAGGGAATGATGAGCTTTATTTGGCTTGGTATTTGCAACATATTTCTTGAATGTAAATTCTCAACCTGTTTCACACAAATAATTACTGTAACTACAATATTCATGCTGCCAATTATTAGAACTATGGTCTAATTTTCTACTCATGATGCCAAAAAAAAGTCACACCTTTCTATTTAGAAATCTTTACCCAGAAAAAAATTAATGTCCTTTATACTTCAAAAGAATTATCTGACTGCGCCCGTTTATGTAGCTATTTGTATTTGGAAGGTAATTTAGACTCCAGCAGTGAATTAGCTGCTAGGAACAACATAGACACTTTAACTAATTTCTCAAATAAATACACTTGTTCTTTTACTTAATCTTGCTTGGCTTGACAGAACATAAGAGAAATTATTTAATTTTCACTCCCATTGACCTACAAGAGAAATGGAAAGTTTTCCAAGAGTTTCAAGAAGAGAACATCATTATGGTTAACATTTTGATTTGGTCCTAGAAACATTAATTAAAATCCACATTTTCCTTTCATTATTAAACGAATAATAAAAGATAATTCTAACTGCCACAGTGTTATTAGGATATGCCTAAAGTTTCAGAAACTAAGAAGTTTGGATTATCCTTTTCTTTAATTAAAATATATTATATATTTGTAATTTAGATCCTATTGTATTTAATAGAGCAGCTCTTCTAAGAAAAGAAACAATTTACATAATTTAAATTTAATGAAGCAACAAATTGGAAAAGGAAAATTTCTCTAAGATGACTAAAAATCAGTTAGCAAAGATGGCTTATTAATTTTTCCCTGTATAATTTGTAAATGATGTTCATAGATTTCAGTTGTACATTTAAACTTGAATTTATAAAGGAATGAGTCTCGTTGATCCATGCCTTCAATTATGAGCATAATCCTACAATTAACATAATTTTCCCTCCTAAATATATTAAAACTTCATTATTCAGATACTACTTGAAATTTTAATGAATTGAGATCATTTTCATTTTTACAGAATTTCTGGGGACCCACCCAAGTTTTCCATAAAAAGAAGTTTATGCAAAGTTGGAAACTAGCAATATATGCTAAGAAAATTCTGTAAAGAACCAGGGAAAATCAAGGAAGTTTAAATTTCTATTTTGAGGTAAATGAAGACTTTCTTTAGTTCCTGCTGGACATTATGCTGCCTTCAAAACTTGGCTTAGTGATCTTAAATTGCATTGTTAGACATTTAAAAAAAATCCTCATTTGATTTTCATTCATGCTGTTCAAAATAGTCTAATATTTATTAGAATAATCTATGGCATAGTAAGTATAATATCCTAAAGATAACTTGTTTATTGGGGGGGGAGTGAGGGGTGATGTGATTTGACTTGGCATCATTATTCCAAACAGTTTTTATACTGAGCTGATAGAATAACTCTGGAACCCATAGATTATTTTTGTTGTCATTTGTTAACAAAAGTCTCTACTCTCAGATTGTTTGTGTATTATTAAAACTAATTATGGGTTCTGATTAGTTGGATTCCATCTAATTTAGATTTCATTGCATTTCTTTTATTTTTTACTTTGGACTTCTCACAATGGGTTGTTTGAAACAGTCTTTTTTCCCAGGTGCCTTGAATTTCTTCCCTTTTGCTTCAAAGCTCTCTGTAAATCCTCCTTGCCACTTTAAAAAATTTTTTCCAGATTCCTTTTAACATTACTGGACTTGGTCTTATAATTAGTTGTTCATGCCTTAATTTGTATTTGGCCTGTTTTAGATTATAAATGACTCCCTACAATGACCTTTGTATTTATGTGATTGTCAAGTATGCTTTATTCCAATAAAGTTTTATAACTAGAATTGGATCAATTTTTTTCTTATATTTTTGCTATCTCTCTGTAGAATTGTATATTATTATGTAGGGGTAGTT
Source organism: Potorous gilbertii (assembly GCA_028658325.1). Taxonomy (NCBI): domain Eukaryota; kingdom Metazoa; phylum Chordata; class Mammalia; order Diprotodontia; family Potoroidae; genus Potorous; species Potorous gilbertii. The sequence goes on along the minus strand of CM053770.1, from coordinate 114,999,252 downwards.
CATTCATTCCTATCTATATTTCATTGGGACTTGTGTTACTTTTTTCCTATTGTCTGTGTTTCTTTTGAAATGTTCACAATTTCCTTAATGCAATGTAATGCATGTAATTAACTCAGGGAATCTGATAGTCACCCAAATCTCTTTTATTTTTTTTTGGATTTATTGGGGAGGTGGAATAGAATCTTTTTAGTGTTAACCAACCAATGAAAAAAATTGACTTCTAAATCTATTCTATATGTCTTCTTTCATAGGAATCTGTATTAAAATACTGTCCTGAGGAGGCAGTATTTGCTGAAAATCCCTCCTTGGGGGGTCTGTCTGAGAAAATTGAAGAGTCAACCTGAGAATAACTTGGCACTGTATGTATGCTGTCTATAAGTAAGTAAGGACAGGATTTTCTATCAATCTAGAAAAGATAGAAATTGTTAACTATGTTTGCTGTCTTAAACCCACCTATATTCTCTTAGAAAGTACTTAACACTATACTTTTTCATACATTTTTCCATTGGAACTATCACTGGCATTTTTATCTTCTTTTGGTCCTCTGTATTACATTTTAAGAAGGGAATCATCTGGCTCTTTAGATGCCCTTGCTCTTGAAAATCTTGAAGGTTGGATTCTTGACCTAATGAAGTCTTGGATAGAAAAATACATATCTTCATATATATTTTTCCCAGTATAAGGAGATGTCAGACATTTATAACTCAAACTTCCAAGCACTTGTATGCTTTCTAAACTATATTTTACCCCTTTGCTTCTGTTGATTGTCACAGATGATTGCTTGGGAACAGGAAGATGAACTCAAATGCCACCTCAGATATTTCCTAGTTTTGTGACTCTAGATAAGTCATTTAACCTCTCTCAGCTTCATTTTATTTCGCTGAAAAGTGGTGATGATGATAATATTATATACCTCCTGGGTTGGTTTGAGTATCAAATGAGTTATCAAATAAGTAAGTGCTTCACACATCTTAAAACACAATATAGTTCCTTGTTGTTAAAGTTGGCATTAATACCGAGTGATGCCCGTGTTTGCTTTTTAGATCAATCTATCTTTGCACTAAAATAATTTGTTAACTTTCATTTTATATTTATTTGTATTCACTTATATGCCTTTGTTTGATGTGCATTTGGCTCACTGTATCATTTGTTGTATTGTTTTGTTGTTAATATTTTGTTTTCTTGACATTATTGATTAGATTTTCCCAACAAAAGACATTTTAGTGGTTTCCCCAAGGTTTTCAGTAAAATTTATTTAAAACCACTGTGAAAGATGGACTCTGAATGTTAGTAAAATATTGCTAAATCAACTCCAGGTTTCTTATCAACACAAAATTCTAATAGAAATTAGGGTGGGCAACTTTTGCTTAACAAAACTTCTTTATACATAACTATCCTCTGTCACTTCCTCTTTCTCCTCCCTCTGTCTTATGTTTATTGGAAATTAAATGGATATTTCCTGTAAAAACTTTAGGAGGACAGAACCAAGCTCCATCCCCTTGGCTTATGAAATTTCCTGTCTGAGATCATTTATTCGAATTAGTTTTTGGAAAATACATATTACAGTACAAAATGTCATGAGTAAAGATTTAGAATTCAAAAATCCTCTGGAAGAACTATCACAGTAGCATTGCTCAAGTGTGAAATCTGTACTTTGATTAGAATGTACTCAAGAAATTTACCGGATCCAGTAGTCACTACCTATGTAAGCTTGGGTCAAGTTAGTTACACTCAGTGACCCTCTTTTTGTCTCACCTATAAAATGAGAATGCCTTAGGAATCTGTCCAGTTTCTTTTCAGGACGTAGGAAATTGCTTTCTTGTTTCCCACGACAGATCTTGAAGACAACATAGACAAAAACTACGTGATAATGATTAACATAGTTCTCTTGAAGCTGATTAATTTCATTTATATTTCAGTTGAGCTAAATAATTTCTAAGATCCCTTGCATCTATAAATCCAGGATCCTACCAGTGTCACTCTTTACTTCTGTCTTCCACTATGACCTTAGAAATAATTTTGTCTAATTCCTATCCTTTTAGAAGTGTTAACAAGAGAGATGAACTGAGCTGTCCAGTCACACGACTGATCCATCAAGCATACAGGGCTGGAAATCAGGCCATCCAAATTCAGTCCCACTGTCTTCACACTATATCCATTTTTTCTCATTAAAAGCCTTTGATATGACCTCAAATTTGCTCAGGTATCTCAAAATCAGGATGTTGAACCAAAGCACTTTTTAAATTTGCTGTAAGGGAATGTATTGCTGATTTCTTCAGGCTCCACCAAGATTTCTCTTTTCAGTTCTGACCAGGAAAAATAAACTATACCTTTCGGTGGAACTTTTGGTTTGAATGTGGGTTTATTTTGACTCCCTTACCTTTAAGCAAA
>CM053770.1:114967344-114996361 GCA_028658325.1 Potorous gilbertii | reverse complement strand
GGAATAACATGCACACTCAATTTGGTATGAAAATCTATCTTATACTACAGGAAAGTAGGGGAGAAGGGGATAAGTGGGGTAGGGGGATGATAGAAGAGAGGGCAAATGAGAGGAGAGATAATTAGAAGTAAACACTTTTGGGGAGGAACAAGGTCAAAAGAGAGAATAGAATAAATGGGAAGCAGGATAGAATGGAAGGAAATATAGTTAGTCCTTCACAACATGACTATTATGGAAGTCTTTTGCATAACTACACATGTATAACCTATATTGAACTGCTTGCCTTCTCAGTGGGTATGGATGGGGAGGGAGGAAGGGAGAGATGTTGGAACTCAAAGTTTTAGGAACGAATGTTGAGAATTGTTTCTGCATGCAACTGGGAAATAAGAAATACAGGTAATGGGGTATAAAAATCTATCTTGCCCTACAAGAGAGAAGAAGATGTGGATATGGGAAGAGAGGGGTGTGATAGATGGGAGGACAGAATGGGGGAAGGGGTAATCAGAATGCATAGTACCTTGGGGTGGAAGGAGGGGAGAGATGGGGAGAAAATTTGGAACTCAAAATTTTGTAGAAATGAATATTGAAAACTAAAAATAAATAAATTTTTTAAAAAATTTCACTTTGTTACAAGTTTAGAAGGGGAGAGGACTTTAGACACCAGTTAATACAACTCTCCTGTCTTCCTACTCTCTGTTTTACGTACAAGGAAATTGAGTCTTAAAGAACCTAAGCCATTTGTCCAAGGTCACAGAGGTAGTAAGTAGCAGACTTAATATTTGAACCTAAGTCTTTGTATTCTCCAACCAGGATCATTTCACTTTACCATGCTATGACTCCAAGTGAATAATGAGCAATAAATTACTTTATGAGGCAGCTAGAATTCTTATGAGAGGAATTTCAATGTGAAGAAGTTTATAAGGCTGAGACTATTGTGACAAAAATAAATGGAGTAAAAGAAGGTTAGTGTTGAACTTTTATGGGGCATTTGTCATTTTCTTGTATAAACAATTTTATTGTCACTTGGAAGAACTGTTTTCTTGAAGTTAGAGACAATTTTCCTTGCTTCATTATACTTTCTGCCACATTAAAGGTATCATTTACACCTAACTTGGCTTCAAATTCAAATTTGCCTATAGCTTCATCTTTGTTCCCAATTCATCTTTTAGTAATGGTTGGTGAGAATGCTGCCCACACAAGACAGACTGAATGGATCAGCTGTCTTAGGCTTTTGTTCTTCTTTCCATCAAAAGTCACTATTTCCCCTCCTTGATTCCACATCATGCATCAGTCACTGATTTGTTAAAACTAGAAATGCTAAGTTAGATTTTGACTCATGCTCATCTTACAGAGATAAAAACAAATCACTGGAACTGGAGGTGGAAAAGACCAAACCAAGTCTTCTCAGTTGATGAAAGATATTTTCTCCTCCTTCACTGTACATTTAAGAAGCAGCCTGACGGGTCCCTTGCTTTGGAGATTACATTGTGATAAATATTCCTAGATCTCTCCTCTTGCCATAGTGCCAAGAATTCTTTTAAAGTCTTTCTATAGCTTTTTTTTTATTATGGTCACTGAATTTTGTTAATATTTTACAGGATTTTCTTTTGTTGGGGAAGGTGATAGAATTATTGCTATTACTGCCCAAACTCAATTTACTATAAACTTACTAATTAGATAGAGAAGAAATTGACATCGCCCATCTCTAACTACTTCATGCCTGCAACAATCTATAGCTGTTGGTATCTTCTAATGATGGACAGACACATCAAATCACATAGCATTTTGCTGAACTAAGTTGTTTTTGGGGGGGAGATGTTTCCTCCCCATCCTTCTCTCCCATATCCTTTCCCTTCTCCCACCCTCCTTCTTCTCCTTTTTAACATAAGCATTCCTGTCACAAATACTTTGGTAACTAGAAGAAATCAATCAGCAACACAGAACTGTTCCTATAAAGTGACTCAAAGGCCCATGGGATTTCAATGCCACTTGCTACCTTTGTGACTTTGGGCAAGTCATTTTTAGCTTTCCAGGCCTTAGTTTTCTCTTCCTCTGTCACATGAAGATGCTGGACTAGATGTCCTAACTGATTCCCTCTCAGCTCCATTATCTTAGAGATACAACTGCGTCACACCTATGTTTTGCCTAAAACACATCATAATACGAGTAGCTCTTATTCTATAGCCCTTGAACAAGGTTTATGAAATCCTTCAATTCCTTATCTCTCTTGATCCTTGGGCAGGTACTACATTTTAATAGATGAGGAAACTGAGCCATGATTTTTCCAGGGTCACACATCTATAAGAGTCTGAGACAAGACTTATATCCAGATCTCTCCTGATTCTAAATCCTCTGGGTCTCATTCAAGCAAGACAGATGCATCTGACACTTAGATCCAGGCTCTCTTAGATCCCTCACTCCCAGCCATGCTTCATTACCGGCAAAAGAAGTTTGAATTATCACCTAAACTTCCTAAACATTGTAATCCATTCATTTTTTCAACATATATAGTTCTAAATATCAAATGCCGTTTATGAAGTTTCTATCATACTGAGTGCAGGCTTACAGATTTAATAAGGTAATTTATCATCTTCATTTGAAATTTTACAGATATTTATATTTGTTTCCTCATTTATCAAGGAGGACAAAACTTAAAAAATGAAGTTCATTTTTTGTTGGGGTAGGGAGGATGGTGACGAGGGGGAGGTGTTAATTCTTTTTTCTTCCTACAAATTAATTTTCATGTTTTCTTAGCTTTGTCAAGAGATTATATGATCACAGATGTTTGAGCTGAAAATGACTTTGGAGAGTGTCTTGTCTTGCCTAACTGAGGCCCAAAGAGGGTATATAAATTGAACAAGGACACACAGATAGTAAGTGATAGAGTTGGGAATGATCCTATGTACTAAGTTCATTGCTCTCCTCACTATACCATATTGAGACAATAATATAACACACTGTCAAAGAGATTTGTAGGATCATATACGCATAGCTACAAGGGACCTTGGGGGTCATTTTATCCAAGCCCCTCGTTTTACAGATTAGAAAGACTACGGTCCAGACAAGTGAAGTAACTTGACCAAAATTACACAGGAGGAATTTGAACTCAGCTTCTTTGACCTCAGAATCAGGGCCCTTGAAGGATTAGAGCTGAGTCACATCCCAGTTGAACCCATCACTCCAAAAATAACTGAACTCAGGGTTGTCAAGCAATATCAAAGACAAATTTCCAAGTTCTGACTTCTCCAGGAGCTAACTATTACCATTGTCACCAGCTTTACTAAGAGGGTCCTCTTTCCTAGCACTAAGATTTAAATCTATTATTAATTCTCCTCTCTCCCAAGGAATATGACTAAATTAAACCCCCACCAAATGGGGAAAACCCCCGCATTGCATTCTCCTTACTGCTACATTATCACCCCTCACTGCATTGTCCACTGACACGATCCTTGTGGGAACTTATTTTCTGTAAGGCGTAGGGGGTAAGTGAAGGGAGGAAAGGGGATGGGAAGTATTCACTACCTTCCCCTTTAGGCTCAAGGGCAGCAGGCTTCAACTCCTCTCTCCAGCGGTTGGCTCCCAGCTGCCGGGCCCTTGAGGGACAGCTGGTTCTGTTTCCAGGAACTAGCTTGTGGCTCCCTAGAGCCACACTTAGGAAGGCAAGGCCAGTTGACATGCCCCATGGTGTCACAATTCTCCATCCTTCCCTCTCATCCATCCCTTTCTGTCCTTCCGTTGTGCTCTGAGGTCTGGTTGGGAGGGCTCACACCCATATGCTGAATTCTTCACACCCCCTCCCTTGCCAAGGGCATACCTTCTCAGGGTGCTCATGGAGGGGCTGGAGCAGGAAGAGCATCCAGGACATTCCCCTCACTTGAAAAAGAAGGAAACTGAGGTGAAAAGAGATTAAAGTCACACCGGTAATGACAAGCAGAGTGAGGAAATCACTGCCTAAGAATACTACAGACTCATCTTCATACAGTCATTTTCCCCATCATCCTGATGGGTACCCAGCCCTCACTCCCTTTACCACCCTCACTTCTTGCTTCAAGAATTATAAGGACCTCAGCCCTTCCACTGTCTCTGAAAAGCTTGCACATCAGTTGACTGCCCTATTGTTCCACTCGCTGTCTTTTATTTCTCAAAACAAAATTCCCTTCCCTGGACACCACTGTCTTTCCTATAAAAATGGAGCTCCTTGAGGACGGGGACTCCCTCACTTTTGTGTTTGCAACCCTAGGGCTTAGTACAGCAAGCACTGGACCCGGAATCTGGAAAATCTGAGTTCATATTCTACTTTAGGTACTTACCCAGCTGTGTGGCCCTAGGCAAGTCACCCAAACTCACTTGCAAAATGGAAATAATAGTACCTACCTTGTAGAGTTATTGTGAAAATCCAATGAGATAGGATATGTAGTCATTGAGTCATGTCTGACTCTTCAGGACCCCGTAAAGTCCATGGGCTTTTCTTGGAAAAGAAAAGGAAGTAGTTTGCCGTTTCCTTCTCCAGTGTAATCCATTTAATAGAAGTTTAGTGACTTGCATAGGGTCACACACATAGGAATTATCTGAGGTTGGATTTGAACTCAGGTCTTCTTGACTCCAGACCCAGTGCTCTATCTATTGAGCCAACTAGCTGCTCCAACACATGCATAGCTCTTTGTAAACCTTAAATGGCTATGCAAATGTTAGCTCTTAATAATAATAGTGTTTTATTCATTTGAATCTCAAATTCTTCTCATATGCCAGCTTATAGAGTTCAGGGGCACATGTGAAATATGTATATAAAGTGCTGGGAATAATTCTGCACATCCCATAGTTCCCTAAGGTACATATGGAAACTGGAGTCTAACAGAGACGTGTAGTTACACTTATAGATAAATAGAATTCTTCTCCTCCCTCCCTTTCTTTTTCCTTTTTGCCTTTCTTGTTTCTTTCTTTCCTATAATTACATGTTTCCCTGTGAATTTTAAGAGTTTGGTGGCACTTTGCAAAGTTTAACCAAAAATTTAAACTTATAAAGATCTTTCTGTTTCCCTGACAATAGTTTCATAATTAAAATATTACGCTCCAAAATCTGTAAGTTTGTTTAGTTTTTAAAAGTTATTTGTGAATTTATTATATGCATATAACATACATATAGTCTAAGGCATATTGTAACAAGGCAAGGAAAATACCAATCACCAAGTGACAACCATTTTATTAGCTACTAATACAAAACTTGAGGGTAAAAAAAAAGGATTCATTTATTTCAGTTCCTTCCCTAACATAACAATTTTTTCACTGGAGCAGTTATTGCATTAGAAAATAATATATTTCAGTAAAAAACCCTATTTATCCAGAATTCTATATATAATTCAATTTTAGCCTACAAATACCTACTCTCCTTATTGATGGAGAAGAAACACAGAGTAAACTATTTTAATGAAACATATTTATTCCTTTTCAGAAGGAGTAGGTAAAGGATGGAGGGTGGGATAAAGACTGAACTTGTGCTTTTGTTGGTACAGGGATTCTTGGGTAAGGAACCTCCTACCATGCATGTCAGGACCATGTAACTTACTATCCTAGAGAGTTTCTTAGAGAGCTGAGACTTTCTCAGGCTCACACAGCCAGGATGTCTTGTTTAGAGGCAGGTCTGCTTGGTTTTGAGGCCAGCTCTCTATCTACTATACTATGTACCCTCTCTTTACATTAGGAATGTATTTCAAGTTTAGTTCTACATCTTAAAGAGTAAGGCTTCACATTTTCCTCCCAAAGATGTGACCTCCTTTAAGGACAGAGATTATTTCATTTTTGTATTTGTATTCTAGGTGCTAGGTGGTTCAGTAGAATGCTGGGGCTGCAATCAGGAAGACATCTTCCTAAGTTCAAATCTTGCCTCAGACACTTGTTAGCTGTGTGACCCTGGGTAAGTCATTTCATCTCAACTGCCTTAAAAAAAAAACCACACAAAGGATTCAGTGTTTCCTAGATATTAACACTCATTTGCTTATACTACTGAGATCAGAAGATAACAGAGAAGCAAATACGAAAAGGTCAGATGACTTCTTCAAGGTCACATAGAAAGCAATAGATGCTCGGATAACAGGCCTCACAGGAAAGTTATCAAAGAGTACCTTTTGTCCTTGGTTTGGTTATTCTATAGTGTAGAAATGGAAAGAGGTCTCATGTTGTCTTTTTATTTGTATCATGTGTCACTGTGGCCAAAAAAACCCCCTAAGGGTCAATTATTTAATGATGAGCCTTCAAAAACCTAGGGTCAACTCCATACCATAGTGAGACACAGAAGTAGGACTTTTGCAGAAGGGGGTAAACTACATCCTTCTAAATTCTTTAGAATCTATAAATATGAGTTTTGCCAAATAACAAATACTTTATTGCCATTCAATCTTCTAACACAATAAATTTGGCAATTACTACAGGGGTAAATTAGATTATTTTGAATGGTCTTTTCTTTAAAAAAAGGTTTTCATTAATATTCTCTGTTCCTTACATAATCATTGTTATCCCAAGTATCTCCCTTCTTTCAGAGAACCATCTTATGTAACAAACAGTATTTTTCAGAGAGGAAAAAAATCAGATCAACTTATCCATATTGAATAAAGTCTAAAAACATGTACAATGTATAATACCTATTGATCTCCCATTCCCATGAAGGGCTGGTTTGGGGTCATCTTCTCATATCTTTTCATTTGAGTCCTGCTCGATCTTCATAATTTAGTTGCATTTTCTTTTGAGTTTTTTTTGGTGTGTACTTTTTTTCCCCATTTAAATGCTGTATTTACTGTGTACATTATTTTCTTGGTTCTGCTTACTTCATTTTCCAACAGTTTGTATGGATCTTTCCATGCTCCTCTGTATTTATCACACACATAATTTCTTAAAGCATAGTAATGTTCTGTCACATTCATGTGCCACAATTTGTTTAACTATTCTCCAGTTGATGAATATCTACTTTATTTCCAATTCTCAAAAAAAAGTGCTGCTATAAATTATATTTTGGAATTTATGAATAATTTATTTTTTAGAGACTATCTTCTTATTGATGGCATTTTTGGAGTACAGCCCAGTAATGAAGCCTCTGGTTGAAAAGGTATGAACATTTTAGTCACTTTATTCATTTTTGTTTTGTTAGCATGATGGCAGCTCCTGTTTTTTTAGATATTTGATACAGTCATCTTTTTTTTTCTTCTCTCAGTTTTATATTGTGCATATCTTTGTTTTTTACATGTATTTCTTTGTAGCAACAGATTGTAGGATTTTGTTTTCTTGTCTAATCTGTCACTCTTTCTTGTTTTATTGGATTATTTAATCCATTTACATTTCAAGTTATGAGAGTTAGGTATATATTTTCCCCATTTGTCTTTAATTTTGGATTTTTTTCAATTTATGATTTTCCCCTTCTTTTTTGCTGTAAACACAATACTATATACTCTTCGTTACTTTGTCTTAATATTTTTTAAGGTGATCCAGTTCCAACTGGTTTTCTTCTTCTCACCTCTGATCCCCTTCTCTCATTTATGACCCCTTTCCCTTTGGTGTTTTGCTTATTAGCTCTTTTTTCTCTCTTGTTTTTAACTGGTTTTTAACCCCCTTCATTCCTCATAGTTAGTTAAATAGATTTCCTCCTTCCTCTCACTTTTAATTTTGTTGTTTTTCAATCATTTCAGTTGTGTCCAACTCTTTGTGACCCCATTTGGGGTTTTCTTGGCAAAGATACTGTAGTGGTTCACCATTTCTTTTTCCAGCTCATTTTACAGATGAAGAAACTGAGGTAAATAGGGTTAAGTGACTTTCCCAGGTCACACATCTAGTAAGTGTCTGAGGCAGGTTTGAATTCAGGTCTTCAATTCAAATGCTTTTTCATCTTAATGTAAAATTAAAAGTAAAAGAACAGTAATTATAGCTTACTTCTAGGATCCATGATTTTGTCAGTGTGAATACTCACTTCATTAAAATATACCATAACCTTTCTATAATTTAGTAGATTATCATCAAGAATTGCTGAGGCAAAAAAAAACCCTATGGCTAACCTGTTTGCAGACTTCTCTGAACTTAGTTTTGCTGGTTCTTGGGTGATGGGCACAATGTTTCTAAGTCCATGCTGGTAGCCTTAGTTACAGCTCAGGCTGCACTGGCACAGTCCTTGAAAATCCAAACCATTACTCCTGTCACTGTTATCATAGTCATTATCATCAAACAAGCTTTGTCAAGCATTTATGAAGTACTTCCTGTATGCTAAGCACTTTGCTAAGCTAAGAATACAAAGAGGCAAAAACAGGTCCCTGTCCTCAAGAAACTCACATCTTAATAAGGGAATCTACATTCAAATCAGTAAATACCTACAAGATATATACAGTGTAAAGGGGAAGTGATCTCAGAGGGAAGGGACTGGTTGAGGGTCTGGGAGGAGAACTGGGAAAGGCTTCCTGCAGAAGGTGAGATTGTCCTGTTGCAGGAAGCCAGTCATTTACCTACCATGATGAGGCACTGAAGGACTTCATTGGAAGTAGAAGAATAGTATGTCAGCTTCTTTCTCTTTCAATCTGCTTGTTCTTTTATTTGGCAATTTAGTTCAATAAACATTTATTGAGCACTTATGGACAAAATATTCTGCTAAGGCTGATACAAAGATAAACATGACATAATTTTTACCCTCCAGGAATTTATAATGTAACAAGATGAGATGTGAGAAATAAAACATATGGAAGTTCAAGTAAAATGTTAAAAAATGTATAAGATGTACCATGTACCATTTTAAGGGTTGTTTTCCCTTGCATTGTAAATAAATTTTCCATGTAACTATGAAATTTCCATTTTAATTTTTTTTGGGTCAACTACCTAACATCTCCATCATGAATAATCAAACAAGTTATTATGTCTTACTAAATTTAAAAAATGAAACTGGTAGGTTTTCTCAGTAACTACCATTCACATTTCATATCCACTGTACTTTTTTATTTGCACAACTACATTTTTTTTGTTATTTTTCACCTCTAAAATGACAGCCTGTATCTGTAAGAGCTTCACATAGGTGGCAATTTGTTAGCTAGACAGTTTGAAGATTAATATTGCTAATATCAGGATAATCTGTCACCTATGCAATACTTATAAAATTATTGCCATGTAATAATTCCATAAATTATCAGTAGGAATAATTCCATACTAATCATATCTGTTGTAAAGAAGTGACATGATGCTTAGTTAGAGAATAAAATATTATGCAATAAAAAGAAACACATCCTAACTATAATATGCAGTCAACTAGTTGAAGGTTTTCAACCTTCCACAAAGCAGTACTTAGATACAGCCTTGGCAAAAGCTATGACATGCAAGTCTCCATGATATGCAAATGGGCTAACAAATAAATACCTTGCAGGTCTCCTTCAATTCCTTCAGCAAGGCACCCTCTAGAGAAAGATACAAAGTCCCTAACAAACACTCTCTTCCGTGTAAACCATCAAGTTGTTCAGGTTCCCTCTAATCCACTCCCAATTCTCTTTCCCTAGGTACAGGGAGAATATTTCAGGCAAAGCCAATACTCAATAGAATATTAAAAATTAAAAATTATGGAGGGATTCAGACCTTTAATTTCTTCAGCGTAGACCTCCTCAGAAATGGAAATTCCTTCCACCTATGCTGAAGAGCAACTCAACTATACACAGTCTTATAGAGTGCTTGGGGCACTGAGAATTTAAGTAACTTGCCCAGGTTCACAAAATATGCATCAGAGGCAGGATTTTGAAATAAGGTCTCCCTGACCCCAAAAGTTATAGCCCTCTCTCTACTCTACCTTGCTGCTGTTTAAACAACAACAAATTTATGACTTCTATTTTTCTAGTAAACCTTTGCTGACCCTTAAAAGGATTAAAACAAAAAGAAAGAGAAATAAAAAATCTAATTATCATTCATTATTCCATTTAAGTGTATGGTACTCTTAGAAATAGTAGCTTACATTATTTCACCTATGCAGGAGATGACTTTTCAGTTTCTATGGAAAGGGTAAATAAATGGACTGTACTACATTGGTTAGTTTCCTTTCTTTTTTTTTCCTTAGGAAAGAAATCTTATCCAAAAAATTCTTTTCTCAGTTACTGAAGAAACACAGTCTCTAGAAGATGTGGTGATATAACCATCTGTTTCTATGATACTTTCATATTTAGCCTTAGTTTGAAGATGAAGGATGACCTCTGGTGAAAACATAAATTTAACTAATTGCAATAAAGATTTCTCTTAGAATTTCAGTTATAAAACTAACTGATTTTCCTCCAACCTACATACTAAGCTTTTATATACCCAAGGTTTTGTTGGTTTATTGGCAACTGGCCAAAGTAGCAAATCCATGAAAGGGACTGGCATTTCTTTCCTGGCAGTCTGGAATTTGGTAGGTCATCCTTTGAGGATTATTCATTCATGAAGAGGGGGGATGGGTTTGTGAATAAGGGGAAGGAAGGTGGAAGAAGGAGGGCTGCAATTACAATTAAAAACAAACTTCTATCCACTGCTGTGCCTGTTCATTGCTTCATAACCACACATATTTCAAAAGAGTCACAGTCAATGATAAAAAAATAGATTACTGAAACTTTCAAAATCAATTCAGTGTATAGGAGGTCTAACTGGTCTAAAAGAAAGATATTTCACTCTCCTACCCCATTTCTACATAGACTGTATCTCTGTCGATGAATACATAAGTTTTCATGAAAACAAACACTGTAAGAGTTCCATTTAACTCATTTCTGTATCATAAACTACGCGAATTCAGAAAAGAGCTTGCTTTAAGTTTTTCTTCTTTAAATTTCAGGGACTGTCTAATTTTTTTGACTGCTGTTTTTTCTCAGTATTAACCAACAGCTCTCCCTCTTTAAATTCAACATTTATTAATCACCTACTATGTACAGACCAGTGTCCAAAGTGGCCTTGAGGGCTCAAGTTTCCCACCCCTGATTTAGACAAAACATGATACTTGCCCTCTTCGTATGTGCAATCCAGTGGGGAAATACAATGTACATAGATACACTATGTAATTCAAATAATACACTGTAGGGACACAGGAAGAGCAAAGTGCTATGTGACATTTGAATGCCCTTGAAGATGGGGGAAATTAAGGAAAGCTTCCTGCAGGAAGCAGCATTTGGGGCAGGTTTTACAGAATGGGTAGAAATTTAAGAGGTGAAAGTCTGAGAAGAGAATACCAGAAAGGAGCATAGACACAGGGAAGAGCATAAGCACAAGTCTAGAGGAACCAGAATAGAGTGAAGAGAGAACTGAACCAAGAGTCCTGAGTTCAAATCTGGCCTCAGACATTAAGCCTCTGAGTGACTGTGAGCAAGTCACTGATGCTCTTCCCTCAATTTCTTCACCTGAAAAATAGGGATAATGATAGCGCCTGCCTCCTAGGGTTGCTGTGAAGATCAAATGACACGATATTTATAATGTGACTGGTACACAGTAGGCACTTAATACATTTTAAAAACCAATCTTAAAGGATATGGAGAGGATTGGTATAGATGAGGGTGGAAAGACAGGATGTTACAAAATTATTAGAAGATCTCAAATATTATCGAAAAAATTTAAATTTTACTTGGTAGACAATATGGAGCCACAGAAGAGCTCTGAGTTTTTAAGAGTGATCTGTCCAAATCTATTCATAAGTCAGTAAGTTAGGCATTGATGTGACTATCAAAAGTTCCACTTATTTAAAAAAAGGGAAGTTGTATAGCATATTTTTTCAGTGACTTTATCTTATTACTTAAGTGATAAGAAAAAACACTTGGAATTTTTTTTCAACAGCAAAATGTAGTGTAGACTAACATTTAAAAAATTCTTTTATAATACCACATAATCAAAGTTAATTAAAACTCCCATTGTTCCCTGCTTGTTATTTAATTCCTAGCTAAATTTATGGCATTGTTTATCATCCTTTCGTATATTTTTTCTTTCATAAACAAAGAAAAATATAAGTAGTTCCTCAATAATACATATCAACATATGTTGCAATGGCACAAAATAGGAAACAATGGAAGTTTCGTTGGTTGGGTGCTATTATATGTCAGTGAAATTTAACAAACTCGTATGAATTACAGGTGGATGGAGCAATTGTGAAAAGTACTAAAAAATAGGTCCTCAATTCTTCCCTTTCTCTTAACCTCATACACTGCCATGGTTTTCACTACCACTTCTATGGATCTGACTTCCTAAATATCAAGGAATGGAAAAATCTTTGGATTTGAAGTGAGAAAACATGGGTTCATGTCGTAGGATAGTGAAGTGGCACATTGGATAGAGGTCCAGGCCCAGGGTCAGTCACTTACTCCTGCTTGCCTCAGTTTCCTTATCTGAGTTGGAGAAGGAAATGGCAAACCACTCCAAAATCTGCCAAATGGGGTCACAGAGAGTCAGACAAGACTGAAACACTGCAGAGTTTCAAATTCCAGCTCTTCTACTTGCTATATACTGAATGGGTGACTTTAGGGAAGTCATTTAATCTTTCATGGGCCTCTGCTTCTTCTGTAAACTAGATAATCATTAAAGTCCTTTCCAGCTGTAAATTTTATAATCCATTTATTCAATCCTGACCTCTCTCTTGAATTCCAACCCCATATTTCCAACTGCCTGCTTGACACCTCCATTTAGATATTTTCAAACTAAACTTACTGTCTTTCTACCCACATCTGCTTTTCCTCCTAACTTGCAAATTTCTCTTGATGATACCACCATCCTCCTATTCATCTAGACTAAGCAACGGCAGCAATAACATTAAAATAAATGACTAACCTCTCAAAGGGATTAGTATTTCAAAGGACATTCTTGTTTGGATATATATTCATTGATCTGTGTGTCTAGAAAGTGAATGACATTATTTTATAGCTAACATAATAATATTCTCATGGATTTGGATTTTAAATATCAAGAAAACATGAGAAGGTATGGAAAGCTGAAAAAATAAAGATTATTTGAAAAATGATTTTTCTACTCATACTTATTAACAAGTACATTTTATTTAAATAAGAATAAAACAATGTGTACTTAATAGCACTTGGGAAATTCAACTGAATTTTTCAACAATATAGAATAGTAGTGTGGTAGCATATTTTGAAATCTAGATAAATTAATATGAAAAATTTAAATGGAAAACTATGAGGCTCAGAAGGATAAATTTTTAAAAAATAATTTCATGGGGATTTACTTGGTCATTGTGCGCACTCATTTCCCACCTATTAATGATTTGCTTTAAAATGGAAAAATGTGAATCTTGTTTTGATAGTGAGCACTACACTGGCCATCTTAATGGCGTGAGCCTAGCTAGAGCCTGTGTCTATTAGTTCTCCTAGACTAGAAGAAGAAAGAAAAGAGCTTATATTCCCCTTTGATCAGAGACAAACATTTGGATTATGACAGGTGCTTGTTACTTAATTCTAAACTTTAGAAAAGAGTGGCTTACTTTTTGTGAGGGAGAGATTTCAGTCACTTCTTGCTCTAATTGTTTCATAGGCTACAAAGGTCATAAATTAGGCTGTAAGGATGTATTATTCACCAATAGAGAGTGTTTTTTTTCCTCTTCTCAATCTCAGCAGCAGGGATGTCAGGCTGCCATTCTCAAGGAAAACAAGGACCCTATTTGTAGTAATATCCACAACATAATTCCAGCTAGAATTTGGAAATAATATTAGTAGAGACTCTGAAAGTCAGGCAATGTATTCTGTTTATTTCAATAAAGACAGCAGCTAGATCTTTGGGATTTCGAGTGCAAGGAAGTTTGAGTTTCCATTAAAAAATATTTCTAGATAAACATAACTGAACTTAAAAGACTTTGCACTTAACTACAGATTTGAACCAGAAACTTAGTGATTAAAAATTCAATCTGCCTTCTGAGTCCCAGTAGGGCTTCTAGACCCTGCCAAGATATTATTCACCAACATACTTTACAATACTATAATACAAGTTGTAGCAAGAAAATGGTGGTTTTGAGGATCCCAGTGCCTGGGAAAGAAATGAAGAAATTTCCTCACTGATGATAGGAACAAGAACCTCTGCTTCAACATAGAAGCAGGAAAAGGTCATACTTCTGTTAAAGAATACGGATTTAGTAAATTAGAAGATAGAAGGATTTATACATTACTCTCATCAAAAAGTGAATATGACATAATAATCGCTGACATTTATATTGGGTATCCCAAAAGTCTTAATGCAGTTTTAAGTAATTAAGACTTTAATAAAATCATGGACACTTTTGGGATACCCTGTCTAGTACTTTACATCTGTCTTCTCATTTGATGCATAACCACCCTATCGGTTAGGTATTACAAATTTAATTACTTCCATTTTTACAGATGATAAAAATGAGGCTCAGAGCAGTTATATATAACTTGCCTTGCCATACAGATACCACGTTTCAAAGGTGGATCTGAACATAGATCATCCTGACTCAGGTTAGCTATCTGGAACATATTTTGACATCTCACATGACAATATTAATCATTAATGCACTTAAGATAAGGAAAATAATACTGTTTTTCTCTTGACATCAATAGTAACCACAAAATGGTTACCTTAAGTGGTAAATAAAGCAGCAAAACTTTTCAGATTAAGTTTTTCAAATGTGACATAGATTGTATAATTAAACATATAAAAATAGTTTATTTGATATATTTGTGTTTTGTTTGTGCATGTCATAGTTTTCTCTGGTATCTTTTACTGTAGGATGAAGTCAAATATATATCAGGGCCACTAAACTGTACCTCAGGATCCCTGAGGGTTGTACATTGCTGTAGAAAATCACATATTCACAACAGCTACGTCCTATGGTATTTTTATTTATTTTGTTCAATATTTGCCAATTACATTTTAATCTGGCTACAATGGTACTTGAGACTGTTATAAAAGGTATGCTTTACCTTTCTCCTCAACAGTATCTAGCATTTGGCAGGAATGTGCCATTCTAAGATATGGTCTCCTTCTAAAAACCAGTTTCCTCAAGGTTCACATACTTAAACAGTTGGGTTGAATAAGTATTGATGCAGGACAGATAAATGGACACTCAAGTTCACAGAAGTATAAGTTTCTCCTGTTTGTAGTTTCATCTATCTAGACATTTCTGATGGATTTCATGCCGACAAGTGTTTCTTGAGTGGCATTTAGCAGAAGTTAGACAATAAAGAATGAAAACCCAAGTCTGAAAAAGCCAATCAAATCAAATGAATTGTAATCATTTGGGGGAACAAAATTGCATCAACATTTGAATATCCATTCACTCTTTATTTTCTCATTCCAGTACTGTGCACTATCATTACCTATTCTTCTGGTGCTTTTGAAAAGGCTTTAGAAACTGCTGATAGTCATCAACTGAAGCAGCAAAGCTCTGCAACATTACTAGACCATGTCAAATATAAAAAGGACAGCTAACCATTGCAGACGGGGTTGCTGTTGCCAGATAGATGACACTACAAGGTTGGAATTACAGTTCTCACATCTGTGCAGTTTCAGGGAACAATCTGTAAGTGAGCATGAACAATAGTTCAGGATTAGCCTGATTAAAAATGATCTAATACCTAAACTTTCTAAACCAGGGTCCAGACCCATTTAGTGCTTGGCAGTTTCAGAAAGTACACCATCTCAAAAATACAACATCAAATGAAAGTCAACATCTTCATTAGGAAGACATCTATTCTCTGTTTTTCTTTAGTCATTTTAGTCATGTCTTACCCTTTGTGACCCCATTTGGGGTTTTTTTGGTAAAGATACTGGAGTGGTTTGCAATTTCTGTCTCTAGCTTATTTTATAGATGAGGAAACCAAGGCAAACTGTGTTAAGTGACTTGTCCAGGGTCACATAGCTAGTAAATATCTGGGGCCAGATGGGAACTCAAGTCTTCCTGACGCCAGGCCCAGCACTCTGGCCAAGTATCTTGAATTAAGTATGTCACAGAATTGGTTTTTTATTCCTTGTGTTTGCTTTAGATAAATACTACTTGGTTTAATCTCCCTTCTGAATAATTAAAATACATTATCACAATGGATGATTGCATTTTTATTATGCAATTTTTATTGAATAATAGTGATCAGATTGATTACTAAATATGTATAACTCTTTTCTTTTGTGTAAACTGAGAAAAATGAATTATGGATAAAGTTGATTCCTTTCTTATAACTTTGAATGTCCAGTGAAACGTAAAATAAAGGAAAGTATTGTCAACATTTTGCTGTATTCCTTAATAACTATGTGAAACGAATGGCAAGGATTGGTAAATGACTACATCATCAGTTTTGAAATACTGTGTGGCATAAATAAATGATAGATTTGAGTTGAAAAGAACTGTACATGTCATTTCATCCAACCCCCTCAATTCGTAGCTGACAAAAGTGTAAAGACTAAGAAAGGTGTTTTAAGCAAAAATGAACACAGGTAGGGTCAGAATTTGAACTCAAGCCTTCTGTCTTTAATTGAGAACTCTTTCTCAACTTATCCCACATTGCTATATAAACTTACTGCATTTCATCTAAAGAAAACTGAAAATGAAGAAATTTTTTCTATTGACTACCTTTCAAAACTGAGCTCAAACAATTCTCCAGTGAATAAATTTGGAGTCATAGATGAGGAAGAATTAAAACTTCATCACCCTTAACTTGAAGTTTCAAGCTGGTAATATTATTAAAGTGAGCAGATTAAACATAGTTTCTTTATATTCTAAATGACTAGTATTTTCTGCTACAAATATTAAATAGCTCTTCAAAATGTGATAATTTACAGGTGATTCCCTTTTTGGGGGAGAAGAGGTGAAGTATGTGAGATATAGGTAATTTTTGGCCTTTGAGTGAGGATGATATTACCGGTGGGGGGCATAAGCTTCCTTATGCCCTCTCTAACCTGGCAAACTCTAAAATAGATATATTGATTGCTAGAGTTCAAAGACAAGACTTTCGGCAGTTTTTCTAGTTGTGAGTCTCCCTTATCTCCTGGATTAATTACCTTTGTATTCATTTTGTACATCTCCAATTTATTTATCTGTGTAAATATTGTATCCCTTAGTACAAATGTGATCTCCCTGAAAGCAAGGACTGACTTGGGTTTTGTCTTTCCTTTAAGCTATGTTTCCAATTTTGAGTGTTAACTCGGTGTTTTGTCCATAGTACAGTCATCAAAACAAAAGCAAAATTTCTGTATATTCCTTCATTTAGTGAGTTCATCCGTTTCAGTAATGTTAACAACCAGCCCCCCGCAAAAGATTTTCAAATGTTTACCTACAAACCCCATAACTTGTTCCCTATCCATATATTTATCTACCTGTTAGAAATCTCCACTTGGGTGTGCCTCCAGGATCTCCAAGTCAACATGGGCCAAGATCATTAACTTGCCCTCTAAACCTACATTCCCAGGCACTCAGGTTCCTATTTCCTTTCTTCTTCCTCACATCCAGTCAGTATCCATGTACTGTCAATTCTAGCAACCAGGGTTATAGGGGCGGTAGTTGAAATTTGAATTCAGGTTTTCCAGCCCAAGTCAAGTTCTCTTTTCACTATGCCATGATGCTTTTTCATCATCCTGTCTCATGTCATACTCATTTATGCACATATTATATATGTGTGTGTATATATATATATATATCTGTCCTATTAAACAATAAATTCCTTATGGGAAGGAATGTGCCATTTTTAAATCTTTGCATCCCTAGCACTGTGCATTGCACAGAAAGGATACTTCATATGTATATGTTGAACTTCATGAAAAAAGTAGCTTTTGTGAAGACACAGTTTCCAAATTTCTTTCCATTAATGACACAGCACTCAATCCTGTTTATCCAAACAAATTTTGTCCTTATCTGAAACTAATATTCCTCCTTAAATAAAGACAGAATCCTAGATCATTATTAGATCAAATAAGTATTCTGGTTTAAAAAAAAGTCAAGAACACGTCTGGTCACAGTGCTGGACCTAGATACATAAATCTAGTGTATATCCATTCAGAAGACCAAAGTCACTGTAATGGAACAGGCACCAGGCTGGACTGAAGAAAATAAACTCCCCCCCTTCCTAGAGTTTCCATTCCCTGTTGGCTAATTAACAGCCTTATTTCTTCAAGCCACCAGCTGTATTTTAGTTCATATGGGTGACCCCAACTGAGGACTACAATGGCAGAGTATAAATGACATTTCTAATTGTCCAGCATGCTACCGAAGACTAAGTAAGAAAGCCTCTTTTCACTCTCCTCCCTTTTGATTAACCAGACTTACTTTGTAAATCTCCTTAATAAGTTCATTTGTGTAACCCGAGGCTAGGTATCCTTCCTTCCTGGACTACTAAGCAGGCCCAGCTGCCTGTCTTTGGACTAGACACATGGAAGAAGAGTTGCTCAAAGCTTTGCTAAATTCTTAGACACCTCTTTGTCCCTTTCTCTTAACTAAATAATGCCTTCGTATACCCTTAGAAGAAGCTGAGGCTTCTTCATACATCCTATGCTATGTGGATACTTTAAAAAAAATTTATAAAGGATCTGCAGGGGTCCTTTATAAAATTGTATCACACTGTATTTTCTCTGCACTGATTAGCATCTGGTTAATACAGCAGTGAGGAAGGGGACTCAAGATGTAGCCAAACTGACTACAGACCTATTTTATTGAAAGCATATAACATGGATAAATATTCTAATAAGCAGTGTAGTCAAATATAGCTGCCAATAAAAAGTATGTCATTAAGTTGCAGCAGCTTTATGACAAATATATGAGATGCCCCAAAAGTCTCAGTGCAGTTCTCAACTTTAATAATATCAGAAGTATGAATGCTACAAAAAGAAAATTTTAAATTTCAATTATTTAAATTTTAAAATACTGATTTTTTAAAAATTAAAATCTGACATAACCACCATGTTACATCTCTCTGGTTGATTTTTGAACTTTGTAAAAACTTTCATCAGTTGCTGCTCAGTGACTGAAAGGGCTGCATTTGTCATCCTAGAGTTACCATCACCCAAAGACTGATATTTTGATTCATACATGACAGTTTTTCTGTCATGTCAAAAGAAAAAATCTAATGGAGACAGATGAGATGACCAAGGTGACCAAGCAGGAAGATTTCATCTACTGATCCATAGGTCTGAGAAAGAGTCATCCAGAAAGAGTTACATACTCACTGAAGAAAGACATTATGTTAAGATTTAAAATATATTGTTAAAAATTTACAAAATTAAGGAATATGAAAGAAATAGAAATAATTAACCATTCTAAGGATTATTTCTGTAAGTTTGTAACATTTCTACTTTGAAGAAATTATGAAAGCTTCTGACTGCACTAAGATTTCTGAAAAATTCTAAGAAAAATTATTCTCAGTCCTCCCTGCCCCTCAAGGCTTACAGTCTAAGACAGAAAATTATGGCTGAGCCAAGATAGTGGAGTAAAAGGATGGACCTGTAGAAGTTCTCCCCCTTAGCCCATAAAGTACCTGTAAAAAATTACTCTAAACAAATTCTAGAGCAGCAGAAGCCACAAAATGAGAAGTGAAACAGATTTCTAGCCCAAGACAGCCTGGAAAACCAACAGGAAAGGTCTATCACACCAGAAGTGGAACAGAGCACAACCCAGCAACAGACAGGATAGAGCAGGCTTCAGGGTGTGGAATCATGAGTTGCAGCTGCAGTTCCCAGATTTCTCAGCCCACAAATGCCAAAGACAGTTTCAGAGGTCAGTAAGAAAGCTCTTTCACTTGGGTGGCAGGGGAATGCAGATTGGCCTCAGCCCTGACCCAGGGTAGCAGCAGTCACTGTGGCAGCAGTGTCCACTTTTGGAGCCCTTGGCCTAAAGACCCTGGGGATATTGAGCAGTTGATTTAGGTCTCAGTCATGAGTGGCAGTCCTGGAGTGAGGAGGAATGCTGCAGGGGTGGTGGAGCTGGTGGTGACTGTAGAGAGGGAATCCTACTCATAGATCCTGGGCAGAAAAGAGTGCTTATGGTTGCTCACAGATCAGCAAGCAGGCCAGGAGAGGAGTAAACTCTGCTCCCTTGATTGTGCCACCTCAGAGGAACTGATAACTTACAGGTCCCTAGAGATATCTCAGAGAACAGTTGCACAAAACCTCTGAAGCCTAGGGTAGTATACCCTCCACTTTTTGACAACGGACTCAAAAGTCAAGTAACTGGAAGGGAAAATGACCAAAAAAAGGGGACAAAATAAGACTATAAAAGGTTACTTTCTTGGTGAAAATTTCACCAATTTTCAGATAAGGAAGAACAAAGCAGACCATCAGAGGAAGACATCAAAGTCAAAGCTTCTACGTCGAAAACCTCCAAAAAAAATATGCAATGGCTTCAGGCAATGGAAGAGCTCAAAAAGGATTTTGAAAATCAAGTAAGAGAGGTGGAGGAAAAATTGGGAAGAGAAATGAAAGCGATGCAAGAAAATCATGAAAAGTGAGTCAACAGCTTGCTAAGGAGAGGCAAAGAAATGCTGAAGAAAATAACACCTTTAAAAAGACTAACCCAAATGGCAAAAGAAGTCTAAAAAGCCACTGAGGAGAGTAATACTTTAAAAATCAGAATTGGCCAAATGGAAAAGGAGGTTCAAAAGCTCACTGAAGAAAATAGGTCTTTAAAAATTAGAATGGAGCAGATGTAAGTTAATGACTTTATGAGAAACCAAGAAATTATAAAACAAAACCAAAAGAATGAAAAAAATAGAAAACAATGCAAAATATCTCATTGGAAAAACAACTGACCTGGAAAATAGATCCAGGAGAGATAATTTAAAGATTATTGGTCTACCTGAAAACCATGATCAAAAAAAGAGCCTAGGCATCATCTTCCAAGAAATTATCAAGGAAACTGCCCTGATACTCTAGAACAAGAGGGTAAAATAGAAATGAAAAGAATTCACTGATCACCTCCTGAAAGAGATCACCAAAGGAAAACTCCTAGGAATATTGTAGCCAAATTCCATAGTTCCCAGGTCAAGGAGAAAATATTACAAGCAATCAGAAAGAAAGAATTCATGTATTGTGAAAATACAACCAGGATAACACAAGATTTAGCAGCTTCTACACTAAGGGATCAAAGGGCTTAGAATATGATATTCCAGAGGTCAAAGGAGATAAGATTAAAAACAAGAATAACCTACTCAGGAAAACTGAGTATAATACTACAGGGACAAAACAGTCATTCAACGAAATAGACCAGAGCTGAATAAAAAATTTGACTTTCAAATACTAGAATCAAGAGAAACATGAAAAGGTAATCAGGAAAGAGAAACCTTAAGGAACTCATTGAAGTTGAAGTGTCTATACTGCTACATGAAAAGATGTTATTTTAGGATTGTTAGAGGAAATACATACATATATACATACATATATATATATATATATATGTATGTATATATGTGGGGGAGTGTCTGGGTATGTGTGAGTATATAGGTATGTATGTATATGTACATGGATATATGTGTGTATGTATATGTATATGCGTGTATGTGTATGTATATGTATACATATATACATACATACATAGAAGGCATAGGCTGAGCTGAATATGAAGGAAGAATACCTAAAAAAAATAAAATTTACTCTTGCATGGAATGTACTAGGAGTAAGAGAAAGGGAAAGAGCAAATGTGACAAATCATCTCACATAAAAGAGGCAAGAGAGAGCTTTTACAATGGAGAGGAAGAGGGGGGAGATGAAAGGAAATAAGTGAGCCTTACTCTCATGGGATTTGGTTAAGGAGGGAATAAAACATACTCATTTGGATATGGAAATCTATTTTACCCTGCAGTACAGCAAGGGAGAAGGGCTCCAGGAAAGGGAAGATAATAGAAGGGACAATAAATTGGGGAAAGGGATAATCAGAAGCAAACACTATTGTGGAAGGACAGGTCAAGGGAGACAATGGAATAAATCTAGGGCAGGATAAGATAGAGGGAAATGTAGTTCATCTTTTTACAATGTAACTATTATGGAAGTGCTTTGCATTGTTACACATGTATGACTTATATTGAATTACTTGTTTTCTCAATGAGGGTGGGTGGGGAAGAAGGAAGGGAGAGAATATAGAACTCAAAGCTTTAATAATGAATGTTAAAAATTGTTTTATCATGCAAAAGGAAATTAAGATATACAGGCAATGGAGTATAGAAATCTATTTTGCCCTATAGGAAAATAGAGGGGAAGGGGGAAGAAAGAAAGGTGGGTAATAGAAGGAAGGCCAGACTGGAGGAAGGGGTGGATGGGGTGCATGCTTCCTGGGGTGGGGAAAAATGGGAAGAAAATTTTGAATTCAAATTCTAGTGGAAGTGAATGTTGAGAATTGAAAATAAATAAATTTTACAAAATTTTTTAAAAAGATGAAATTATGTAGTGTAGTCCATAAGTGCTACGGGAAAGGGCCTCCCCTGCCCATTATGAGTACATTTCTTCTTGTCTGGCAATGCTAGGTTTGCAGCATATTTTATGCCTCCTGGGAAAGCTGTCCCCACTACTGTGTTTTCTGGAATCCAACTAGACCAGAGGAAATAATGTGCAGAAACTGGAGCTGAGAGCTGTCTATGAGGTCGGGAGTTTCACATAATCCTAACAACAACAATGATGATGATGAGGATAAAGAAAATGGTAATTTCTGGCGTTCGCGTAATAGTTTAAGATTTGCAAACTGCTTTGCTTTGACCTGTTGCCTTGTTTCTTATTAGGTGAAGATTACAGATCCCATCATCCCCATTTTGCAGATAGGGGAGCTGAGATGGGGAGAGGTTAAACAATTTGCCCCTGCTCACATATCTCATGTGTCAGAGACAGGAGTGACACTGATTTCAAGTCATTATAATCTCTGAAGCATTTGATGTTGTTCCTCACCCACTTTGTTCCTGAAACCCTCTTCATACTTGACTTTCAAGTTCTATAATATACTTGCCTTGACCTTTCTTAGTCTGCCTTGTAGGGTCTGTTTCTTCTGCCCTTAAATGCAGGCAAAAATGCCTTGCTTGAATTCTGTCTAGTTTCTTTTGGCGACCTTATCCACTTTCATAGTTTCAGCTACCAATTATTTGCAAATGATTCCCAAATATATATTTCTGACTTCTTTTTTGAGTTTCCAATCCTCATAAGCTACCGTCTCCTAGAGAAATCTACCTATTGGTGCTTCAAAACCAACATCTCTGAAGTAAAATTCACCATTCTTTCCTATTAAACTTATGGACTCTTCCATTCCTTTAGTAAACCTTGCTCATAAGGAAGAAGTGAATAGGCATTTATTAAGCTCCTACCATGTGCTAAACACTTTACAAATATCTGATCTTCACAACAACCCTAGGAGGTAGGTACTATTATTATTCTTCTTTTTCAGTTCAGGAAACTGAGGCAAACAGAGATTAAGTGACTTGCTTGGGGTTACAGAGCTAGTTAAGTATTTGAGCCTGGATTTAAACTTATGTCTTGGAGACAGAGCCAAGATGGCAGAGTAGAAGGAGGGATCTGCTCTAGCTCTACCCCTCATAGCCTATAAAATAACTATAAAAAATGACTCTAAACAAATTCTAGAGCAGCAGAAGCCACAAAATGACAGAGTGAAAGAGATTTCCAGGCCAAAACAGCCTGGAAGGCCTACAGGAAAAGTCTATTGCAGCCAGCTTGGAGTGGAACACAGCCCAGTCTTGGCCACACAGCATGGCTAGGCCAGGACTGGAGCAGACTTCCGGGCACAGAATCATAGGTAGCAGCTGTGGTTCCCAGATTTCTCAACCCACAAACAGCAAAGAGAACTTCAAAGGTCAATGAGAAAGCTCTTTCACCTCAGTGAGAAGGGAACAGGGTACAGCCCTAGCCCTGGCCCCAAGGTGGCCACAGCAGCATCCATTTTTGGAGCCTTCCACCTAAGACCCTGGGAGAAACTGAGTGGTTGATCTGGGTCTCAGCTCTTAGTGACAGTCCCTGGGGTGAGAAAGAGTGCTGGCTTGGTGGAGTTGGCGGTGAAGAGGGTGGAAAAGGAGGTTCAAAAGCTTACTGAAGAAAATAGCTCTTTAAAAATTAGAATGGAGCAGTTGGTGATGCAGATCCTGGGCAGAAAAGCTTATGGTTGCTCCCAGACTAGAGCACAGGTCAAGAGAAGAGTAAACTCCTCTCCCTTGATTGTGCTACCTTGGAAGAACCGAGTACTCAAATCCCTAGAGTATACCCTCCACTATACCTTATAGTATGCCATCCACAAAAGACTCAAAAGTAACTGTCTAGGAAAATGCCAAAAAAAGGGGTGGGGAATAAGACTATAGAAGGTTACTTTCTTGCAAAAAGTTATTTCCTTCCATCCCTTTGGATGAGGAAGAACAAAGCAGACCATCAGAGGAAGACATCAGAGTCAAGGCTTCTATATTGAAAACCTCCAAAAAAACCATGCAATGGTCTCAGGCCATGGAAGAGTTCAAAAAAGGATTTTGAAAATCAAGTAAGAAAGGATGAGGAAAAATTGGGAAGAGAAATAAGAGAGATGCAAGAAAATCTTGAAAAGCTTGCTAAAGAAGACCCCCCCCCAAAATGCTGAAGAAAATAACACCTTTAAGAATAGACTAACCCAAATGGCAAAATAGATTCAAAAAGTCAATGCTTTTAAAAGCAGAATTAGCCAAATGGAAAAGGTGGTTCAAAAGCTTACTGAAGAAAATAGCTCTTTCAAAATTAGAATGGAGCAGATGGAAGTTAATGACTTTATGAGAAACCAAGAAATTACAAAACAAAAACAAAAGAAAGAAAAAAATGAAGACAATGCAAAATATCTTATTGGAAAAACAACTGACCTGGAAAATAGATCCAGGAGAGACAATTTAAAAATTATGGGACTACGTGAAAAACCATGATCAAAAAAAAGCCTAGACATCATCTTTCATGAAATTATCAAGGAAAGCTGCCCTGATATTTTAGAACCAGAAACTAAAATAAATATTGAAAGAATTCACTGATCACCTCCTGAAAGAGATCACCAAAGAAAAACTCCTAGGAATATTATAGTTAAATTCCAGAGTTCCCAGGTCAAGGAGAAAATATTGCAAGCAGCTAGAAAGAAACAATTCAAGTAGAGAGACAATCAGGATAACACAGGATCCAGCAGCTTCTACATTAAGGGATTGAAGTGCTTGGAATATGATACTCCAGAAGTCAAAGCAACTAGGATTAAAACCACAAATCACCTATTCAGCAAAACTGAATATAATACTTCAGAGGAAAAATGGTTATTCAGTGAAATAGAGGACTTTCAAGCATTCTGGATGAAAAGACAGAACCGAATAGAAAATTTGACTTTCAAACACAAGAATCAAGAGAAGCATGAAAAGGTAAACACAAAAGAGAAATCATAAGGGACTTACTAAGGTTGGACTGTTTACATTCCTACATGGAAAGATAATTTTTGTAACTCTTGAGACTTTTCTCAGTATTTGGGTAGAGGGATTATATACGTATAGATAGAGGGCACAGAGTGAGTTGAATAGGAAGGGATGATATCTAAAAAAATAAAGCAGTGAGAGCAGAATACATTTGGAGGAGAAAGGGAGAAATGGAATGGGTTATATTATCTCTCATAAAAGAAGCAAGAAAAAGCTTTTTCAATGGATGGGGAAAAGGCAGGAGGTGAGAGGGAAAAAGTGAAACTTATTCTCATCACATTTGTCTTAAGCAGGGAATGACATGCATACTTACTCTGGTATGAATATCTTACACTACAGGACAGTAGGGGAAAAGGGGATAAGAGAGGTGTGGGGGGATAATAGAAGGGAGGGCAAACGGGAGGAAAGAGTAATTAGAAGCAAACACTTTTGGGGAGGGACAAGGTCAAAAGAGAGAACAGAATAAATGGGGGGCATGATAGGATAGAGGGAAATATAATTAGTCTTTCACAACATGACTATTATGGAAGTCTTTTGCATAACTACCATGTGTAGCCTATACTGAATTGCTTGCCTTCTCAGTGGGGATGGGTGGGGAGGGAGGAAGGGAAAGAAATTGGAACTCAAAGTTTTAGGAATGAATTTTGAGAACTGTTTTTTGCATGCAACTGGGAAGTAAGAAATACAGGTAATGGGGTATAGAAACCTATCTTGCCCTACAAGAGAAGAGAGAAGATGGGGATAAAGGAAGGGAGGGGTGTGTTAGAAGGGAGGACAGATTGGGGAAGAGGGTAATCAGAATGTACACTGTCTTGGAGTGGAGGGAGGGGAGAGATGGGGAGAAATTTGGAACTCGAAATCTTGCAGAAATGAATGTTGAAAACTAAAAATAAATAAATTAATTAAAAAATAAACTTATATCTTCCTGATTCCAGACCTTGAGTTCTAGGTATTAAGTCTAGCTGTGCAGTAAAAAAATATCTCAGGCATGTTCAAACTAAAGTATAAATAACTGAATAGTTCAATTTGTTATCACTCTTGGGGATCAAAATCCAGTTCAATAATCATCTTTTAAATACCCACTATGTATAAGCCACTGTGCTGGGCAGTTGCAGAGACAAAGACAAAAATAAAAATCTCTGCACCCAAGAGATTACATTTTGTTAGAATTTTACACTAAAAAAAATGTAGTGGCAGCATCTTCAGTCAGTAGATGATAAATGGAGGATGTAATTTGGGGGATAACAGCCCTTTTCAATGATTTTGAAATCATAGCATGCAAACAATTTCTTACTCTGTCTAGACTGAGATCAGCTCTGATACTGTATTAAAAAAATTCTTTTTAAATAAAATACCACTCTTGTTTCAAATTTTATTGTCCAGTTGGGCATGGTGGGCCAAGTCTGTAGTGCTTGCTCCATGAGGAGTTTGAGGCTAATGGATTCCTTGAGTTCAGCATTTCTGAACACAGTAGGGCTAAAACCAAGTGTCTGGACTAAATTTGGCATCAATATGGTCACCCATCTCCTGTCCTCTCACCAGGAGCAAAGTACTACTAGGATGCACAAGGATGGGCAAATTTGCCTGGGTTAGTAAATGAAACAGATTAAAACTTGGATTGCTGATTAATATTGGGATCCAGCCCATACATGAATAACTGCTGTACTTAAAACCCAGGCAAGATGAAGAGACACAGCCTCAAAAAATAAAAACAAAGACAAACCCCCATGAACAAATGTTATTATTCACAAAACCCTTCAGGTAGAAATAGTGAAGATGCCAGAATTCTAATAGGTCTATTTCACTGTGGTTGTATAGTGGTAAATGAAATGGATTACTGAACATCTACAGAGAATATATTACATATTTTCCCACAAATAATATTCTATGCTTCTTTTGACCGCTGTAGAAAACAGCTGTGGTTTTGGCAGAAACCTTGGTGTTTCTTGGAATTAGTGTGGTCACCTCTCAAGCGATGAATTCCTTCAATACAAGTGAGAACTAGGCAAATATATAATATTTGTGGGCACAACATTTCTACATAAAATATGTGTGGCTGATCTAGTTCCTCACAGCTTCTTCTGTGTTGGCGCCAGAAATTAGTCACAGACCAAATGCCCAATCAGCCTTTGTAAACTTATGATTAGCTTTTGACCAAACAAAGCATGTATTTGTAATGAGGATACTCACTTCACAAGGATGCAAGTTAAAGGGCTCATGGTGACATACTTCACAAAGACTTTGAGAACACTTTCTGTTCTTTGCAAATAGAAGTTCTACCAAATACAAATGCTACATTTGTTCATTCACAAGGGAGATGAAAGCATTTCTTTTGATTGTAGAATGGAGGTGGGGTTCAAAGGCAGTCTAGGGCTAAAGTACCCTTTATTCTTGCTAGTGGAATTTGGCAGCAAAATTGAGAAATAAATATTATTTTAGAATTTTAAACTTTAAATCTAGGGAACTTAGGACGTTACTAATAATTAAGATGAATTGTTTGGGGTCACCCATCAGTAATTTGATTGAACTTATCCTTTTCTAGAGCCTCAGAATAAAGAAGCTACCAAATCTGAAACTAATATTTTGTAATTCAATTCATGTGGAATCATAGAGTCATAGAAATCATGGAAAGAGCACAGAACTGTTAAGTCCGGGGACTTGGTTCCAATCTCATGTCGGCTGTTAATGAGTTTGGGGACCTTGAAAAAATAATTCACCTCTCTGGGTCTTACTTGCCTTATTTGTAAAATTAGGAGTTTTAATCAGGAGACTTCTAAGGTTCCTCATAGTTTTAATATTCTGAGAGTCTGTTTCATTTAGAATTCATGGCAGTAATCCTCCATTTGACTATCCCTTGGGAAACTCAAGGTACGAATCTCCATTATAATGAGTATACAGTTGTCATGTTAAAGTTTCATCACTAAAGTTATAATCTGTTTATAGGTGACTTCACAGTCAAGAACACAGGTGGTATGACTTGAGGGGCAACAGGCAACATTTTCCTGGGCAAAAATACCAGACCCACTAAGTGAATTCCTAATACAAGACTCCTTTGTACCCATTAAACTTTTTACCTTAAAGAATCAACTAGAGATTGGAGCAGGCTTCAGGAACAGAATCTCCAGTGGCCGCAGGGGTCCCTCCACCCACAGGCCCTGCAGGTCAGAGAGAGAGAATTCCGGACTGGCTGAGAGGGGAGTGGGGTGTCTCCATAACTCAGGTGCCCTCAGAGAGGCAGCAGCAGAGGCAGTGGGTAGCCAGAGGCAACCAGAGCAGGCAGGAGCTCAAATCCATTACGGAAGGTCTCTGCATAAACCCCCTGAGGGAACTGAGCCTGGGAGGCAGCCCTGCCCCCACCTGAGAACCTGATTGAATCTTACCCTGAATAGCAGCCAGACCTGCCCGCTGAAAGCCCTGAGGCTGGGGAGCAGCATTTGAATCTCAGACCCCAAGTACTAGCTGGGCGGATCTAGGTGGGGATGGACAGGAATCTCAGAAGTCAAGTAACTGGCTGGGAAAATGCCCAGAAAAGGGAAAAAAAATTAGACCATAGAAGGTTACTTTCTTGGTGATCAGATACTTCCTCCTTTCCTTTTTGATGAGGAGGAACAATGCTTACCATTAGGGAAAGACATAAAAGTCAAGACTTCTGTATCCCAAACATCCAAAATAAA
>CM053770.1:114890000-114966844 GCA_028658325.1 Potorous gilbertii | reverse complement strand
TGGGGAATAGGAAGTTATCTGGCCCTACAGGACAAAAGAGAAGATGGGGTAAGGGAAGGGAGGGATGATAGAAGAGAGTGAAGATTGGTGATAGGGGTAATTAGAATGCTCAGTGTATTGGGGAGGGGGGAGGGGACAAATGGGGAGAAAATTTTGGAACCCAAAATTTTGTGAAAATGAATGTAAAAAGTTAAATAAATAAATGTATTTAATAGAAAAAAAAAGAATCAACTATATAAATGGAAGGTGAGTCACTAAAGCAATCATCAGTATCTCAGCAGAGATTAGCTAGCAAGGAAATAAGCATCTTCCAACAAAGTTCACAGGGATGGAGTAGATGAGAGACCTAGAGATGAAGAGAAGAAACGGACAGGATATATTATATATACATATATATATATGTATATGTATATATAATATACATATACATATATATATGTATATATAATATATATATATATATATATATATATATATATATATATATAATATCGCATTATATTTACATGATGGCAAAAATCTGGTTAATTTAATGAGGGAAAATGTCAGCCAAAACAACTTTCCATTAAGGATCAAAAAAAGTAATCAGTTGATTTAATTATTTTACTTTTCCATTTCCATAGTTTTTTATATTATGCATTCAAAGGTATAAGAAGTTGTAAGAACCCTTTCTCCTCATAAAATGAGCTCACTTAACCTCCTCTCAGAGTTTTAGACAACTTTCTAAGATTATATCTATGTTGCAGAGAAGGTGCTAACCTTCGTGGAAGAGTGAATTTCTTCATTTGGAAATTATGCTAATAAAATCATGGGTCCAGACTCATCCATATCCTAAAATGAACTTGTACAGAGATCATCACTTTTTAGGCACCAAGCACTTGAAGATGCTAATTGAGTTGGAGGGGCGGGAGACACAAAGAGAAAGATTTGAGGACAAGAGTATTTTGGATCTTTCATTCCCCTTCCATTAACCCCATCCCAGGACTAAGTTCTTTTTAATTAAAATTACTTTTTATTTTTAATTAAAATTACTTTTTTATTTTTAATTAAAATTATTCTTATTAAATCACATAAAGTAAACAGTCATCGTGTCCCTAGAGAATATGTTCCAGGTCTGTACTAAAAATAATATTATAATTTCTTTCAGAAACATAATGATAAGTAAAATGCCCCAAACAACTAACAACAAAATCAAACTACATCAAAAAGAAACACAAAACAATCACAGAAGCCAATCTACCAAACAAACAAAAACTTTTTGGCCATGTCTACATTGGGCAAATGTTAAGAACAATATTATGCTGTTTCACCTAACACACTCTCGACATCCCTAAACTACATGCTGTACATTAATATAAAAAAAATCTGTAGGGCCAGGACTCCAGGGTCATCTTTGACTCTCCCTCAAAGTTATTATCTCTATCACTTTATCTGCAAACTTGGTGTAGACAGCAAGCCTGATCTAGTCAGTTAAAGGCTTTTGCTTTGCATATATGACTTTATTTGTCATTTACATACATCAAATTGACAACCAATCATAAGGCAAAAACAAAGCCTGTGGTCCCCTGAGGAGTGACCAATTAATCATTTTGGCCGATAACCTCTTTCTTGTATTAGGGCATATGGGCTTTTATAAAATGTTTCACTAGGAACAACAAGCTTCACTGTTCAGAAACTACTGCCCCATGTGCCAATTTATTCCTTCCTAAAACATCTGTTGGCCATTATGTAGACATGGCTAAGAGAAAAAAAAATCTATAGAAAAAGAAAAAAATCACTGAAGAGGACATTCTGATTATGTATACTGTCATACTGTGTTAATTTGACCTTATTAAATATTGAAGGAGGCTATCTCAATGGGGAAGACATTAAAATATATAATTTTAAATTAAATCAATTCATCTTTCATGGAATGCTGCCATGGAATATCACAGATGCTAACTTTATCATAAGCATCTACTTAGAAGAAAGGTCATTTTTCACATATATCCTATACATATAGATAAGGAGAGTCAGAAGCCAGAATAAATCTCCTCAGAGCAGATGTTCTATAGATACTCTGACTGAATGTTTTTAAATGCATAAAATAGAGTCCATAGATCTATAAAGGAAACCAATTATAGTGAAATATACTTATCCAAATAGTTCTCTTATATTCATGCCACCCAGCTCAAGAACTCCTGCCAAAGATGAAATAAACTATCTGTCACATCTTTCCAGCACTGTTAGAAAATGAGACCAGAAAGAGCTATGTCCAGTGGAGGAGGCCATGGAATTTGAATGTTTTTACATCAGTAAGAGAATCAGAAAAAAGATGGAAATATAAACAATGTGAGAAACAAGAAAAACATATAAAACACTTTATTTCCACAGCTGGTGATCCTTTCCCATTTTTCCTAGCTTCTTTTAAGAT
The DNA here is from genome assembly GCA_028658325.1 of Potorous gilbertii. NCBI lineage: Eukaryota > Metazoa > Chordata > Mammalia > Diprotodontia > Potoroidae > Potorous > Potorous gilbertii. Next base: position 114,964,431 of record CM053770.1, on the reverse strand, counting down.
CAAAATCATAATGCCGTCTCTGTGGCAGTACAATAGAAAAATGTGTTGGGAATACTAGAGGCTCGCCTAGAAAAACAGTTTTATTCAATCACCAATACCAATCACCAAGGAAATAAAAACATAGCTAGCAAGGTATGCAAGGTATAAAATAAAGTTTTATTTTAAGAATGTTCTTTTTTTAAAATTCAGTATTTAAATTACTTTTCAATGTAATGTTTATTTTCTAAAGAAATGTATTCTTTTGAGTCAAAATAGGTAATAAAAAATGAATTGTTTTGACTACTCATTTGCATAAAATAGAAGGAAAACTACTGGGAAGTGTAAACTAGTCAGAGCTAAATCCCTAGAAATATATTCAGGAGATTCTCTAGGACTCAATGATGAAAAGCTAATCCGGCCATAAAAATTATAAAAACAAAAAATTACAGGACTCACATATATAGCATTTTAAGAAAAGATGAGGTAACCAGCAAGAATTTAAAATAGCAACATGCTCTAATCATCATTTGCAAAGAATTCTATGCAATTGGAATAATTTAAAATTAATATGTATATTGTTTTTCAATTCCAGTTCTAATAAAGACTTTCCATTTCTCTTACCGCAGGGAAAATAAATAATAGATGACAGGGTTAATTTCATTATTGAGGTCAGTCTCTTAGATGTCAGCTTTGGAACAATGCAAGACAGAAGAAAACGTTAGTAAAATGGTAGAGTTCGCATACAGAAAATATTTGTAGAAAATGAACCCACTGTTTTACTCATGAAGCTTCATCATGTCTTAGCAGTTCAGTGAAATGCATGTTCTGGCAGATCCTACCAAGCAATAGATTTAAGTATCAATCTGTTAGATGACTGAGGACCAGCTTCAGTAAATTTGGGGAGTTTCACCATCAGAAGTTTGGCTACCATTCTAGGACTCTTCCCAAAGAGCAGATAGAAATGCATGTACAAAAATATTTATAGCAGCTCTCTTTGTGGTGGAAATCAAAAACTGGAAATCAAGGGGATGTCTATCGATTGGGGAATGGCTGAACAAGTTGTGGTATATGAATGTAATAGATTACTATTGTGCTATGAGAAACGATGAACAGGAAGACTTCAGAGAAGCCTGGAAAGACTTATTTATATGAATTGATGCTGAGTAAAAGGAGCAGAACCAGGAGAACTTTGTACACAGCAACAACCACAGTGTGCGAGGAATTTTTCTGGTTGACTTAGTACTTCACTGAAATGCATGGACTTAAAAAATTCCCCATGGATTCTTGAGGCAAAATGCCTTCCACATCCAGAAAAAAAAACTGTGGAATTGGATCACAAATAGAAACAAACCATTTTCTTTTGTATTATGTTTTGTTTTCTTTTATGGTTTCTCCCATTCATTTTAATTCTTCTATGCGACATGCATTTAATAGGAATATACGTGTAGAACCTATCTAAGATTGTACACTGTCTCAGGAAGGGAGTGGGGAGGAAGAGGGGAATGAGAGGGGAGGGAGTGGGAAAAAATCTAAGATATATGGAAGTGATTTTTGAACACTGAAAACAAATAAAATAATTAAAAAAAAAGAAGTTTGGCTGCCAGGTAATGATTTTTTTTTTTGCATACCAATCCACAAAACTGTCTTTTAAGGCATGGAGATTTTGGGATCTGCATTGGTGTAAAAAGTAGCCATGCTGATCAAGTCAGGCATCTCTTTGAAGCTCAAAACTAAGAAATAATGTAAAGATGTAGTATTTCCTTTGGAGGAGTCATACCTCACCCTCAAAGTTCTACTAATGTAATTTCTATGAAAGGGAACATTAAGAAGGATTGGTAACTGGGCACCTGTGAGTCACTAGGTCTGGTAAAAAATTAGCTAATATAAGCTTCAGAAGGAAAATTTAGAGATGTTTAGACATATATTACCTCTCCACATCCATACAATGATTCTAGAATAAATGAAAGGGATTATTAAAGGTATTATATAAATTATATGTTTATAATTTATATAAATTATAATTTCCATATATAATTTATATAAATTATAATATTGATTAAAGGCATTACATAAATTATATTTATGTAATGCCTACTGTGTGAGATGTGAGACACTGTGCTAAGCACTTTTTACAAATGTCTCATTTGCTCTTTACAGCAACCCTGTGAGGTAGGTGCCATTGATATTCCCATTTTACAATTGGGGAAACTGAGGCAAACAGAGGTTATGTAACTTTCCTAGGATTACATAGGTAGTAAATGTCTGAATCTATATTTGAACTCAGGTCTTCCTAACTGCAGGTCTTGTGCTCTATCAGCTGTGCTACCTAACTGCCTAGTGGAAGATAGTACGAACTTAGATTTAAGAATTTTTCAGTTTATCCTATTTAAGTAAAATAAATAGTAGGAGGTTTGGGTGATTTTATTCTTGTATATGTCAATGGATCTGCAATCTCTTCAATATGAACTTTTCCTCTATCAGTGCACAATATAATCCATTTGTATTTTTTCATTTTCTGTAATTTTATCCCTGTCATCTCACAAATCTTCTGTGAAGGATCTGCAGTGGAAAGGACATTGAATTTGGAATCAGACAACCTGAGTTCTAATCCTGGCTTTGCCACTAAATAACCGTATAACTTCGGGGAAATCACTTATTCTCTTTACACTCTATTTCCTTAAAGGACCAGGGAAGACCTCTCCTGCTCTGAATTTTGATAATCTATGAACTTCTTCTGTGTATTATATATGTGTATATACATATATGTATATACACATGTATATAAATATGTGCATACATACCTACATATGCATAGATATACACATATACAATACACATCTATGTATATTTAACATATATCTCTATCTATCTATCAATCTATTTATCAATAAATCAGAAGTGCCAGTGCAGCATTTGGAAGGTCCATCAATTACCCTTCACTATTTTTATTTCTAAAATGTTGCTTATATTACTTCTTATACACAAATCACTGGTAATTGTTTCAGCCTACTAATGCTTACCACGTGTCTTTCTGTTGCCCTTTGAGTCATCAACAATTTTGATTCTTCCAGAATTGTGGTGTTTCGTGTCTCATAGGTATACAGCATCTTTGGGAGAACACTAAAACATGGGTTTTTGTTTCAGGAATTATCTTAGGATCATTCAAAATGCTGCATAATTTCCAACCTAGTAGCCCATTCTTTTTCTGTTACTCAGTTTTGGTCCCAAATCGTTCTCCAATTGCCCATACACCTATATCACTACTGGGTAATAAGTATTTTTCATCCATTTGATTTTTCCTGTGTAGATTGTTATGGTCATCTTTTTTGAGTGGTTGTGGTTATCAATAAGGAAGATGATTCAATCAGTAAAACATTATCACAAGCAGAAGCATCTGGAGAATCTTACCATTAATAGGTAATCCTTCTTCTACATGGCGCATTCACAGGACATTCTCCATGACAGAAATGAATGATATTTTTCTATTTCATGCCTTTCTTGAAACTGGAGGATCAATGACCAAAATTGTTTCCATCTCTCAGGGAATCTCATATGATCTTAATATCACATGGGAATCTCCTTGTCAGAGGATGGTCTTTAAGGACATGTTTTGCTCTCCTGAGAACTTTTTTTTAATAGATACTATAACTGAGATCTAATTTCTTTTATATCTTTCAGTCAGTTTTATGTCTGTCAAGATGTGGAAATAAATTGTCCTTCATACAAGTATAGATAATTCTAATGAAGATACCAGAGATAATAAAATCCGGCATATAAGGTGGCAGCTTCAACCATCCTCTCAATTATCTTTTTGTGCTAATGAATTTTTTCATTTTATAAAATTAAGACCATTTTCTCTTTTACTTGATTTGGAGAAGTAAGAAAAATTGTTGCTGCTCTTTGTCATTTTAGTCATGTTTGACTCTTTATGACCCCATTTGGGATTTTCTTGGCAAAGATATTGTAGTGATTTGCCATTTCCTTGTCCAACTCATTTTACAGATGAAGAAACTGAGGCAAATAGAGTTAAATGACTTGCTCAGGGTCACACAGTGAGTAAACTTAGGTTTTCTTGGCACTCCATCCACTGTGCCACCTAGTATAGTGCTTTATATTTGTACTAAGAAGTGTGAATAATCAAATTATTCTGAGCACTGAAAATGCTCAAATTAATTACAAAAGACCTACGAAGGAAGATGCTATCTTCCTACAGAGAAAATATTGATAAATACAAGTATGCGTAGTACGAGTTTACTCATATTTATATATCTCTGTCAATGTTGGCCTTCTCTAGGGTGGGGAGGGAGGAGGGAGACTGCTTGGAATTTAAAATGTAACAAAAATAAATAAATAAAATTAAAAGAAAGTAAGGAACACAGTATCAGGTAGTGGGTGTAATAGGTCTTGCCTCACATTCAAGAAGACCTACTTCTCATACATATAGATTGTGTGATCCTGGGCAAGTAAGTCACTTAATTTCTCACTGCCCCTAGGAAACTCTCTAAAAATAGCAAAAATGCTGCGTCTGCATTGGCAGAAGGAGCTTCTTCATTGAACCATACGTTAATGAAATTATAAATATAAATTAAAAAAAAAGTTTTGTGTGAGAGTTCCTTGATTCAATGTAACAGGAGATGGTAAGTTAGATCTCCTAGAGATCATAACATGCCTATAAGTAACACAATCTACGTGCCTGCTGTGTCATTTTACAACATTAATTCTGAACATTGTGATTAATCTCAGCATGTTACCTATGGTTTAATTGCCTTGATCCAGATATATGAAAGAATGTTTAAATGAGAAATGCTTACTGGAGATAAATCTATCTGGTGTTTTTTTTTAAATTTCTACTCCAAGTGGTAGAAAATACTGCAACTCTTTCTACAAAGTTGACTCATATTTATCTGCCTAGAATAAGTGACATATTATCCAAAGTATAACCTCAAAAATGTTTCTCTTGACCCTTTTCAGTACTACATATGATTTTTCTTCATTGTTGTCTTTGGCATTTCCTCCATATATCCACTATTTGCAGTGAAAAGAATTGTGTACATGCTATCTATCCCTTCCTTCTCTCTCTGCCACTCCACCCCCATTTAATGTTAGTTCTTGACCTCTTAGTTTTTAAAGCTATGTACTCTCTCAGTTATGATTGATTACATCATTTCTCTTCTTGCTGGCAATAGTGCATCTTTAAGAAAATTCTCCTTTTCCAAATAGTTTGAGGATGCTGAAAACAAACTGCAATGATTTATTATCACAATCCACATTTCTCTTCTAAGTCACTGATATCTCCAATAAGATCTTACGCATCATGGAAGTGTAAAACAAAAAATCTCTCAGATAATTTGAATAAAAAGTCGAAGCAAGTACAACTGAGACATTTTAAACACATTCCATTTAAGAGCTTCATTAGGTTTACTTTATTCAGAGAAGTATTGCACACTCCCTTCTTTTTCCATTCCTACTATCACTATTGTGGTCTAGGTCATCATTACCACAAGCTTGACCATGGCAATAATCTCCTGACCAATCTTCCTTGTCCTAGTCCAATTTAAAACATTTCTAATCTCCCATTTTGCAAATATCACCCCCATGTTCAAAAATCTTCAATAAATCCCTACTGCCAAGAGCATATTGTCCAGAATCCTTAGCCTAACACTCAATGTCTGTATGTCTCCTGCTCACCATTCTGAAGTTAACTCTTACTATCTTACACAAACCTTCTTCTCCAAACTGATATAGTTATTCTGCCTGGATGTATCCATCTCTTCCTTTCTTCTCTTTTATTTATTTAAGTTTTCCTGCACATCTAGCCCAAATTCTATCTTCATAGTCTAATAATTGTTCATTTCAATCCTGTTCAAATAGCACTTACTTTATAGAATTATATACTGAGATGGCAAGTGATTTGTTTTAGGTGGTAAATAGTTTTGAATCCAAATCATTCGTTTCTGAATCATGTGTGTGTGTGTGTGTGTGTGTGTGTGTGTGTGTGTGTGTGTGTGTGTATGAGATACGGGAATACTATTTGGATGTTATTTGGAAAGAGTCCATTGTTGAAATGAAGGTATTTTTTGAAAGGGAAAAAATGCTTCACAATTTTCTATCAGCATTCAGGGCTTGCTAAAAAAAACTTTAGTAGGAACAAATGTGATTACAAGTATTTAGAATTGACTACCTCGAATTTAGGTACAGTAATTAATCAATAGATAACTTCAGTTCAACACAAGTTTATTCAGAGCCGCTTAGGCTGGAACTGAATTGCCACAATTGTCTCCTTTTACCTATTTCTCTAAGACAATACTTCAAGTCATTTTTAGCAGCTCTGTCTTCCTGTCACTAGGATTCAACTGTGCTACATGGAAAACCAGTTATGAAGACAGTCTCATGTCCCTAAGTAGACAATAATGGTTAAAACGTATCTGTATTTAAAGTATTTATGAGAGTGAAATGTTACATAATAAAGATGAATCTTTCAATGCCCCTGCAGCTTGAATACATTTTTCCTGTTCATTTGAATCTTGTAGTTTTGTCTAATTGTATTTATTGACTCCTCAATAATTGTGTGGTTCCGAGGAACGGTCCATTTGATCAACAGCATTGACTCAGTCGTCAATGAGATAGAGTAAATAAAAAACCAGAAATGTAGAGGAACTGATTTTTTTTCCTGTCTCCCTCACTGTCTAGCTTGCCCCATGTTGAAATGTCCTTTCTATTCTTCTATGGCCTTTCTTTACCCTGCTAGCAGTCTCTGTAAGCAGGGCTTTTGTGTGATACAGTATCAAAAGCTTTATAGAAAAAATGGATTAATTATGTTCACTGCTTCTCTTTTGTTTATCCTTTCCATACTTGCAGAATTTAAGCAGACCAAGGGAAATGCATGTCTAATCACAAATTCAGGCTATTCTTCTATGCATTTCTATGCATTTCTTATTGTAACTTGCCACATAGTTAAAGAGCCTTCTCTGCTGATCAAAAAAACAGCCAAACAACTTCCTGAGATTAGTTTCCTCAAATACATTTTGTGTTTCTATTATTTGTAAACTTGAACCAAAATTGCATCTTCCCAAATAACTTGTCACTGGTGTTACATGAAAAGTTCATATTTTGATATGCACATTTTCTTCAGAGCCATTTAATTTTTTGTTAATTATCAAATGTCATATCAAATGCCTTCCAGGAACACTGAAATAGAAATATTTCTATCTTTGGACATCTATATTTCCTGTCTACCTGTCTGTATTCCTGAAAGGGAAGAAGCAACTTTTTATCCATGTAGTCTTCAGAGAATCAGAAACTCAGGGCTTGGAAGTTTGGAAACAAGTAAAATAATTAGTGTCTGAAACAAATGAAAGCAAAAATATATTCTCTCTCTGTTTCTCTCTGTCTCTGTCTCTCTTGTCTCTGTGTGTGTGTCTCTCTCTCTGTCTCTCTCTCTCTCTCTCTGTCTCTGTCTTTCTCTCTCTCTCTCTCTCTCCCTCTGTGTGTGTGTGTGTGTGTGTGTGTGTGTGTGTGTGTGTGTGTGTGTTTTGGGAGGCAATGTAGCACTCTCTATTTCCAACCAAGAACTAGAATTGCATTTCAGAAATGCATCCAGCTAAGCCTTTGTAAGAATAAGCACTGGAACAAAAAATCTGGTTTGCTGTGATTTTGATAACATAAGAAGAAAAGTTGCATCTGTGACAAAAAGATTAACAATGAAATAGCACTAATTTGATCACAAGAAGAGAGTACCAAGGGATATACCTAATTTCATCGAATAGATAACTGAGTCCCTGAATGAGTATCTCTTAGACAACTTTGCTCACACAATGTCAATCGTCTAGCCTTTGCTCAAAGACTTTCACTGAGGGAGAATCCATCACCCCTCAAGGCAACTTATTCTACTTTTTGGATCTCTCTGGTTAGAAAGTTTTTCTTACAATGAACTGAAACTTACTACTCTGTATAGCCTTTCCATAGAACCGAGTTCTATCCACCCTCTGGAGATAGGCAGTTTTGAAAATACTTGAAGACAGTGATCCTATTCCACTCTAAATCTTCTCTTCTTAAGGTTAAACATGCCCAGTTCCTTCACCTGATACTTGGATAGAAGCTTAAGACTCATCTTTATCCTTTTTTTTTTACCCTCATCTGAGAGCACATTGAGCTTATCAATGTCCTTAATAGAATAAAGTGCCCAAAACTACCTATGTTCTAATGAGAACACAGTGAAAAGGGACAATCATTTTTTGGTTTGTACATTGTCTCTCTTATACAGCCCAGGTTTTTTGGTTGCCACATCACACTGGTGATTGCATTGAGCTTGCAAATTCCCCCTACTCTATTTCAATCAAACAGGGAGCCCACCTTGAATCTGTGAAGTTGATTTCTTAATAAAATATAAGACTTTTTATTTATGTATATTAAATTATGGCTTATTTTCCTTAGTCCAATTTCCTAGCCAGGTGATGTATTTTGGGATCTCAATTTTGTCACAGTGTGTTATCTATCCTCAGAATTATGTCTGATGAAATTGCAGGAAGTATTCCATCTATGCATTTATCCAAGTCATTTATAAAAATGGTAAACAGCATGAGGCTAAGGACAAATCCCTGGAGTACTCTTATAGAGACCTTCCAATTGATATCAGTGAATTAATAGTTACTTTTTTGGATACAGCCATTCTCAGAACTCTAAATTTACCTAACTGAAATGAATGAATTAATAGTTACTATTTTGATCTAGTCATTCACCAAACTCTGAATTTGCCAAAATGTATTAAAAGCAAAAAATTATTTGGGTACCTTTTTCTTCCTCATTTAGGTTATCATGGTTGATAATAAGCATGTTGGTAGCCTTTTTAAAAAAAAACTAAATTTAAATATTTGAGAAAACGAATTAAAGTGACAGAAGTATAAATATAGAAAATATATTTATTTTTATATATAAATATATAAACTATAAATATATATAAAATAGTGTTATCCATTCAATGCAGTGTAATTTTTCAGTAATTTTTTAATTGATAAAGTCTAAGTATATAGCAAGAGAAGCTTATTCATACAAAATGCTTTTCTACTTTTATTTTTTCAATAGAATACTTCCAGACACTCCCTCCATACATAAATGTGCATGTGATTGGACTGGCAACTTAAGCGCTGCTGATTAGAGAACACCTCAGGTGCAGTCAGGGCATACGGCTGCATCCCAGGAACACATTAATCAACACATTCAAGGAATGCATTAATCAGCACTGTGGCATAGTCTGGCATGCTCCATTGTTTAATTGTAACACACTAAAGAATACACAAAGCGTGAATCTGAATGAGAATTTCTACAATGTTACTAGGGAAAAATAGTCTTCTTAATGTTTTATGTACCATATCCTACTCAACCCTTTCAAAAGACATTGTTTTCTCTCATAACCCTTATAGCCTGATTTTATTTTCTGAATTTATTCAACCAATAATATCTTTGTAGCGAAACTATTTATAGAAAGTAGAAATATTTTCTAGCAGAATGAATACTTAATTTTTTTTTTTTTGCCTTCAAAAACTAAAGGCATGATTTAACTTTTCAGTTACATGTGATAGCTACCTTTGACACTACCTTTAAGAATTAAAGATCCACTTCAACCTCCTGCTCTTCCCAGGGTTTCATTTGCTCAGTCCCCAGATAAACCTGCTGTCAGAATCTAATCTTTTCAATGAGCAGCCATGGATGAAATGTCCAGATGTCAGGAGGGGAGATGACAAGACACCCACATAGCACATATGCCTACTTTTAGGCATAAACTAAATGTTTATGCCTCTTGGTAGCTATGTAGAAACTTGAGTCTACATAGTCACTTTAGGCTTATGTACATATGTATGCTTGTCTTTTCTCATTAGGTTATAAAGACTCCAAGGGTGTAGGGAAGGAAGGGAGAAGAGTATGGGTATTTAGCTCCTACTAAGTGTCAGGGACTGTGCTAAATACTTTACTATTGTTATCTCATTTGCTTCTCACAACTACCCTTTGAGGTAGGTGCTATTTTTATCCCTAATTTACAGTTGAGGAAACAGGCAAACAGAGGTTAAGTGACTTGCCTAGGGTCACACAACTAGTAAGTATCTGAGGCTGTATTTAAACAGAAGTCTTCCTGACTCCAGGTCCAGTGCTCTACCTACCCAGCCACTTAACTGCTGCATACCATTATTGGTTTAATCCAATTAAATAAATGTTGTTTGTGCTTCATAAATATTTAGTTTTGAAAATACAGATATATCCTATGCTCCATTGGCATCCATCCCAGGCAGCATGTCCTAATGCATAGAGAGCTGGCATCATAGCCAGGAAGACCGAGGTTGAAGCCCTTCCTCTGACAAATAATGGCTGTGTGACCCTTGGCAAGTCACTGAATCACCCAGTGCTCTAAGGAATTCTCTCAGTTTATAAGTTGAACAGACATTATTGACTGGCATTGGTAGAGTTTCCTCACTTGAGAATTCCCTGTGCCAATGAATCATGTGTCCAGCCCCCATCTCTAAAACTGATATAACAGATCATTAGAAATATTGGCCAGAGTATACTTCTAACCGATATTAAAATTAGAGGCATCTATAACTTCACCTTTTAATAAGTCTTTCATATAAAAAATCAATAATTTTGATATAGAATCATCATGAAGGATCAATTTGCTGGCAACATGTTCTCTGCTGACCTCAGAAAACTTTTAAAAAGTATAAATAAAAATGTAACATGGATAGCATGTCAGTAGAGACATTAGTAGAACACAAGTTCCTTGAGAGAAGGAACTATCACTTTTGAATTTTTATTCCCATGTCAGGTACAGAGCTTGATACATAGAAGACAATTAATAAATGTGCAATGATGATTGATCAGCCACAGTAAATGAAAGTACATCCAGCTAGTAGGTATTTTCAAAGATCTTAAGCACTGAGAACCAACCATCATTTACAAATGCATTTACTTATATCATTCTCCCCTCTCGCTTCCAATCACCCCCAAATCAATTTTTAAGCATACATTTTCTCTCTAAAACATAGTCAGGGGAGAGAGATGGGAATTATGCAAGAAAATTGATTGCTGCTGCCACTCTAGGTATAATTTCCTTTCTGGCTAAACCTCTGATGGGTTGTTTAGAATAGATGAAAAGTGTTGAAGAGTGAATTCTTAAGCAATATTTAGCATTATAGAGACATTCATATTTCATGAATTACTCTTAAAAATCCTTCAAGGGGCAGCTGCAGCTGCTGACAACAAGAGCATTTCCACCTGGAGGGTTGGTGTATATGTGTATGTGAAATAATAATTACATGGAGGTAAAACAATTTCCTCTTCAAAATTAAGGGGATGGGCCATGAATCATAGGAATAAATACAATATATTATGTACCGTAAGCTTTTTGAGGGGAGAGACTTTGTTTTATTCCTCTTTGTACACCCTAAAATCTTTGCATGTACAATGATCATAAATATAAATCTAAGAGGAATCTTGGAAGATATCTAGTATAATTTATTATTTCATGGTTGAGGAAACTGAAGTCCAATGTTAGAATGACTTGCTCAAATTCATATAGATGACCTGTGAAATTTTAACCTAAGTTGTCTGATTCCATGTTCAGTATGATTTCCTTTGTACTTAATTAATACTGAATTAAACTTATCTGAATATTTCTTGAATAAAAGAATGAACATAAGAAATTGGGAATATGCTCTCATAGCTGGGCAGGGCTAAAGAGAGAATAAATTCATAAGAGAATAATAAATTCATAAGTATTCAAAAGCTGATTCAGCTTTTGTTTATTTCTTTTTAGTTAACTGATGCCAGTAATCAACAAATCACTGAGATGATAAAGACCCCAATACTATTTTGTACCAATTTAGAACCAAGTTTCAATGTGCAAAAAAGACATAATCATCACACATTGTCATCTGGAGGCATGATCAAAACATTGATAAGTATCAGCGTAAATGATACCAAAGTTACAATTATCTGTGTAACCATGAGCAAGTCACTTCATGTGTCCTGGTCTCAGTTTCCTCCTCTGCAAAATGAAGGAGCTGGACTACGTGACCTCTAAAGGTATGTTCTTAATACTGAATCCTATGACCATTCCTTTATGTAAAAACTCTTCAACTTCAAACTTTTCTTATTGGATAACAAAATTAATTCAAGTCTTTATTGTTGGAGTTAATTACATACTATTATCTCTTATCATAATATATTGTTTAAATGCCTTGAGATTTACAACAAAAACAAAAAACATCACACCATGATAAAGGTTTGATTCTCATCAGTGAAACTCATTATTGATGAAGTACAAACAAAACAGATTTTTACAATGATACTGATTTGTTATGTAGGGCATAATTTCTCTTCCCCTTCATTCATACATAATATTTCCTTGGGAAAGGGAAAGTCATATATGCTTTTCAAAGAAGAAAAGCACCATTCCATTGCAACAATTATCTCCAGCATCAAATCCAATTTTTCCTCTTCAAAGACATTACATAGACTAAATTTTAAAGGGTAACGTGGATATTATTTCCCTTCAAGGTAATGAACAAAAGAAACCCCTAACATCAAATTCAACAAACATTTATGAATTCCCTAAAATGTGATAGGGATGGAAAGATTAAAAAAAAGACACAATCCCACCCTCAAGGAAACTACATTTGTCACATGGGTGGGGGATAAGTATAACATATAACATGTACACAAGTAAGAATAATAAAATGTAGGGAGTGATGCAGATCAAAGGAGAGATCCAAAGTGCTCTAAGAAAATTTGAAGAAGGTGAGAATACTTTTAACTAGGATCATCAAAGAAAGCTTCACAGAGAAGGTGGCTCTTGGTTTGAACAGTGAAGTAAAAACTTAGAATGGACGTATATATGGACATGAATATATGGAGGAAAGGAGATGGCATGCCAGGTCTGGGAGACAACTGGGAGTCTAGTCTGGTTGGAATGTAGAGTGCTAAAGTCCAAAATGAAACTAGTGTCAGATGACGAATTAAGTTAAAAGTCAGGTTAAGGATATTGTATTTTAACCCAGAGGCATTTTAAAAAAATCAGAATGCAGCATGTCAAGACGTAGGCCTTATTAAGATTATGGTGTCATTTGTGTGGAGGATGTAGTTGAAAGGGAAAAAAAAACTAGAGCAGGAAGATCAGTCAGGAAGCTATTATTTAAAATTGTTACAGAATGTATAAAACATTTAGGAGATTACCTTCCAAAATATATAAAAGAACCACATAAATACAACTACAAACAATGGTTTACAGAAGTAAAAACAGACCTAAAAAATTGGAAAAATATTAATCATCAGAAAGATAAGCAAATATAATTAGGAGCCAATATGGTAACAGAAGCAGCTGGTGGCATAGTGGTTAAAGGGCTGGAAATCAGAAAGACCTGAGTTCAAATATGGTTCAGGCATTTACCAGCTGTGTGACCCTGAGTAAGTCACTTAACCTCTATTTGACTCAATTTCCTCAACCATAAAATGGGTATAATAGCACTACCTCACAGGGTTGTTATAAGGATCAAATGAGATAACATTTGTAAAAATACTTAGCACAATACTTGGCCTCTACGAGCTGTTACATAAATGCTTATTCTCTTCCCTCACAATAAAAATGACAATGTTATCTAAATTTAAACATCTAAACATTATCTAAATCAATGCTTACTCATTGTCATACTTATCGAACTACTAAAAGATTACTTTATAGAACTAGAAGAAATTAAGTCAAGAAACTCAAGGCAAAAATAAAGGGGAAATCGAACTGAAGGTGTCCTGGCAGTGCCAAATATCAAACTATACTTTTGTTGTTGTTGTCATGCCCATTTGGGGTTTTCTTGGCAAAGATACTAAAAGGGTTTGTCATTTCGTTCTCCAGATCATTTTACAGAGGAGGAAGCTGAGGCAAACTAGGTTAAGTGACTTGCCCAATATCACTAAGTGACTTGCCCAAAGTCACTAAGTATCTGAGGCCAGATTTGAACTCAGGAAGATGAGTCTTCTGACTCCAGGCCTGACGCTCTATTCACTGTGCCACCTTGCTGTAGTAGTAATATCAAAACAATTTAATACTGGTAAAAAAAAAACCCACCAATTAGTGGACATACAGAACATACTGAAATAATTTTATCTCATAGTCTAGTATTCAATAAATACAAAGACCCCAGCTACTAGCATAAAGGGTGGAAGGGAGAGAAATTGTATTTCTGTTAATTAAAAAGAGAGAGGCAAAATTATTACAGCTGTGAAATGTTACATACACTTTCAGATAAGGTCACTGTATTATTAGTTTTACTTAACTAATTTACTTTGTGATATAGGTCATTCAATAAGTGGGAGTGATCTGTAAATATTTGTAATTTAAAAACAAGACACATCAATAAAACTTTTTTTAAGTAATAGTCCAGGTGAGCTGTGAAGGAGATTGAAACAAAGGGTAACAATATGGACAGAAAGGAGACAAATGTATGTAATGTTGTAGAGTAGAGGACTTAGCAATGTACTGGATGTGAAAGATGGAGAATATGGAAGAGCCAAAGATGTTTTCAAGATTTTGAGGTGAGCTACTAGAGAGAAACATGAGTAGGGAAGTTAGGAGTAGGGACAGTTTTGGGGGAAATCAAAGATTTAATAAGCATTTATCAAATATCCATCATAGACCAGGAACTCTATCTGGCACTTAAGATACAAAGGGAGAAGAAAGGAAACAGTTTTTAGTCTTCTGTGATCTTGTATTCTATCTAGGGAGACACGATGTAAGTATATTAAAAATAAATCCAAGGCAGTTTTTGGAGGTACTGGTAGCTGAGATGGTGGGAGAATCAGAAAAGGCTATTAAGGATTCTAAGAGGAGAAAGCTAAGGAAGTAATGTATTCCAGGCAAGGAAGAAAGGCAGCGCACAGTTTCAATTTGGGTATGAAATGTTGGAGATTCTAGAAGGGCAGCTACATGACAACATTCCGCAAGAAGTTGGAGAAAAGGAACTGAAATTCATGGAAGAGATTTGAATTGGATATGGAAATCTGGTAGTCATAAATGAACATATGAAAGTGAATAAGCTTACCCAGAAAAGAAGGTAGAAAGAGAAGAGAATCTAGGGCAGACTCTTAGAGAGGTAGGAGGCAAACAATTCAAGATGCCCTCATCATGTGATTTCCCAGGGCATCGAGAAGGACCTTATGCCCACTTACTGGCTATTGCTTGAAATCTTACCAGTACCACTTCATCACTTTGGTGTACAGTTCTCTGGGGGTACAAACACAATGCTATCAACAAAAGGAAAAAAAGGTGCCTGTGAGATAGTAACATAGTGTACTTCATAATTTTGACTGAAGCTGGTTCTACTCAGAAATCTCGCTACTCTGAGGACTGTGGGAAAAACTACAGAAAACTCTAAGGAGTTAGCTACATAAAAACTCTCTGAGGATCAAGGCGAAGGTCAAATCCCTGAATAGCCTGGGGAAGTGGTGAATAGAAGCAAGCTTCAGAAATGCTGAGAAAAGCAGCAAGTTGCAACAAAGTCAGGTCATTGTATTGCAAGGAAAAGGAATGGAGAAGACACCCAATATTTAGTTTCGACCAGATTAAACCATTAACAGAAAGAAAAATGAGACATTTTGGTGACTCTGTTGGTGCCCAACAGCCAAAAAGTTAATTCAGTAGCCTTAAAAAAGGCAAGCCAAAATGATCACAAAACTAGCAGGCATTCAAAGAGGTGAAATTGTACTTTGTTCCTCTTGTTACTTCGTGAAAGAAGTTTTAAATCTCATGTCTCTTAAACAATAAGTGAAAGAGAAAATAAGGCACTCAGGCCAGGGGAATTCCCTAAGAGACTAGCGAGGTAAGCACCATCAAAAATGGGAAAGCACCTGCTTTACTTACTGCTATCTATAAAGGCACAATGGAATTCTTTATACATGTCCCTCTTTGCTCCTGAAGGTTTTTTGTTTTGTTTTGTTTTGACTTTTCTCTATTAACTGTCATTTGTAAGTCACCAACAAGTTACAGCTCTCTTTCCACTACTCTGAAGTATCTCATAACATATTAACTTACAGTTGAGAGACTAAGAAAAACTGATCTATCTCATTCTAAGTAGTAGTGTGGTATTTTAGAATACTGTGAGGTTCTTTTACCTAATAACATAGGGAATTTTTTTCATCTCCCAAATTATTCTATTTGGATTGGCTTCCCTGTCTCCTGCTGTAATGGGTACTGCTTTTATTACATTGCTTGTCATTATAAATGTCACTTCATGGAGCAAGATGCTTTCTTGAAAAGTTGTATTTAAAACAGACTTAAGCTTGTCAATCAAGTCGTAGGTTCAAGACAAGAATCATAGGTTTAGAGATGAAAGGAAATGTAAGTTCATCTATGCTATCCTTGTCAACAGAAAATACATATTTCAACACTAAAAAGAGCTGAGATTTTTATCAGTTTTATCAATTTTACCAATACAAACAGCACTCCAAGCCTCAACAGATCATTTAAATGAATTTTTCCAGAAGAAAAAAAAAACATGACTTGGGAGTCAACATTATGGTGGTGAGCTCTTTTGACCAAGGCTAGTCATTGGACCAGAATTAATACTATGACAAGGGCCCTGTAAGAACTGTCACAGTTTGGCAGCCTTCAAGAACTCAGGGTCATGCTATATGGGATATTGGAGTAGGACTTTAGTGGAAACAATGAAAATATTTTATCAGTTTGCAATATGAATGTCTATGTCACTTCTAAAAAAGAGACAAATACCTATATCGCCTACTTTTCAGAGCAACATTACTGGTTTCTTAGGCTTAATTGGTAGTTTCAGAACAGTTCCAAATTCTATCAGTTGAATAAATATCATCAAAACTGAATAATTCATATGAAATCTCCCTTGACATCCAATGGAAATTGTAAGCCAATTTTGGTGCTTGACCCATTAAGTTTTTAAAAAAAATCTAAAGATTACCACAAAAAAAGTTTTCCAGGAGAAAATGATATACACTAATAATTTAACCAGCATAAGATATTGAATGCTGTCCATTTTCTTAGTTTAAAGTTTCTGAGAAATTCCCTTAAGAGAGAGTTGGAGACATAAAAAGGTATAGGATGAAATGTCTGAACAATCTTTCTCTCAAACTCTCTCTCTCTCTCTCTCTCTCTCTCTCTCTCTCTCTCTCTCTCTCTCTCTCTCTCTCTCCTCTCTCTCTCTGTCCCTCATAAATTCCATTAGGGAGACATCATTGTTGAAAAAAGGCTTTATACAGTTCTCTGTAGCATGTTCTAGATCTACAAATAAGATATTTTTTTCCCCATACTGGCAACTTATGACTATTGAGATGCCATTGAAGACCTTCCAATGCTATCTCTGTTTTAGAGCTGATAAAGCTGTACAATGAAAATGGGGGAAGCAGAAAGCAAAAATAAAAGCTAGATTAAAAAACTTTCCAAACACACTTCTGAACTATGCAACCTCATTGTGTGACTTGAGACAGCATGTAGACAGCAATATCTCAGAAGATTTTTGATATGTATTTGGTGGGGGAAATGACAACACACATCATTCTCGACTCAGTCAAATATGTGCTTATAAATTCAATCTCTAGTTCCTACAGAGGCATATTTGTTTGCTATTAGAGTTTCTGCTCTGAGTTCTGCTCTCTGTGCAAGTTGCACAGTTTATTAAATCAATCTTAAAAGGAAGAGATCTGGAGAGCTGCCTTGTTTTCCACTTGGGATTTAATCTATAATCTAATAAACATGAAAATCAATGGTTTTGAGTCTATAGTCTTGTATACTCATTTTAAAGCTTTTAGATGTGAAAATATAAGTAAATATGGGAACAGGACATATCATATTAATAATAAATGCAACCAAATTGTACCTCTTACAACATTACACCCTTCTTCTATTACTGCTTTTTTTTAAAAGAAGAAACAAATTCCTACCTTGTATAATAGTCTTCTGGTGTAAGATGTTTTTTCTTTTACTCTTTTATGCCATAGGTCTCTTCAGCAGAGCCCTGTGAGTTGAGAAGTAGAGGATATAAATGTAAGCCAGACATTTACCAGTCAATCACATCTGTCAAGATGTTAACTTTGACTCGGCTCCCTGATGGGAAACAGCAATTAGGGTTGTAGCCCTGGAAGCAAAGACAAACTGTGAGTTAAATTTGCCAAAGCATATTTCTTTGACTTAAATTAAATAAGACAGCTGAAAGGATGTAAGAGCTGTTTATTACTGGGTTACCATTATCTTCTCAATAGTCACCAGCCAAAGAAGTCACTGCTAAAATTATCTTTTCAAGTTGGAAATAGTAAAGTTTTGGAGTTTTGGCAATATTATCTCTAAAGTCAAGGGAGAAATCTTTTTTCCTGTGTGCTTTAGAATACATCAAAATGTTTCTGTATTGAATATGATAAAATTATCTAGGGTTTTATAGACAAGAAGAAACACTTCTGCAAGTTCACATTCTACAATGCAAAAGGCAGCATCATGGAGACTAGTGGATATATATATTATGAAATCTAAACTAAATTTATAACCATGAAGATATTTTTCCTTTGGTATTTAATTCCTGCTGATAAGCTAGAACCTTCTCTAAAGGAATATTGGTGAAATTTTGTAGGAAATAAAGAATTTATTTTCATCAGTGCAGTCAAGTATCCCATAGAGGACAAAGAAAATGCTTTTCAGGGACCTCCCCAGTATCATCTCTTTTATACTCCTCCTATTCTTTTTTCCAAACCCTACCAAGTATGCATCATGTTAATGGTATTTCACCAAAAGGGAAACAGTCAATGTGCCACTGGGTAGAGCTTGGAAGGACATATATCTGAGCATAGATTTCAAATGGAGGCAAAGGGAGCTTTTTTCTTTTGATGTTTCAATAAATGCATTTTTACAACTCATTTCAGGGTAAAAATTTCATAGGGAACATATGGTCTAGTAAAGGAGTGATTGCATAGCATCATTGAGAAATTGATCAGTTATGCCTGCTAGTGTTAATGACAAGGGCAGGAGTAGTACACTTTTGACTCTTACTAGGTAAAATTAAATCTCCAAGCCTTTTCTAAAACCATGAATGGTCCGCAAAACTTTTCAGTGACAGTTAATCCATAGCACCTGCTTATATACAGCCCACTAGAAGAACTACCTATTCATAGTTATAAGTAATTATGTCAAACACTTTTTCAAGGAGAATTTTTTTAAAAATTGACTATTATTCTTTCCCTAAATAAGCATGTTAGTTGTTTTCCATTCCTCTGACATAGATTTCTTTCTTTTCGGTATAATGGGGAAAAATCTCCTTGTTCCCTCCCCCTCTTCCCCCCAGCTTCAACGCAAGGAGTATTGGAGCAAAATTGAGCTGGACAAGGGGGGATGAGGATGGTTGAGCTATACCAGTGACAAATGTGATGGAATTTGAAGAAATGGAAGAAGTCCAGAGTGTTTGAAGAGTGTAAGGATTTAGGTGGAAAAAAAGATTACAAGTTATGAAATGATGAAGCCAACTTTAAAGGAAGATGGATGTTGTTGAATATTGGTAACAGAGGAAGTTTCTGAAAATGACAATAAAGAACAAGGAATATGCTATCTCCTGCTTCTGATCCTGTGCCTTAGGGGATATGAAAGGAAAAGTCAGCCTTGGAGAAGTTGTCAAGAAACATACTATTTTCAGTAAGCTAGATTTTAGTGGGTACTATAAGATGAAAGGAATATGAGAGAAAAAAGATACAGGATGAAGGGGAGTTTAAAAAAATACAGGTTTTCAGAAAGCACAATGAAAAGGAAAGACAGAGGAAAATAGGACCAGGAAAGGTTAGAAATGAACTTACAAAGAAACAAAAGGAGGAGCAGGTGATATGTTCTATCTTGCCACTGATTTCCCTCCTGAAAACTACCAGTGAACTTGAGTAACCAGTGTGGCATGAGTTCCTCCCCTCCCTGCCCAGGTCAAGCAGAGCATTAGAGTTTATCTGCCCCAGTAAGGAGGTGAGTTCAGGAGTGGGGCATGAAAGACACAGATATAATGTGGTTGAGTAGTTGGTGCCTGCCAATGGAAAAAAAAAGCCATGGTCACTGGGCAGATGAAGTATAAACCTCTCTTCCCATGTGTCAGTGCTTATATCAAAGTCCCAGCTACTCTATATCAGTCACAACTCAGGGCTAGGATAGGGTGAGGGGAGAATACTTCATTATTTTGTGTCAACTTTCTATCTCCAACATCAAAATATGAATATCATTGTCTTTGTATCAGAATAGTGTTAGATTTTCTATCTAACAAAACTAAAAACCAAAAAATCAACCTGAGATCAAATTTGCTTTATATATTCTTGTCACAAAAGATAAATAAGACCTAGGTTTAAATAGC
Source organism: Potorous gilbertii (assembly GCA_028658325.1). Taxonomy (NCBI): domain Eukaryota; kingdom Metazoa; phylum Chordata; class Mammalia; order Diprotodontia; family Potoroidae; genus Potorous; species Potorous gilbertii. The sequence continues at coordinate 114,944,080 of CM053770.1, read as the reverse complement.
CAACAAACCCAAAGTCAGCCTGACTTTCAACATGGAAGTCAATCACAGTATGAAGGAACTCAATTGTCTTCAATCATAATGTAATTAAAAAAAATAAACATTTTATACAATCAGACAGTTGTCTTGTCCAATTAAAGAAAGAGAAAAGACTCCTTTAATAGGAAATTACCCACTGCTCATAATGTAATTTGAGGTGGTGAACTTTCCCCATAATTGCATGGCTCAATGTTAAGTACTGTTAGGTAATTCTTTTCTCTTTGAAAAAGAATTCATGATAAACCACACAACCAAAAGTTTTATGCTACATAGCATTTTACACCAGAGAGATCAGCAATCAACCAGACATCCTTGAAATCTCAGTTATTTTATTCTTTGTGGTACTACTGAGAAAGATATTCAGCATATTTCTTTCTCCAGTTTCGCTGAGGGTGATTTCTAAAAAGTGCCCTTGTTAAAGACCCAGAAAGGGCTAGTTTATATAAAAATGTCAACATTTTCCTCAAGTTTGACCTCTAGAGCTGATTCCATTTTCAGTTTACTTGAGATCAGAAGCATCCTCCTGTCAAGTCCAAAAAAATGAAGCAGATTGAAAATAATTTTCAAAATAACAAATAAATTAAATAAATGAGAATAATTTTGTGATTTTATATTTTCTGTCATGTAATTCTGTAAAATTTTGCATTTAAAAAATTGTTTTGCTTTGGATGCTGCAGTCATCTTTCATTACTTTCATTACATCTTTCATTTTCAAACTTGTTATTTAATCTTGCCAAATCCTTAACCAACATCAGTGCTGCATTAGCCCACAAAACTTTTCATTTTTCTCTGCATTTCCTGCTTGTGACACATTCTTTGGATTGAATTTGGGGTCCATTCATAATCATGGCCTGGAGAGAAAGGGATGAATAAATAATTCTGTGGAAGTTGGCTTTATTTTTGGTTTCTCTGGTGCACGCAAAACTCCCAATTGACTTCTGGTTTAGCTTAGCACCACAGAAAGCCAATCACATCTTGAAACCCAGTTACATCATTACCCGTCATATATGTAACAAAATGAACTCCCAGAAAAGATAAGTACGGACACGAACAAACAAAAGTTTCCATGAGTCATTTTGCTTAACTCCTTGATCATTAAGAAAAGATGTGGAAAAAGAGGAATGCTAACCAATCGCTGGCCATACTCTGACCAGATGAGATTCAGTGGAGGTAGTGACTCAGACTTCTGGCACCAAACTTGACCTGTAAAGAAGCCAGAGCTATTCATATGACTCCTGACCAGAGTAGTCACTTGGGAAGAGCTTCATTCCCAAAGGGTACTTCTTCAAAGCAAGGACAAAAACTTAACAGTGATGTATTCAAGAAAGCCAACTACTGAAGCTGTCAGCTCCATGAAGGCGAACATCATGTCTCATCTAAACTTGTTATCCTCCTATTGCCTAACACAGTGCTAGGCATATAAGAGCTTCATAACTGACTACTGTACTGAGTTAATGATATTGACCTGTGCCCTTACCTTATCCCTCCCCTTCCAAATCAGATATTCTGTGTTTTTGTGATTGTATGGTTTTTACCAATGTAAGAGGATTACGAAAAAAAAAATCCAAGCCCTGAAAGAGATTAGTTGAAAGATTCAAATTTCTATTGGAAAAATGCAATAGACTTGTTCTGCTTGGTCCCAGAGAACTCACAATTCCACCTATCAACCCTGTGCCACAGGCAAAGGCAGGTCCTTAAACCTGAAATGTAGGATAACATTACCCCCCATTCTTACAAGGCATTATTTCCTTTAAGGCTCAGCTCATGTGCCATATCCTAGGTCTTTCCTGTCTATTCATGTTTATATTTAAATGGTTACACAGAGTATTCCCACCCTACTCCCCGCCTCCACACACAGTAGAATGTGAGACCCTTCTCCTTATACAGGTGATCTCATAACGGTCCTTGGGAGGTAGGTACTGTTATCATCACCCCCATTTTACACATGAGAAAACTGAGGCTGGAAGAGATCAAGTGAAGTGCCCAGGGTCACACAGCTGGATAAAGGTTGGAAGCAGGTCTTCCTGACTCAGTCCAGTGCTCTAATCTCTTGAGGAATGTGTTTTTTTCTTTTGTCTACTACATTAGAATCCCTTGCTCTCTTGACTTCCAGCATGTAAAAAACTTTAAAGCACTACTTACACATGGATCATTCCTGGGTAACTACCACCATTTTATTCTCTCCTGCAGTTCCCTGGGAATTGGAGGAGAAAATCAGGAAGTCAAGCATTTACTCACACACCTTTTCACTGTGTAATTTTTACTGAATCTTTGCTGCTGTGTAATCATATCTCCACTCAACCCATTTTGACTCTCTCCTCAACAAATTATTTCAAACTTTTTTCTCTTTCCTCAGGTCCCTAACTATACCTCTATAACCCACACTCAGAGAAGTTTCAAGCTTTTACTTCACTGATAAGACTGAAGCTATTTTATGCTGAGCTCTTTCAACTTCCCCATTCTATTCCCCAACCTATCAATCAACTAGCACTATTAAATACTCACTGTGTACCAAACACTGTGCTAGGCACTAAGCAGAAGTGAAATAATCTGCAAGGAGCTCACATTCTAAGGGGGAAGGAAACAAGTCAACATATCTATAGATTTAAAAAAATAAATATAGGGTAATTTTTTTTGTGAGGGAAGACCAGAAAGTGCGGTGGGATGGGATTAGGAAAGGTTTCATATAGAAAATAGTACCTGAACTGAGCCTTGAAAGCAACCAGCATTCTACAAGACAGAGTCAAGGAAAGAATATATTTCAGGGATGGAGAGTCTTGCAAAGGCATGGCAATGGAAGACAGAATATCCTGTGGGAGGAAAAGCTGCAAAACTAGTTTGGTGGAACCATTGAGTATATGAAGGAGAGTAAGTCTGGAAAGGTAGACTGAAGCCAGGTCATCACTAATTCTTTTCCTCTCTGGTCACAGAAGAAATGTCTTTGCTCCTCACCAACGCTAAGACCTCTCCTTGTACCCATCTAACTATGCTCTCTTGCCTTCTCCAGGACTTTACTCCACATGCAACTTCACCCTTTCTCTTTGAATTGGTTACTTCCTATCTATGTATTCTCATGCTTTCCTTCTGTTGATTATTTCCAGCTTGTCCTTTCTGGTGCAGGGGCTGTCTCTTGCCTTTCTTTGCACTTAGTAAAATGTCCAGCACTTAGTTGTTGCTTAATAAATATTTGTTGACTGACTGAATCCTAAAAGATCCTAAAAAAATCCTTGACAATTCCCACCCTTGTTGTCTATTCTTGATGCCTCAACACTTTCTCCTGAAATCCTTGTAATTGAACTTCTATTCCTATTATTTTACTGAAACTTCACGTTCCAAGAACATCAAAAGTCTCTTAATTAACACATTTAATAGTTCCATTTTTTAAACCACTCTTTCACTTTCTACCTTTTCTATAATTTTTGATACCCTTAACCACTCATTTCTAGTAGATACTCCCTCCTCCCTGTGTTCCTCCTACTCTCCTGGTTCTTTCTAATTTCTTTCTGCCTCCACTGGCTTCTCATTCTTTTTCTGATTCCTTGTGGTAGGCATTTCCCAAGCATTAGTCCTTGGTCCTCTTGAACAATCTGATTAAACCCTGTCCTCTGATAATCTCATTTAGCCCTGTAGCTCTAACCACTATGTCTTTAAGGGTGACTCTTCAGTTCTCACTTCTCTTCTGAGTTTTGCATCTATATTTGCCGCTGTATGAAACAAGCATGATACCTTACCCTAACTTTTTATCTGTCCAATAGCTCATATGGGCTACTGCAAACTGATATTTATTCATTTAAATTGACCTGTGCACTTATCTTATATTTCTCCTTCCTGTATCTAGCACAAGGTCTTATAAAGTGCTTAATAACTGCTTAATTAAATTGAATTAGGAGAATGTCCTAACACTTTTTTTGTTCAGCCACATTCCGTTCTTTGTTACTCTATTTGGGGTTTTCTTGGCAGAGATACTGAAGTGGTTAGCCATTTCCTTCTCCAGCTGTGCCTTTGCAAGGTAACCATTTATTTGCTAAGTCACCTTCTGGGAAAATAATCTGATTAAACAAATGTATGTGTTTTGAGTATGATTTCCCATGAGTTGCTTAAGTGACTTTCTTGGACATTTATACAACTGACCAGGACTGAGGCAAGGAGCACATTAGTAACTTTTTTACAGCTTTGAAAAAAATAACCAAGAGGTTTATTTTATTTTTATGCTTTGAAATATTGATGCTAATATATACTCTTGAATGACTAGTCTTTAGGCAAGCATGAAGAACAAATATGGAAATAAGAAAACTCGGTCTTTTGAACATAATCAGATTGGCCACATGTTTACAACTTAAATTGATGTCAGAGTGTAGAAAAAAGTGGCAGATATTTCTGCCAATTCCATTTACAGATAGAATTTTAATAGTAATATGGGGGGAACAGCCAAAACTTCTTTTTAAATGTATAGTAGAAATAATCTGACTTTTGACCATAGAAGAATAATTTTATGTTGTTGTTTTAAAATCCAGAGATGTATTCATGCTGACTTTGAAGCCAGGAATAATTGGGTCCAGGCTCTTCCTCTGGGGATTGGCTGTAGACCAATTACTATGGAAGCCTATGGACCAAGGTCACCATTCAGGCCACAAGAAAACCACCCTTATGGAACACCATTCCCTTTGATTTGAATGTCAGGAGATGACTCTAGCTATAGGATTTGCTGCTTCAACAGTGACCATGAGGACTCAAACCAGGCGCAGAAGATACTTCTGGGCACGAGCAGTCGCCCAACCCAGACTGTAAATGGATGAAAGCCCAATTACCACAGCCTGGCTGTGACTTGTGTAGATGAACAACGTCCTGTTATTCTATGTCTTTTCTACGACAGCTATCTACATCTTTGGTGTGACAATAGCAGCAGTAGAATGAACCCATGTGGCTGCTCTGGCTCACTGAAAGAAACTGCCACCATGGCTACCAGTCAGCAGCCAGCCTTGTTAAGTGCTTGCCAATGACCCTGTCCCCTTTTTAGACTTGGAGAAGGTCTCCAGAATAGCTCCTTATACAGATAGTACATTTTTTTCAAAGCATGGAGGAGCTTGTGGAACAGTTTGAGGTCCTATGAGGACAATTTCTGGAGATCTCTCCCATGTTCCTGAATTCCCTTCCTCTAATTACTATCTGCTTGTATAGAAAATGAATTTACTGCTTATCAGAGAAGAGGAGAATCTACTGGGGGCCAGTGGAGGTGGAGGAGGGTGGTGGGAAATTGAATACATGTCAAAGGCAATTAGGTGGTGTAGGAGAAAGATTGCTGGGCTAGGTACCAGGAAGACTGGAATACAAATCTTTCCTCACACACTATGTGACCCTGGGCAAATCACAATCTCTTTCACTTTCAATTTCCCCATTTAGAAAGTGGGGATAAAAATACCACCTCAGTCACAGAATTATTGTGAAAATCAAATGAGATAACATACGTAAAGCCCTTGGAATATCTTAAAGTGTCAGCTATTATGTTGAGACACAGTGGGTTGTGTGTCCCAGGAAGTTTGTGTCACATGGCCCTGTAGGAATGAGGAGGGGAGATGTTTGGGTGATGGGGAATCTAAAACTGAATGCCACTGTGAAGATGAGGAGGTGGGAAAAGGGGCCTTAGACATTAATCTCTTAGTGATTGAGAAGGAGGCAGAGAGGGAAGATTTGACTCTGACCCCCTTGGGAATCACTCTTCCATACTGGAGCTCAGGTTGATGTGGAGGAATTGGAAATTGTATTAGTCTTCTGTAATTTTTAAAAAAAATTTCTCACACATACAGTTTTTATGTGTTTGGGACATTGGCTGATGAAAAGGGATGAAAATTGTTTATTTTTAAATTTCTTACACAGTTTTTAGATGTTGGACCCTTTAATTATATTTGACTTGGTTTGTTAGTCACCACAAAGGACATCTAGAAAAAACAAATCTTACCTTTGATAGCTACTGGCTGTGTGACCCTATGAGCAAGACATTTAACCTTTCAGTACTCTAGGCCGGAGGTATCAAACATACAGATACACATGACCTACAACACTCCAGAGTGCAGCCCAAACCAAATTAAAACATAATTGAAAAATATTTAACAAAATAAATAAAACACAATAAACATAAATAATATTAACATGTGGTTCTCTAAGTCAGCATGTAGCCTGCAGTGATCTTTATATATGGTTTAATGGACCCATTTCTATGTGCATTTGACATCACTGTTCTAGGCAATTCTCTTAGACTATAAAATTGCATAGAAAGTACCAACCTACATTGGGAGAAAAAATTTCCTTACTTGGGAGTTCTCTACACCTAATGAAACCACAGATACCAGTCCCTATCCCTTTAAAATTCACAAATAGTAGATATATACATATGTACATAGTATGTATGTATGTATCTGAATATACATATTTACATATGAGATGTCCAATGGATAGTTGGAAGTGTAAGACTGGATAGAGGTCAGGGCTGGACAGTAGTTTTGAGAATCATCAGAATAAACATGATGATTGAAAAAACCACAGGAGCTGATGAACTCACCAAGAGTGCTGAGAGAGAAGAGGGTCTAGGATATATTCCTGGGGGTTGCCTATTTTTAGGGGGCATGATCTGAACAAAGATCCAACCAAGGAAACTGAGGAGCGGAAGGACATGGAGGACGAGAACCTGGGAATATCATTAAAATTTAGAGAAAAGAGGGTATCATGAACAGAGTGGATAATAGTATCAAAGCGTACAGAGAGGTCAAAAGGATGAGGATGGAAAAGGGGCCACTACAACTGACAATAAAGCACTGGCAATTTTAGAGAGAGCAGTTTTGGTTGGATGATAAGGTCAGAAGCCAGACTGTAGAGTCAAAAAGAGAGTGTGAGGAAAGGAAGTGGAGGCAACTATTGCAGACAACCTTCTCAAGGAGTTTAGCCACTAAAAGGAGAGGAAATATGGGATAATAGCTAGTAGGGATAAATGGATCAAATGAGAATTTTTTTTTTTGAGGCTGGGGAAGAAACTTGAAGCATTATACTTGACACTTATGCTAGCTTTAGCCAGCATAAGCAGGGATATTTATTTAAGCCCTTAGGTATAATTTATTAAGTATTTGATATGTATCAGGCATTTCACTAGGTGCTAAGGACATAGATACAAAAAATATACATATGAAACAATCCTTACTGTCCAGTTAATATTCTATCAAGGAATAATAGTCTACCAGGAAGGAGATTAAGGCTGGAGCAAATCATATTCCATTGTTTCATAAAAAGAGAAAGCATACTAGAATGAAAACATTTATCTTAAAAGGAGGGGGAAAACAATTCCCAAAATAGAATATAGGTGTACTTTTGAGGCATTAGCAGTACATGGATCAGCTGGTATCTTAGCGGGTAAGATCACTAAACTTCTAGGCAGGAGGCTCTGAGTTCAAACTCTGTTTCAAGCACATACTAGCTATATGACACTAGGCAAGTCATATAAGCTCCTGCAGGCTCAGTTTCCCCCATCTCAGTATTCTCCCCAAAAGGGACATAATAACACCTATCTCCCAGAGCGGTTGTGGAGATCTAATGAGACAACATGTTTACAGGGATTTGCAAGTCTTAAAACATTAGAGAAATGCTATTACTATTATTATTTGAATGGCACAGCAAGCAATGGTTGGGTGGGGTTATAGTTAGTTTCAAGCATTTGATTCTATACTCCACATGTCTTAATTAAAGGACCAGTTTTCTAAAAACAGCAACTCACTCGTATTTCCCAAACCATTTTAGAGTCTCAATTCCTCAATTCTGCTCCTGAGTCAGCCATGAGCTCACTAGAAGATCTCCCACTTTTTATGTTACTCACAACTTCCTGAGTATTTGACATGCTTATTGAAGTGAATGTGAGGTCTTTTCAAAACCATGCTCCGGAAGGAAACAGATGAACAAAAACAAACCATAAGGGAAATTAACATAGATGTGTTTCAAATATGACTCTAGTCTGCTTTCAATGGTATTTACCATCTGTTTACTACCATTTTAGTTAGCACGTATGATTTACTGATAGGCTTTGCCCAATTTAGTGATCTTGTTGAGGATTTCCAATTGTATCTCTCTCTCTCTCTCTCTCTCTCTGTCTCTCTCTGTCTCTCTCTCTGTCTCTCTCACACACACACACACACACACACACGAGTCAAATGGGATTTCTCAAGGATGTAAGAAGTTAACTTCACATTGGGAGCCATGATATTGGCCAATGACTTGGATTATGGAGTTTTCCTTAGGAACATGTTCCAAATCTTCCACTGAGGGTGATTTCTACATTTTTAGGTAAGAGAGGGTTCCCTAAATCTAGTGAATTCATTAGGTTTTACATAGTCTCACATTCAGAATTTACATAGTCTCACATCTTAGAAAGAGCACTGGCTAAGACCTGGATTCAAATCTTAACACTGCTATTAACCACTACTTGTGCGGCACTGGACAAGTCGCGACATCTTTCAGCCCCTCAGCTTCTTCATATGTAGAGGGTTGGGTTAGTTAATGTAAGGTACTTCTCAGATTTTAAAAAAAGCCATAATATTATGAAATACCTATCTTGATTTTTCCTATTATTGTTTCAATGTAACGTTATAAACTCCTGGTCCTGCATAAATCCAAAATTCTATTAGTCCCTGATGGCTAGCTGTGATTCATTGAGTCCATTAATTAATTAATGAACAAAGCTGTCCATTTAATAGCCAGTCATTTTTAATGTAGCATGACCTTTGGTAAATGAACCATCCTTTAATAAAGTAATCAAGTCATGAATTCAACAATGATATTAGGCAAATTACTTGTTCTGCTGGTTCTTTATTTCCTTATGTACAAAACAGAGTTAATAATCCTGGCCTCCTCATAAAGTCTCTGGGGAGGATTCATTTACTGATCACTGAAGAGCCTTCTCAACCCTTCTGCTGATATGAGTCCAATTTCATTTTTTCTGGAAGGCCACATCCATCAATGCAAATCCAGAAGTTTTGTCAGAAGAGAATTAACAAAGTAGAAGACTTTTCTACCAGCTGACCTAGGGTCAGCTAGAAAAATCATAGCAGAGCAGAATGTGAATGAAGCTTTCATTTTCTGGGACAAAGTATTTAACTCAATTCAATTCAATACACAAACATTTATGAAGTCCAGAAGGGACCATTCCATGGAATATTCTCAGTCGCCCTTCATGACTCCTGCTGACCACATGGGACTTTGGGACTTGTTTGTGGTGGTTCAGGACTAGAAGAATTTGGCAAGTCCTGAATGGGTACCTTAGTTTTCCCTACCCTCCCACTTCCTTGGAAGTAGAAGTCAGAATGCTGCTTCAGTAAAAAGAAGATACTGATTCCAGTTGGGCATCTTAGATGTAACTCTCCCACACTGTCTCAAGGAGTTCTAAGGGGGGAGTTAGGGCAGGGGAGAGAAACTGACTATGCTCTTTCCTCCTACCCCACCCCCAGATACTCCTATGTAAAGTAAAGACTCAATATGCCTGAGGCCATAATTTCCTTTTGTTGTCTTTTCTAAGTAGCTGACTCAGCATCAATTTTGAGGTATCAAAGGAGATGCTATGAATTTTGTGGTCTAAAGGTCCCACTGAGTTGTTGCTGAATAGGGGTAGGGGAGGAATGATCTGGAAACTATTCTAGTGTTATTAGAGAAGCTGGACACTAATTAGAGGACAGGCCCAAGCCTGGCTACTTTATCAGCATAGGTACTGGAAGTTGTCTGGACCTTGCAAAACCAAGGTGAAATGTACAATGCCTTACGATCTCTTCCGCAAACTTCTCTGTGTTTTATTAAGTGTCATTCTCTCAGTAAATTGTTAAAGTAGTTCTAAGTTAAGTCACTTAATCCCTTTTAATTAGCTTTGTTATGTGAGCTCTATGAGTCTTTTATTTAATGCTCCTTTTGTGGATAGGAGTAAATTACTTGTCCCATACTTAATTAATATTTACAGAGTATCTTTCTACTTTTCTCTTTTTGGAGAAACCCTAGATATTATCCATAAGTATTGTTGTTATTCAGTCATTTTCAGCCATGTCTAACACCTTTTGGGGTTTCCTTAGCAAAGATAATGGAACAGTTTGCCATTTCCTTCTTCAGCTCATTGTACAGATGAGGAAACTGAGGCAAACAGAGTTAAGTGACTTGCTCAGGGTCACATAGCTAGTAAGTTTCTGAAGCCAGATTTGAACTCAGGAAGATGATTCCTCCTGACTCCAGGTCTGACACTGTATGCACTGTGCCACGTAACTAACCTCCAGAGTTAGGGTTTAATATTCTGAAAAATATGAGAAAAGTGATCCCTTTCCACAAAAAGCCAGGATCCCTATTACTAAACCTAGTCCAACCTGCAAGCTTGGACTCAGAAGAGGGAGTGGTGTGGTGCCCCAGCCTCTATGAGCCCAGCAGTGGTTCCTTAAGAATGGAAAATTGCTATTCTATTAAAATATTCACTTCTAAACTCACTAACCTGGAAGAACTGCCACTTTGGCCCATTTTAACTCATCCTCATGGATATTCTTACTTTTGTATTTAATATTACATGGACAGCGTCCAAGATCATTTCAAATCACCAATTCAACCATGCATTCAGGAAACATGCTTACCAAGAAGCACAGCCAGGTGTAGACTTTCCCAAGCTTATTTTAAAGGTCATGGGATCTTAAGGTCATAGAGTTAGAGCTCAGAGGAAATTTAGAGACCACTCAGTCTAATGTCATCATTTTCCAGCCAAGGACACTAAGGCCCTGAGGAGTTAAGTAACTTTGTCATGAAGATACATAACTTTTGGTCAGTCAGGCAACAGATAATTCCCTTTCTAGAGAAGCTTACTCTCTAAGGGGAGACAACATGCAAACAACTTTGAACAAATAAGATACACAAGGGAAAAATTGGAGACAGTTAACAGAGGGAAGGCACTTTGCTCTAAGTGGGATCAGGAAAGACTTCTTGTAGAAACTGGAATTTTAGGTGAGACTTGAAGGAAGCTAGGGAAGACAGGAGGCAAAGAAATAGGAGGGAGAAAATTCTAGGCATGGGGGACAGTCATCGAAAATTCCTGGAGTCTGAAGATGGAATATGTTTGTTTGAATAGCAGCAAGTGACCATTGTCACTTGATTTTAGAATAAAGTGTAAAAAGAATGGAAAAGAAAGAGGGGCCAAGTTATAATGGTCACTCCATAATGAAGATAATTTCTTTTTCCCCATGAAATTATCCCAATTAATATAGCTATCTTCATATAATCACATCAATATAAGGAAATATTCATAAAAAGACGATTTCTTGAAAGAAAAGATTCTGTTGCTTCATCCCTTGATAACCCCTTATAGGATTTTCCTTCGAATTCACTTTCCAATTATAATCACAACCATCATATTTAAAAAGAGAGGCAGCATAGTATAGTGGAAAGAGAATTGGCTTTGGACTCAGAAGACCTTGGTTCAATTCCTGCCTCGGCACATAATTGGTGTGTGACCTGGAACAAATTACTAATCTCTCAGTGCCTCAAGCAATTTCCTGTGACTGTAAATTCCAGACAACTTAGTTCTGATCTGTATCAGTGGAGAGAATTTGCACACAATAATGAAATATAGGTCAGGATTCCCCTAAAAAGAAATTATCAAATGTGCCACATGTGAAGAATTGACTTCCATTTGACCCCTGATATAAAATCCTTTTGGGAGAGTCCCAGTTAATTTGGAGCAAGACTTCAGGGTAGAAGGTAGAAACTTGTCCTCTGTCCCCTTTTTACCTTTCCTTTCTACTTATTTTTGCTATTGTTGGTTATTTTATTTTCATTTTCTTAATTATTTGGGTATGGGAAAAGCCCTTGTTCAAGCAACAAAGCAGGTGGCATCCTATGGAAATGTAACAAAATCTTATTTGCTTGTTGAATCTGTATAGATACTTTTTTTTAAGTTGAATATAATTTCTAGACCAATCTAGTCAAGGGAGATCTGGGCTCTCACCAAAAAAAGAGAAATACTTAGCTTTGGGAACACTCAGTAACAGTACAATGAAGAACTGTGAATGATTTAGCTATTCACAACAATACAATAATCCAAGATAATTCCAAAGAATAAATGATAAAGCATACCATCCAACTCCAGAGACAGAACTGATATTACTGGTGTATAGGTTGAAACACACTATTTTTCACTTTCACTCTTTTTCTTTTATTTGAGTCTTTTTGTACAAAATGACTAATAAGGAAATGTTTTACATGACTGAACATGCATAACCTATATCTGATTGCTTACCATGGGGGCTAGGAGGGAAGGGGGAGAGGGAATGATAGAATTTGAAACTCAAAACTTTAAAGAAAACAAATGTTTAAAAATTGTTTTAACATGTAACTGAGGGAAAGCGTGTGTGTGTGTGTGTGTGTGTGTGTGTGTGTGTGTGTGTGTGTGTGAAAAGAAATATGCCACCAACTTTCCTAGGATTTTAGCACATTGCACCCAGGAGACAACCAATACACCTAATGACATCTGGGAAAAGTCTCTACTGGTTCCTAGAGAAATCAAGAATTGGAGATAGAGAGCAATGTGCCCAAATGCATCCTAGTTTAATTTGCTAGTACAGCAAATATTCAGTTACTGGGAAATGCATAATGGAGGTTGGTCAGACATGACTTTAGTTGCCTAACTGATTGTTTACCAGTGGTTGGGACTACCACTAAGAAGAAAGATGACTTCAAAGGAGGATGGGCTTTGGATAGAGGCTCTTATTCCTAATGGTAGAAAAAAGTGAGCTGAGCATTTTCAAAAGACCTCCCTCCATTGGCTTTTGAGATTACAGCACAGTAAGAACTAGGGAGTGGAGTTCTGCTGCAACCCAGTCTCAAACCCAGGAGCAGTCATGGTCATAGGAAGTTTAAACAAGTTCTAGAGGTCAGAGATTATAGTATCTGAACAAACATATTGCACATTTTATGACATTCTTAGCCATGTGACTCTGGCCAAGTCACTCAACCTCTGCTTACCTCAGTTTCCTCCTCTTTAAAATGGGGACAATAGTAGCACCTACCACTCAGGGTTCCAAAGTAGGTACTATCATTGTGCCCATTTTACAGAGGAGGAAACTGAGGCAAACAGAGGTTGAGTGACTTGTTCAGTCACATAACTAATAACAGCTGAGGCAGATTATTGAATTCGTGCTTTCTGGAAGAAATTATGGGGCTAAATAATCCCCATTTACCTGTCACCTGCACTATCCAAACAACTGGAAGCACTGTCATGGAATGTTGGTAGGAAAATATATAATCTCCTTTCCCCCTATGACATGTCTGCAGTGTTGAAATCTCAGGGGAGCTGTTGGTCATATTCTTCCTTCTCCAAAGAGCATTTTATGATAGAAATCTTCTACCTCTAGGTGATCCGATGCCCAAATTCCTGAACTAGGGAACTCTTGGACTGGATAGGTATATTACATAATAGTAAAATGATTTGTAAACCTTCAATTGTTATATAAATACAATGATGATGGTGATGGTGATGATCATGACCTGAGAGAAGAGATTCTAAAAACGTACTTATCTAGCCCAAGAGTTCCTGAGTTCAAAAATTTGGGGAAAAGAAGATCTGTATATTTTCTTGCTAATGTTCCATGACAATGCTGCCAGTTGCTTAGATAGTGCAGGTGAATGGTAAATGGGGAGTGTTTTTAAGTAGCCTTAAAGTTTGTCTAGCTTTGTGGAAGAGTCTAATGAATTTGATGGAATATTTGAATACTTTATGTTTCTGCATTTGTTTACAGACTCCTATAAGGAGTAACATCTTACGCATGTTCTGTGGTGGGTGAAATAAACCCTGTCCTATGTTTCAAATCCATTTTGTAGATTGAGTAAAATGGGAATCATGGAAGATCAAAGACAGAATGAGCATGAAAAAAATAGATTCAAAAAGGATAAGAAGAAAAGAACTGGAACTACAAGACAGTCTAAATAAGAAAAAGTAAATAGAACTATCAGAGTGTCCATTGACAGAATGCATTGATGGGTGGGGCAAATTGGTGAAATGAAGTTGTTACAAGACTTAAGTGGTTTGAAAAAAGAAAGTTGAGTAGGATTGTTAAATTATTAAGATATGATAACTGACAATAATTATTTTAAGCAGTTGCTTAGAGTTGAAATCTAAAGTCTTTCACAGAGTGTAAAAAGACAAGGCTGAAAATGTTAACCATTATGAGAGGAGAGATGTGCAGTGACTTTCATCCATTGACAGGTAATGTCAGCATTTCTGCAATACCTCAATAACTGTTATCTATGTTTTTAGTGTAAGCTCATCTTATTCCTGGAGAAGAAGGTGAAAGATCTTGAAAATCGCTTCTCTGCAATCTAGAACTTTGGGAAGAATTATGTGTTCCTAATGAAAACAGAAGTGAGAATTCCATGGGAAAGGGGAATCAGAGGTAGAGAAAGAGACACATTACTTTTGACAGAATACTAGAAAGTGGAAAAGTGTTACATAGAGGAGAAAGGGAAGGAAAGCACAGTAACATATTTAGAGCTTAAAAATAAACTTGAAGCTATTTCTCAAGAGAAAGAAGAGACCACTTTTCCTCCAAAAAAAATAATGTTGTCTATCAACAACAGTCATACCACCATTGAAGCTGTCTGGTAAAAGATCATACAGTGAGGGTCACAGTTAGTTGATTGCCAGTTCAGAAGTATTAAAAAAGGCATTTTTTGATCTGTTAAAAACAGAGAAGTCAGCTATCTCCCCAGGGCATGTAATTAAAACATAGCAAAGAATAACCCAAGACATATAAAAATAGATGATATCTAATATCCATTTCTGGTAATTCATGGGAGGCAAAATGGCAACACCAGAAGGAATCTACAATGTATTGCCAAGATAATGAAATCTTGGGCAAGAAACTGAAGCTGATAGGGGGCCTAAGTTGGGTTTTCCACATTGTTTGGTCTCATAGGTATTACTGACATATTGTGAGATGAAATCTATGACTAGACCATAGATCTGGATTGACTATCTAATTCCAAAAGAATAGGGGGAAAATGGGAAATCGGGAAACAGTTATTAAGAAGATATATTCATGTGAGGAATTCCAGAGATCCAAAGGGAGAAGAAAGACAGAGTATTTGCATGAAAATCAAAGGAAGGAGAAAAGAAGTGATTTTTAGTATAACACTTGAAGAGTGAAGAAATAGATGACACATCTTGGAAACAGACATAAGCCTGGCACAGAGGCATGATATAACAAGGATGGGAAGGATTTCAATCATACAGATACCTACTAGAACTCTGCCAAAGAAAAGCAACTAAGAACTACTTGATTTACCTTAGTAACGATTTCGTTTTTTTCAAAAGTTAGAGGAACCAACAAAGGGAAATTGTATAGTGTGTCTGGTTCTTCCTAATATGGAGTGACTTATTTCTGAGGTAAGAACGGTGAGAACCCTGGTGGGTGGTGGGAGTGGCTATTCCCTCTTAAGAGAATGAAGTAGGAGTGGCTATTCCCTCTTAAGAGAATGAAAGGAAATTGGGGTACAGTCTGTTAAATAGCCTAGATTTTGAGAAAGTAGATTTCAAAGGGCTTAGAGGAAAGATAGCTAGGATTCCTAGGACAAAAGTACTACGAGGGAAGTCATCCAAGAAAGGATGACAGATGCTCAAGGATGAAATTCTGAAGGCACAAAAGGAAACAATTCCACTGAGGATCAAAATTAAGATTTTCCCAAAGATATATAGATAGATACACAAAGATTTCTCCAACCAATTTCTATTTTTAAATATAGAATTAAATAGAAATCTATTTTAAAAGAACTGTATTCCCAATTGATAAATGGTCAAAGGATATGAACAGGTAGCTTTCAGATGAAGAAATTAAAGCTATCTATAGTCATATAAAAATGCTCTAAATCACTGCTTGTCAGAGAAATGCAAGTCAAAACAACTCTGAGATACTACCTCACACCTATTAGCCTGGCCAATATGACAGAAAAGGAAAATAATAAATGTTGGAGAAGATGTGAGAAAGTTAGAACACTAATGTATTGTTGGTGGAGCTGTGAACTGATCCAAACATTCCGGAGAACAATTTGGAGCTATGCCCAAAGGGCCATAAAACTGCATACCCTTCGATCCAAGATTATCACTATTAGGTCTGTACCCCAAAGAAATCATAAAGGAAAAAAGATTTACATGTGCAAAAATATTTATAGCAGCTCTTTTTGCAATATTTAATCTGTAACTGCTCATTTTCTCCTTAAGAATAGGATGAGATGTTTTATGAACAATTTTATTAGAATCGAGCTAAATTATATTGATAGCATTCTTTTTATCTGTTAACTTAGTAATCAAGAAAATATTAGTTTGTTTTGACCTGTTCTTGGTAAAGCCATTAGAGAGCTCTGTAGTCATCACTTCTAATTCAGTGTTTGCCAGCCTCTTCTTTAATGATCCGTTCTAGAATTTGCCCAAGAATTGAAATCAGACTTACTGACCTGTGGTTTGTAGGCTCTTTTCCCCCTTTCTTTGAAAATTGGGAAATTTGTCCGCCAGTCTTGTAGAGATTGTTTTCAGTAATCTTTCAATATATCACTGGCAATGATTCAGCAATCACATTTACCATTTCTTTAGTAACTGAGCTTATCTGGGCCAAGTGATTTGAATTCATCAAGGTTGGCTGGGTGAGTGCTATCTCACTATCTCTGTTAATCATTTCCAGTGCAAAGATTATTCTCTTTGACAGAGAAAATAGAAGCAAATTTAGCTAGTTTCTAATAAAATTGTTCATAAAACCTCTCATGCTATTCTTAAGGAGAAAATGAGCAGACACCTATTAAATAAAAAATTCAATCCAATGGATTCAGAACTGATTGTTTGATCAGACTCCAAGAGTAGTCGCTAATGGTTTAATGTCAACAAAGCATGAGGCCTGCAGTAGCATTATAGATCACTGCTTAGCCTCATGCAGTCTAACATTTTTGTCTATGACTTGAGAAAGGGCATAGGTGGCATATTCATCAAACTTGTAGATGACACAAAAGCAATACAATGAATGATGGTCAGGATCCAAAATAAATCTTGACAGGCTAGGATGTTGGGCTAAGTCTAGTAAGATAAAATTTCAATATAGTTATTCATACACAGGTTCAAAAAGTCAACCTGATAAGTGCAAGATAGAGGAGACACATTTAGACAGCAATTGTTCTAAAAAATATCTGAGTTATTAGTGGGCTGCAAGTTTGACAAGATGCAGTAGTGTGATATGGCAGCCAAAAAAATCAAATGTAATCTTGGGCTGTATTAAGAGAGCCACAGATAACAGGAATAGGGAATTCATAGTTTTATTACTGTACTCTACTCTCATCTGCCCTAGGCACTGAAGTTTAAGGACATTCCTGGGGCAGCTAGGTAGTGCAATGGATGGAGCCTTGGAATTAGGAGGACCTGAGTTCAAATTCAGGCTCAGACACTTGACACTTACTAGCTGTGTGACCCCAATTGCCTCACACACACAAAAAACGGCATTCATAAACAGAAAATGCATAGAAGGGCAATCAGGATGGTGAAGGACCTTGAGTGTATAACTTAGGAAGATTAGTTGGAGTAATTGGAGAAAACAAGACTAAAGGGAAACATCACTTGTTTTCAAGCATTTGAAGGGGTGTCAATTGGTAGAGAAATCAGACTTGTTCTGTCTGGCCAGGAGAAAGGGTAGTAAATTGCACAGAGGCAATTTTAGATTTGATGTCAGGAAAAAAAATTTCCTGACAACTAGAGCAGTCCAAAAGTGAAACAAGTTTTCTTAAGAGACAGTGGGTTCCTCTCTTTGGAACTCATCAAGCAAAGACTGGACAACTGCTTATCAGATACATTACAATAATAGCTTACATTTATACAATGCTTCTTATATGCTAGACACCATGCTAATTTTTATCTCATTGATCTTCCCAGTTGCCCTGAGATGTGGCTACCATTATTATGCCCATTTTACAGATGACGAAAGTGAGGAAAATAGAGGTTAAATGACTTGCTCAAGGTCACACAGCAAGTCAGTGTCTGGGGCCAGATTTGAACTCAGGTCTTCCTGACTCCAGGCCCAACTTTCTACCCATGCTCTACTTATAGTAGAAATTCTTTTTGTGTATAGGTTGGATTAGATGACTGCTGAAGTTAGTGATTTCATGTTATTCACACTTATGAAGCCCTAGATATGAACTAGATCTAAGTTTTATTTTTAGCTTTCCTGTATTAACTCCATTTCAGAGCAAAGAGACATAAGGTCCCTTGGCATTCAATTCCACAAGAGTAGACTCAATGACCATGAGTGTAGAGCCTTGGGCCAGGGTAGAGAAGAGGTCAGGCCATGAGTGACACTTTGATGTCCCATCCTTGAGACTGCATGCTAAAGTTCAGTTTCTCAGTGCTTCTGTGTCTAAACAAAAAACATGATACCGAAGAAACCATGTCATTCTGACTTTCATAAGAGAGGCTCAAAAGTCAGCGAGGCAGAACATATAGTACCAGAATATATGGAAGCACTGCAACATAGCAACTGATGATCAAGAAATAGCAGCAGCCAATGGACCATGCTGGCATGCTGGAGCAAACAGACATAGGGTAGCTAATGTGAAGCAGAAGCATCATGTTTCCTAGGAGGCAGGGGCAAAGCCATAAACAGTGGTAACAGCTGCTAACCAAAGGACAGATTAAGGAAAATAATCAGTGTGGAAAGATGGCAGATCTTTTCAACTCTGCGGTAGGAACACTCTTGGCAGCTGCAGGTTTAAACATGAAGGGTAAAAACACTACCAAAGACCTTCTTGATTACAAAGGTGTCTTTTCCTAGGCAGGCTCATTTCTTTATCAGGGTTTTAATTTTTAATATGTTTAAATTTTTCTTTTAATAAATAAATTACACAATGGTTCTACTTCCTGGATTACCATTACAACACATTATCTGTCCTTCCTCATATAATAGCTGACTTGCAAGAAAACCCTTTTGACTTTTGGGAAAAGCCTCATCATCAGTTTGTGGTTTCACCAATTTGCTTTTGGCATGTGGCTTAGGCACAGGGATGCCAGACTTTTAATCTCAAATAATTTTACACTGGGACTGCAGAGCTTATCTTTTAGGTATAGTCAGACAAAATTCTTATACTACCAATAGCTGTAATATGACACATCCTTGAAGTTCCTTCTTAAGCCAAAACAAAGACAACAGCATTTAATGGAATATTCTGGTACTAGATTTGTTAGTACAGCTATTTCTTGTGCATATCTGTCAATGGGTTATTTAATATCATTTTTTCCCACAGAGAACCATATAGCCTAAGATGATTTTTAAAAATCAGCAGTCCACATCTTTATAATCTCACAACTGCCCTCGAACCATAAAAACCATAAGATCCCATTATATGTACTGATATCTTACTGCTTTAAAAAATGAACCAATAATCAATTGATGAACAAATATTTATCAAGCAGCTACTAGGAGCCAGGTACCATGCTGAGTGCTAGATATACAAATACCATGAACACAATGATCCCTAATCCCAAGGTGTTCAAAACGAGGTATTACTACAGAGAAAATAAAAGGGCCTGTATAAAATAGCCTGAGCCTAGTACAGAAGGAAAGGAGATTTTTTAGAAGTTAATTTTTGTGCAACAAACTATCTTGGTTAATTTTTTTAGTTTAATTTTCCGGAAATAGGTTTTCTAAAATGCAGGCTTGATGATCCTTTTCAAATGAGGTATGTTCTACATATATGTTAAAACATTTTTGAGACTTTTAGAAAGTTGTATTTGTGAGATAATTTTTCCCAATTATCCACTACACATTGATATGAAACAAGGCGCAACATGAGGTGATTCCCAGTGTCATAGAAAATGTTCTAACCAGAGTCTAAACAAACAAATCATCTGTCAGTGATAAGAATTTTCAAAACTTCTACTCAATTACATGTATTATAGTAATTGCAATGAGCTCTGGAACGTTGAAAACTCTCAGTAAAATCCATGTGGAAATGATTGGTCTAAACATACACACAAGTAACTGAATGGATGACATCAATTGGCAGCTCCAATTGTTATCTCATCAATTATATGGATTTTGTACAGTTCCATAGATGGACAATAAATGACTTACAAATGAGTAGTATAACATAAAGCTGGATAATCCTTTCAAAGTGGTTCAGTGTTTTTAAATGACCTCAGATTCCTCACTGAAGCAAAAATCCATGTGTATTTTTTTTAAAAAAACATCAGTATTGTCCCCACTAATGGTATGTAGCTACAAATCAAGGAGCAGCATAATCTTAGGGAAAAAAATCAAAATGATTAGTACAAAAATTAGTATAAATAAGCTGCAGCTTGCTAACTATGACTTGTGAAATACCAGGAGAAAGCAAAAAAGAGCCCAGTATGTTGGCTGAATCCCTATCACAAACATTATAGAACATATATAGGATGAGGAGGTATGTAAAGGTTGTGATCTGTATCATTAGAAGCGATGCCCATATCAAACCACAGATCCATTTAAGTATTTTAATAACTTCATCCTTGTCTGTCTTGTTTCGCAGTAATTCTTTTACTCATCTATTCCAAATTTCCTTCTGTTTCATCAAGCCCCCAATTTCCATTGCTTTCCTGTTACTCTCAGCAGGTAACTTTGCCTTACAACCTTTATTCTCTACTCATACAATCCTCAGTGTCTTCATTTATTCTTGTCTCCTCTCCAGTCTAAGAGAAAATGGAGGTCCTTCTCCTTAAAACTAACCTACTCCCCTCTGTTCTTCATTCCTTCTCCTCCCATTTCCTCCATGATCTTGCTCCACAAACTAACTCTCTTGTGTATTTTTAAACCCTTCATCTCTATTGACTTCTTTCCTTCAGCCTACAAACACCCTCAGATCCTTTTTATGTTTATCCAAAATCTTTTTCTTGACCTTGTCATCTCCTCAAGCTATTGGCCTACATTTCTCCTCCCTTTCACTGCCAAACTCCTAAAAATAGTCATTTACACTCTACCTCTACTTCCTCACTGCCTACTCATTTCTTAAACCCTGTCAGTCTGACTTACATTAATACCACTCTCCTAAATCAACATTATCTGAGGCCATTGATGACCTCTTAATTACCAAGCCTCATGATCTTTTTTAATAGTTTCATCATCCTTGACATTTACATAGCATTTGTCACTGTGTACTCCATTATTCCTGATTTTTCATATTCTCATTTTCTGGTTTCTCTGCACTTCATTCTCATGCTTCTCCTCCAAAATCTCTGACCACTTCCTTATTTCTTGGGCCAGGTGTTCATCCTTATGTCATATCATAAACAACAATATTTTCCAAGGTTCTGTTTTAGAATATCTGCATTCTTTATGTACTACTTTTTATGATTCATTTTTTTACCCTTGGCTTCAATTAGTACCTATGTGCCAATAACTTCTGCTCTATAGCTGTATTCCTAGTCTCTTCCAAGAGTCACAGTTCCATATTTCTAACAGTTTGCTGAATATTTCCATATGGAAATGCTGCTGGCACTTCAAATTAACTATATATAAAACCGAACTGATTATTTTCTTCCCCAAACCTCCTCCTCCCTCTAACTTTTCTATTTCTGCTTCACCAATCTTATAGTTATTTAGGCTTATAATCTTGGATTAAGATTTGATTCTTCCCTCTTATTTGTCCCCCACAACAAATTATTTACCATGTTCTGTCACTTCTATGTCTTCTACCCACTCCCATTTCTACCACCTTGCTCAGGTCCTCACATCTTCTCACCCAAAGTATTGTAATAGTCCCCTAACTAGTATCAGTCTATCATTCCCTGCATCAGTTTCTAGATGATCTTCCTAAATATATCATTCCTTTACCCAATAACATTCAATCATTCCCCATTTCCTACCAAACAGAGTATAACCCTAATCTTGTCACGCAAAGCCCTCCATGATCTGGTTTCATCATACTTGTCCAGCCTAATTTCCTCCTGTTTCTCTTTAGGTATTCTATTTTTCAGTCATAATAAACTACTCTGTGTTTCTATTTTCATCTTGTTACATAAGGTAAAAATAATATAGGGCTTATAATCTACTTCAGCATTCTAAGGAGGAGATGTGATATGGGAAAAAGTAAGTACAGGCTTGATACTTGGGGGAAGGGAGAGCTCTAACGATTTAGGGAGATTAGGAAAAGCTTCCCATAGGAGGCAGTGCATGACTGAGCCTTGAAGAAATCTACTCTTCTAGGAAGCGATTTTCACTTGCAGGTTGTAGCACCCATGTTGATGAAATCATGAACCCCTCAAGTAATTAAAATAAAACCTTTTGCACAAGTCAGAAGATTTGAGATGATGAAAACCAATGAGAAGGAAAAAGGCACCTCTACCTAATTTCCATTTTGTTTCTGTTTTGTCTACCAAAGAAAATGATCTAGGAAGGAGGAAAAAAGAAGTTAATAGTAAACTTAAATGTAAGATAAGTGAAACTATGATAAGAGGTCACTTAGCTGCTCTCAATGGATTA
This sequence comes from Potorous gilbertii, assembly GCA_028658325.1. Taxonomy (NCBI): domain Eukaryota; kingdom Metazoa; phylum Chordata; class Mammalia; order Diprotodontia; family Potoroidae; genus Potorous; species Potorous gilbertii. The sequence continues at coordinate 114,921,515 of CM053770.1, read as the reverse complement.
TGTCACCAGGTCCAGACAAATCAAGATCACAGGATTTCTAGTTGGAAAGGATTTTTAAAATAATAAAGTCTACCTGTCTTCCTTTTTGTACCTGAGAAAACCAAGGCCCAAAGAAGATAAGTAACCTGCCAAGGTCACACAGAGTCAGATCCAAACCCTTGTCTTCTGAATCCAAAGCTGCTTCCCTTATACCACCCTACATGCCAGTAGATTTAGAGACCTTGTGAATGTCATTGTTAGAGCATGATACATGATCTCTGGGAAAGACTAGAGAAGTGGTGGTACAGAACTGAGGAATGATGGGTATTGTTCCAGTATTCAAAAGGGGGAAGAAAATGGACAGTTCATACTATGTAACGGTGAGTATGAGGTCAATTCTGTTAAAAATCTAGAAGAGATTATTAAGTGAATGGTTTATAAGCACTTAGAATTGGGAGCAACATTAAGACAGGAAGGACAAGAGAAGTACCTACTATGTGCCAACCACTGAGGCTACATTTTAGGGATGAAGCTATAATCCTATATGCCTAATGGAAGGCACTTGCTAATTTGTTTTAAATATCACTTCCAGTAAAGAAACAAAGGTCTATCTTTTTAATGTCAATATTTTTTCCAGTGATGTTGGGTGAGCATGAGTCATATAATACACAGTCTCCAAAGAATAAAATATACAAATTACCCAAAGGGCGATGAAGAGTCATATGGAAAGTATGATCAGACTTCATCATGTTATCAACAAATACTATACATATAGAATTTATCAAGGGAATTCTGACTAGAAAAGGACAAGTAAGTCATTTAGTGAGAATGAAAGGAAACTTACCTGTAACATATATGGTGTCTGCAAGGCAAGAGATTAGGGTTAGGGTTAACCTAACACATTAGATGGACTTTGTGCAATAGATTTATGGAAAGACATAGACAAGAATTGAATACAATGAGAAGATATGAATGCTTTACAATCTGAATTGCTGGAGGGAGTAATGACATTGTTAAGATCACAAATCCATTGAAATATAAATTCTAGTTTAAGAAAACTTTTGGATATCATAGGTTCTTTTTTCTTCTTTGTGAAAGCTATTTTGAGGCTATTCACAATGTCACCAGATTTTCTTTTATACCAGACAATATTATCTCATATGAATGAGGGGAAAAGTAAGAGGAAGCCATGGAACACTAATTATTTGTATGTCCTCTACTTTTTACATGAACCGCGGTAACCTTGACTATAAAATATGCTACTGCAAGAGTCAGTGAATTGGGACTGTCCAAAAACCCTGGAGTCACGTCTCCCCATTAATTACCTTTAATTCTCATTAAAAAACTTTTTCCATTGAGAAATTGTATTTGAAATTATAGTTTTAAAAAGATAAGTTCTATCTGCTTCAATTCTCCATCTTTCCTGATTAATAAATTATACCTCTCAAGAATTCCAGACCTGGGAAAGGTGCCACACAGGATCTAAGTGATGACTTGGACACTATGTATTAAGATCTTCTTACTTCTGTGGAAAGGTTGCTTAGTCAGCTATTACTAACATACTCTCCCCCCCTTTAAGAAAAGCTACACCTTTTTTTCTCTACTGGGAATTAATTCCAGATAGCTCCTTAGCTTTTAAAAAAAAATGAATGCTAAACTACCTTCTAATTAATGACTCTTTTCTATAATATTTAAAGTTGCACAAAGCCCTTTCCCCAGAACAACCATTGCCAGAGCAGAGAGTATGAAATAAAGAGGTAACAATTTTCTGGTAATGTTGGATTAAGTTGATATCTTCTTTGGGGAAAAAAATTTCCCATCAATTGTACAATTTGGCTACCTACAAAAGAGGCTTCAAATTTGCTAGATAATTACCAACTGTGATTCATTTTTTCCAATATAAAATTAATTGTAGCATGCCAGATACTGTCAATACTTAGGCACTCATAAAAAATTGAGAAAGGCATTCTTGTTGTTATTTGGCTTATTTTAGCATCCGCTATTAATTAGAATTTGATGAAGATTAACTGAGAGGTAGAGCAAAGTCTATTGTTTGTTAAGTATAAAAATGTTTGCCCTTTCAAAGCAAAATGCAACCTTAAAGGTTCCTATGGAGTCTCCTATGAATTCATTAAGACTATTTAATACTTTTGACAGAAGTCTCTGTGGGGATAATCTTCGGAGTACTAATATTAAACAAGTTATCAAATAGAGAGACATGCATCTTAGACAGATGCCACAGAGAGATAGTAAGTTAGAGCTGGACAGCAAGAGGGTCCACAATCAAATAGGAGGAAAGAGGGATGGATTGCTTTTTGAAAACTGCAGTACTTTAATGATGCCACACAAGTCCATGACCTTTTAGGTTCTTTGTGGAACTATATTGATAGTCTTAAAATCCAATGGATTTTTTACAAAAACAATATTCTTCCAATTATGCCATAATTCAATCAATCATGAAACAGTTCAATCTCAGAAGAATAGTGATTTCAAATGACCTAACAGACAATGGGAAGATGTATGGGAAGTCTACACAGAAGACATCATCAAGGGCATGTGTAACCAGAAAAGGAGGTGGGCCAGTTATGTAGTGAGGGTGAGGTACAACAGCTCCATGGATAAATCAGAAGCAATGAAGAGAGGAAAATTTATATCTCTAAATCAATAAAATAGAGAAATAACAGATTGGGTATACAATTTAAAAACTAGAAAAGAACAAATTTAAAATTCCCAATTAAACACTAATGTGGAAATCCTAAAAATTAAAGGTGAGGTTAATAAAGTCGAGAGTAAAATAATCCATTGAATTAATATATAATACTAGGAGATGGTTTTATGAAAAAACAGAATAAACAATTGGCTAGTGTGACTTTTAAAAAGAGAGAGAAAAACTAAATCACTTGTATTAAAAATGAAAAGGATGAATATACCACTAATGAAGATGAAATGAAAGCAATTATAAGGAGTTTATTTTGTCCAATATATGCTAATAAGTTTAACAATTAAGGGGAAATGGAAGAACATTTACAAAAATATGAATTGCTTAGATTAGCTGAAGAAGAAATAGAATGTCTAAGTAAATAAATATCTATTTTAGTTAAAGAAATTGAACAGGTTATAAATGAGCTCCTAAGAGGTATAACTTCTATACAGTCTGTCTTTCAATAAACATACAGATGAAATATTAAAAATTTTTATTTTAATTTTAAGAGAAAAACCTTCAGTATATGTTGTAGATTCTCCATGGGGATTTTACAGAACTACAGGACCAAGAATTCTAAAAGATGAGAGGGCAGCTTGGTAGGTTAGAAAAGTCCTGTGTCTGTGACTTCATACAAGTGTGAAAGTCATTTAATTTCTCTGGGGCCTAGAGGAGGGTGCTAAGGGTCTCTTCCAGCTCTATATCTATAATCTTACAATCCTAAGACATGGGTGTGTTCCGATGTGTCAATGAAGGGAATACCCTCAATGAAAAGAACATAGAATCATTGAGTTATTGAAGAATATATAGCTAACTAAATTATAATTAAACTATGCAAGGTTTTTCAGAGCAAAAGGGGTGGAATGTATCAGAATGGAATTTTACCATTAATTTGGTATAATAAAAATTAATTTGGGGTGGTAAACCTGTGATTTCATTGATATAGAGAATCATTGTTAAGGAAACCCTCTTTATCAATGCAGAGGGTCAATTGGTCTGTAATTTATAGTCTTAGTGAGTTGTTTGAGATGATGAGAAGTTAGGTAATTTGCTGGAGGTGATGGGAGCAATATCCTAATGGTTAGGATATAGGAGTTAGGACCTAACCCTCTCCCATGCAAGGTAGACTGGCTTCTTTATAAAAGGTATTAAAATCATCCTTGATACTTGATTGGCTCAGGGGAAGTCACTTTTTGATTATCTAAGTACAGAATAGCCATCAGAAATTCCAATTGCCCTCTGATACTTTGCTGATGGATCAAAATGGGCAGCTCAATCAAAGGAACTTTGTTCCCACTTAATTGACACTGATTGAGGACACTCAAGGTGTACCCAGTGCCTATCTTTGTTGAATATCCTGTGCTAATGGCTAAGTAGATATCCTTGTATTAACTATTGAATGCCTACAAGTATAGAATTTTGTTCCAGTATCAAACCTAAGCTACCAGGTTATAAGCCTGAATCTGGTCCAGCCCACAACAGCCAATATGTATTAGAAACAGGACTTGACCCCTGCTCTCCCTGATCCTGAGGCCATCTATCCATCTAGTACATCATAGACTCCACAGTACATGTGGCCTCCACCAATCTTAAAATATACGTGTGTCCAAATGATCAATTTATTCTTAGTGAGAAGAAACTATATGTGTGCATAGATATATATGTGTATATATGTATGTGCATGTATATCTATCTTTCTATCTAAGCCTATGCAAAAGATAGCTACTTCATATCTCTGTTCTAGTTTGTGAGTGTCCATCCAAATATTCCCTACATCCAAGAGTTAAGGCAATATCTACTTTAGTGAAATGTTAATGCCTGAGAGTGCCATGCCTAAAGAGGGCTTTCTAATAATCAGTGTACTTTATTACACTTCAGAAGGATATCACTAGATAAGAGTTTATTCTTACAGCATTCCTTGTACTAATGACATGGAAGATAGTGCCTCAATTAAGATTTGAAAAATTGTATTTCAACTGCAAGGCAAGATATTTGAGAAAATGACCCTATGTATCCTCAAGAAGAAAATTAGGAGTTAAGTGCAAATACAATCAACTTCAATAAGAGTGCTTAAGGAAATGGTGCTTAAGTGAAAAGAATTAAACTTGATGGCTGAGAAATGAAAGTCTTCCTTTAAAAAGAACACATTTAATGAATGTGCAGGCATAAATTGCTGTTCTTCCAATCATGTTCAGGCTTTGAAAAAAAGATAAAAAAGGAGAAAAAATGGTGCATATTTGTGTAGCAGTGATATTTCTATTGTAGAATCCAATTATCCTTAATGTGCTCCAACCAAACATTGGACCCAGTCTATTCTGTTTTATGAAGAGAAGCTTTCAAGTTGACCCATTTGCTGATCTGATGGATTAGTCTCATGAAAGAAACTGAAAGCCCCTAAGGGGAAGAATAGTTATAGATGTTCACTTGTATCTGTGACAACTAGGAATGTCCACTTTTGACAGGATGGGTCAAGATGTAAGGGGTAGAAAATGATGAGGAAGAGGGATGTGTTTAAAGCTACCAATAAAAAGAGCTGCAGAAGGGGTAGGTCAAGGAGAAAACACATAACAACATGAATCATGCCCTCCTCTAACTCTTCAGTACTTTTCGGATTCAATATTCAACAAATCTGTTCTTTCAGCAAACATTTGTTAAGTACTGGCAATTTGTTATCCACAAATTTTTTTGTGTAATAAAATTCACATTTCTAGAAGCTTTATGGTTTGCAAAGCATTTTCTCTGCCACAAATCTGTGAGATAGGTGAACAACAGGAAATTAAGTAAGGGCAAATGAATTGCCTATGGTGTCTCAGCTATTAAATGTAGGAGGCATGATTTGAACTCAGATTCCCTAATACAAAGTCTAGTTTTCTTTCCATTTACAACAAATATTTATTAAGTACCTACTACATATGAGGCATCACATTAAGTCAGTCCTAGAGATATGAAGACAAAACCAATCGAGTTGCTGTTCTCCAAGTTGCTTACTTTCTATTGAAGAACATATATTTCTATAATACAAGGTGATTTGAAGAGGAGGAGAGCAGTAACAACTTGGAGACACAGAAGGTTTCATAGAAGAGATTAATAACCTCTCCATGGTCTCCAAGGCACTGGCCTTGGTATCTTTGCTCCCTCTGGTCTCTCGCCCTCTTTACTATTCTTTCCTCTACCCAAAAAGTGCTTGTATTTGACTTTGAAGCTACAGGCTTAAAACTGTTTACTGCCAGCACATTCCTTCTAGAGGGCTAAGTCCAAAATGGTTTAATCATTTAAACAAATACCAAACATATGGTACTCACTCCATTTCATGATAGTTCAGACAATCAGAAAAGGAGGGTGGGGGAAGGAATTGTCCTTGGATAAATCACACAGTACCCCTGACAACCTTTGCCTCTATAGAACTTTCTAAACTAGAAAAAAAATGATAAATTTGGGAGTAATTTTAAGGACGCAAAACTTTGTGATATTCTGAAGCATTTGTGTGTGAAAATTACAAATATTATTATCACGGGAAATATTTATGGGTATTTCTGAGGGAAGTTGACAAACTCAAAGGATACATTTAAAAATGTAGACCCAATTCCATATCCTAAAGGTGACATCTTTCTGTCTCTTTTTATGTAGTGATACCTAACGCTATCACTACATAAAAATACTGATGCCTGTGACAGTCAATAAAAAAGGCCCATTAAAAAGTGCAGTATTTCATGCCAAATGAGCAGAGATGTCAAGGTAAAGCGCCAACAAGATCCCGTCTGTCTAATCAAAGAGGAGCATCAGTGAAAGTTTACACTACACCCTGCACATTCAGAGGATTGTATTACAACTTCTTTCCAACAATAGGAATGTTTGCAGCAGAGAAGGGAGGATTCATTCTTGACTAGAATTTCATTTTAAGGTAACATGAAAAATGTGCCCGTGACTCAAAAAGAAAAAATATCCACTCAGAATTAATGAGTGAATACAGTGAAAATTACATTTTGAAAATGATGTACAACTATCGTAAATGTGAATATTGACTTTTTATGATCAGCAACTCAAAATACTTAAACTAAATCTGCCTGAAGCTCAAATCTAATCCTCACTCTGTGTACTTAACATTACCATAGCCCTACTAACCAGAAGGGCTCTCTAAGTCAACTGAATCAATGAACAGGGAACATTAAATTTCAGACAAGCCTCTAGAGCTGTGAACACAATTCCCAATTGGACCTCAGCTTTAAACAAATCATTAAAATAAATCATTAAGTGGTATCTGATATGAAGGCAACGACATCAATAGCAATCAGCAAAGTAAAACATCAAAAACCTCACCCCCTTAGCCATACCACAGATATTACCTTACAAATGCAGTTACACATTGCTCCTTGCCTTTTCCTTCCAGGAACAAGTGGAAAACTTAAATGGAACTGCCATCACAGTACATTTCTGCAGACCAAAGCATCGGCAATTGAATCCTGCTGTGGCTGGTGTGTGTGCAGGAACATGTTAAAAGGACACTATTCTCAACAGCCAATCAAATTCCGTTCAGACCTCCCAGGCTTCCCAGTGTGATGAGCTAGGCTTTGTGGCAATACAATAGGGGTTAAACATTTCTCTGTATCCATTTAGACTCGGGCAAAATCTCTTTAGTTGCTCAAAACTGTTTAGTGAAATAGCAAAATGTGTTAGGGCTTGGAACCAGTATTGCTTTAAGAAAGTAACTGGCATTTACTCTTTCTTTTAAAAAAAAAGTAATGTAGTTTGAGTTTCCCATTTTCTTTTACCTCTACCATTTTTAGTGTGAGAATGAGTTAAATAAAAAGTCCATCTATTTCTCCTTTCACTACTGTCTTTTCTTTATTGGGCAAAATAACTGTTTTGAGACACATTTATTTCTTTCAGCACATCAATGGATTTCAGGTGGAGCCACACAATACATTATCTACAGAGTTACAGTCACTCCTCAGTTTTCATTCATGAACACTGAGCAACATTATCAAGTATCCTTTTCATCTGAAATTCCAAAGTGGATTTTTAGCAGAATGATTGAAATTGAGGCTATCCTTACTTATGCCATTTACTCCATGTTAATTACACATTCCTTGATTCTCTTTCTCTTCTTGACCTTTTTATTTACCATACTAAAGCTTTTATGTCCTTTACTCTGAGGGTGCAAAAGGTTTCAGACTTTAATTAGATAATATTAATGATAAACTGGAGATTCTTTGTATAGTATTCAGTGTTGCAAAAGACTTCAAAAATGTAGTCACTGATTTTTTTATGTTTTCTATGGGATATTTTAGTTAAAAAATAGCTCACATTTATATAGCTATATATCACATATATGCCATATGTCATATAGCTATGTATGACACACATATGTCATATAGCTATATATGACAAAACACTTTATTGGATATAGTATTACATCCCTAAAATCAGATCACTTCCGAGGAAAAATGATAAATATCTCTAATATGTACTTTGTACCATGTTATTTCTAGTCATGTCATTTTCTCTGAATCCTTGAAATGCTTACACAATTATGTACCTAGAGGCAGCATTAGGTACACAAGGCTGATTCTTTTTTCAAGCTCCCTAGTTTCCTGAAAAATAAAACTAAAAGAGGCAGTATTTTATGGCATTCACTAGACAGTTTGAGTCACCAAAGTATTAATTTGCCATGATTTCTAACCTCAGTTTATCCATTTCTTAAGGACAAACTTCCAAATCTGTTCTCCATTTACTACAGTGACTGCTATGAACAATAGGTGGATATACTTCTTTGAAGCTCTTTTCAGCTCCTCTTAAGACCTGCTCAGAATAATGCCTTTCTTCACAAAAGCACAACCAACATGTAACATAATCTCCTTCAAAGCATATTATCAGTCCAATGACCACATGACCTCTGAATCTCCACCAAGTAGAGATATCAGAGTATTCTTACCATGTTCCTCCACTGCACGTTTCTTTCATTGATCCATTTAACTTATTTAGAATTATTGTAATAATAGTCCTAAAAATTAAAAAATATTATTGTCTGGTTTGCTTTTTTACTCTATTAAAAAAAGGTATATCTCTTAAAAGATCAAATAATGGGAAGGGGTGGAAGTGAAGAGAAGCTTTCAAACTTTTTCATCATTAAAAAGTACATCTACTGTACATTTGAGTACTGTCCATGGTATCAACTGACAAAAAAACCTAAATGATCAAATATATATGTGTCTGATTAGAACAGAGCTATCTTACCCCATTCTACATGTAATACAGCTATCTTATCCTACTCTACATATAATATGCCATTATAATAGCTAGTTTTATGATGAGCAGTGTTGTACTAACTTTATCCTCACAACTCTCTGAAGTTGGTGCAATTATCACCTCCTTTTTATAGATCAATAAAATGAAGCTGATACAGGTTAAATAACTTGTCTGGGGTCACACAGTCAATAATTGTGTGGGATGAGATTTGAACTTGGACCTTCCTGATGCCAAGTCTAGAGTTCATACCGAGTGTGCCATCATACATGTAGAGTAGCTATTCCCCTATAAATGTTGAATTGTTCTATGCTATATATGTAACATAACTATATATTATATATGTAGTATGCCATGAATCATGCCCGAAAACATGATCAATACTTGGTATCACTTGTGTATTTCCATGTACGAACTCAATCACTTTCTTATCTTTTACAGTCACTTTCTCTAGAATGAAATCTAAAAGTTCCACTACACACCCCCATAAGCACTGTCAAATTTCACTATTTCTTCCCTTAAATGTGTTGATGTAACAATCTCTGACAAATGTGCTTTTCCCACAGGTGTAAGAATGGTTCACAGACCAGTCTGAAAGGAATTTGCGTTTTAAAGAGAAAAGTGCAAGGATGACTTAAATGTGTATTTTGAACTGGGATTTTACTGCGAACATTAAAACCTGAATGGAAGAAAGACAATTGTGATTCTGCAGCTTGATTGACCAAGTCTAATCAGAATTATTTCAGCACACTGCTTCACAACAGCCCAAGACCATTAAATGCTAAGTGCTTCTGGGCGCCCAGTTCCTGCTCTGTCTCCCACTGTGACCTGCTACTTTTCCAACAGTAGCTACTCAGTGGGCTACTCAAAACATTTTTCTTAAATGGAAGCACTGTGTTTAACAGGCACCTCAAAACATGGGGTAAAATCTGTCACTTGACAACAAGGATGGAAGCTGTCATACATAAAACACATTTATTGCAACTGCCATTCAGGAGGGAGTCCCTTTGAACTAGTTCTTTTTACCTTGAAATATATATTCATTAAGAACAAAAACAAAATTTCAATCGTGACAGCAAAAGCAGTCAGGACAACAAGGGAAACTCAATATCCATGAAAATGTTAATTGCACCTACTCTTGAAACCTAAATGGCATTGATTCATGAATCTTGAGTAAATTTTTAGAAAATGTCTTCTCCCTGATAGTGTCATTTTGTGGCCTTACTACCTAATTGGAGAGATAAACATATTAAGCATGATATTATATCATTTGATTCTCACAACAACCCTGGGAAACAGGTACTACTACTATCTATAGTTTACATTTGAGGGAACTGAGGTAGACAAGGTAAGTGACTATCCAGGGTCACACACCAATAAGTGTCTGAGGCCAAATTTGAACTGTCTTCCTGATTCCAGGTTCAGCACTCTACCTACTCTTTCCTAGCTGTTTCCACCATAATGCTCACTTAAACAAATTAAATTAGAACTTTTCAAAGATATCATTCAGATTTAGTATACAACCTGATTTCATTCATGACTTTATGTAGTATGCAATAGAAATTTTGTATACCAGGGTACTTAGTGTACTTTAAGAAACATAGCTCTTGAGGACCATAAGTTACAGTCGGGACATTATTCTGAAGTCAGCAAACTCCCATCTGGAGTTTTCTACAATAGAATTGTCAAACTTCCAGCACATGGCCTTCAAGCAGCTTGGAAAAACTTCCCATGTTGAATAAAACAACTCACAAATGTAAATTGGAAATGTATAACAAAATAACTAAAAATACAGCACCAGAGATAATGATGATGTATGGTTTTCTATGTCACTATACACCTGCAGTTATCTATTTCTATTTGACAGCATTGCTCTATGCTGATAAAATCAAGGTCAGAACCAAATAGACTACTTCAGATACATGCTTCTTCTCTAAATGTAATAAAAATCCAAAATTGCTATTTTTTTTTGTTTATTTTTTAAATTGTGTTTTCATTGGGATAAAGAGGTATTGATGAGTATTCCAAGTTGACACCTTCTCTGAAGTTTACAGTCTTGGAGAGTAACTTGGGGGCATTGAGGTGATTTGCCTAAAACCAGTAAGATCAGTAGCAGAACTTGAACCCAGTTCTACCCACCATGTCAATTTGCATCTCACATTATTATTAAATTAGAATCTATGAAAATCACACAATACATCTTAAATTTTCTTGGTATTTCTGGTTATCAACAGAATAACAAAAAGACAACAATTCTTCCAAAGAATTTCTAAACTCTTGCAAATTTATTGCAAATCTAGTAACAACATTTTCATCCTTGTTATTTGCACAGGTTTCATAACCTCTGCTGTTTCTCTAACAGGATATTCTACAGTTGTGATGATGAATGTTTTCCTTTTGAATTATTTCATGGAGGAAAAAGAGAATGACAATTTATTGGTTGAATGTGAAATCGTTTGTTTTGCTAAATATAACCATGAACTGAGTGGAAAAACTGAATGTATCACAAGGCTTTTATCCCCTCCCTCCCAGAAATAACATAATTTAGGCAGAAGTTCAGAAGCATAAAAGTGTGCCTTTCGGGAAGCTATTGCTCTGCATGGCTGAGACAAGTTAAGTACCATGTAATTTGGTGGCAAGTGCTACGGTAGGAATCTATTTCTGTAAATACAGGATAGCAGGCAAAGAAACCCCGCAGATGCTTTGATAGGGCAGCAGACTCATATCCTGTGGCTTCCTCTCAATTTACTGATAGGCAAAATACCCAAACTGAGGAAGTACTTTTGACAGGGAGGGGAAATAGTATTGCTATGATTTAGCAAATATTTCAGGGAAACAGCAGAAATCAGCTTACTTCTGAAACAATCTAATATAGACACAGTTTAATTGCAATTTGTTTTTCTGTGATCAAAAATGTAGTAAAAATTAATTATCTCTCTCTTGGAAATATTCATGTATAAGTCTCCATTAAAAAAAAGCAAAAGTAAATGACTTGGACCTTAACAAATAGTTAAAATGTACATAAAGGTAGGTAGGATTTGATCCCTTTAATTGACAGCATTCAAATTAATTCTATTTTTTGTTATACAAAGTGTTGCAGCACTTTCTAAATTGTTCTAGTGTCAGTGTTAATGTATGTGTCAAGACAAATACACCATGTTCTTCATTCAAATCTTACATCTAACTGCATTTATAATCTTCTCAACACAAATCCGTTTCACACAAGTGAAAATGTTAACAGAGAAGTTTCTAAGAATAGCTAGAGGAACATTGTAAACCTGACTGAATAATGAGTAGGATATAAATTATAACAAGTGTTGGAAAAGGAGGAAGCAGAAAGAGAAGAAAGCAGTTATAGGGGATGAAGAGGTACATGATTCTCTCGGTCTCAACTAGCATAAAGGCCATTCAACAAAAATACAGTCAAAATTCCCCAAGCAAATCATTTCCATTTCCATCACTGGTTGTAACATGTGAGACTCATTACCATCTTCTGGTAGTTTCAGTTGCCATGGCAATGACCTAACAAACAGCCACGCACAGCTAAAGTGTGTCCGAGTGTCTGAAATTTTTCCCCGCCTCCCCACTCTCCTTTGTGTGTGTAAACTCACCCACTCTCTCCCTTTCCTTTTTCTCATCCTTCTTCCCTTCAAATCCTCCCAAGTATTTCCCCACATTTCTGGAAGAATCTGAATTTCATGCATAAATACCTCATATGTCTAAAAGTTTCAGAACGTTATTAAATTAAAACATATTTCTAGATATAGGCTATAAAAGGATTTGGAAAGTTCATTAGCAGAACCTATCCAAACCATGTCAAAGGAATGAGACTAGATCTTATTTTTAAACATTTTTATAAACGTTCTCAGATATTTGGAGGAGAAATTTGAAACATCTCACTAAAAACAATTCTTTTTCAATATCTCTCTTACGTGTTTCTTCCTTTCCATTCCCACTGCTACCATCTAATTCAGACCAGCACTGCCTCGCAACTATTCAAATAAATCTCCTCTAATTGAGTTTCCCTTACCTCTCATCTCTTCTTGCTCCAAATGATGTCAATTACTGCCAGATTAATCGTCCTAAAATACTGATTCAAATATATGAAACTCAAAGCACCTCTACTGCCTTTTCAATTGCATATAGAATACAGTTCAAACTCTTTTGCCTAATACTCAAGACTTTTCATGAATGGTTCTTGCTAGTATTATCTCTCACAACTTCCCCTCAGATATACTCTGCTCTCTCCAAATTGTCCTACTACATTCCCCTAAAATGCCACAAGCATTCCCACCTCTGAAACTGTGTTCACCCTACCCTCTCAATGTAGGGCACCTTCAACCTCTATATCTCCACGTGTCCTTTCTTAGAGGCTCAGCTCAGTTGCCCTCTCTTCGGTAAAACCTCTGTTCATGGTCACAAATCAGTTATTTCTCCTCTGCTGAACTACCCAGAGTAATCAGAAAATGCCATACACCTACAGAGAGCTGGACTATTTCTTGTTTTTTAAGTCTCTTGCCATAATAAAAATAAATTAAAATATATGAAGACAAAATAAAACATCCACAAAAAGTGAGACATTGTTTGAATACGTTAACAAAAATTAAGAGCATTATGTGAGGATTTTTAGGCCAAAATGGATCTATAGCCATTTTCTACAAATGCAATAATTATTGAGGGAAAAATCTAACTTTCCCACAATATACCAGTTACTATTATAACAATTCATATACTATAATGTATATTATAATATTGGGTACATACATAACCCATTATAACTGTTAATATAATAACAAAGCATGTGAAGACCATTCAATGTTTTTGTTCCATAATTGAATGGTGATAGCTTTCCATCTGCTAAATTTGAGGGGTCTTCTGCATTTGAGGCTAAGGTTAAATGCCGGCTTTCACATACACCCTGTCCTTTTGATTGGCACTGTGTGGTACTTACTGTCCATCTCATTTATGTGATATTTAACAGATGCTACCTTTGATTTTTATTCATCTTTTAAGCTATATACGTTGTCTCAACGTGACAGTAAACCATTTCGGGGCAAGAACCTTCTCAAATTTCTCTCAAAAAGAACCCTTTCAAATCTCAAATCCTGAGTATCAATTATACTGCCTTGCAGACAGTAAGCATTCAGTAAGTGCTGATTATGAGCCCATTGCAATGTTTACTAAACATCAGAATATTCCTTCTGTCTAATCTAAATCCATCTTGTAACAAGAATTGCAACATTGTCTGCTCTGTCTTCAGAGAACACATGGTTTCCATTTTATAATCATCTCCCTTTACACCTACTTCAGTGATACTTGACTTCACCTGTACTGGTGATATTCTACTTACACCAAAAAAAGATATCAAGCCCCTGCAGTAGGTTGAGTAAAGTACAGATACTCTAGCAAGGACAAAAGAAACACATTCTAAACAAAGAAAATATGCATGAGGGCACAAAGTTGGAAATGGATATGAGGTATTCATAGGAAAAATAAGAAGACTAAACTAGGAAAGAATTAAATCAAACATCTATAACTATTACTAAAACTGTCATCGAATAAGAGGTCAGCACCTCGGTCAGAAGGAAGTGGGGGGCAGGGAAGAGGGATTGGTTGCATTGCTCCAAAGTTATAGTTGAGTTGTTTGCAGGATATTTAAGGAGGTTACCTGTGCCAGCAGAGCTGTCTATGGTAGCTCACTTAGGTCTTACTGTCACTGTGAATTATCTAAACTACTGAAAGTTCCTACATTATCAGTTTTTCCAGGCACAGAAAAAAGGCATGGAGTTGGGACACAGATGTCTGGGTGTGAACTATATCAACTGACCAATGTACTGGGATTTTACTGTGTATAAAGGGAAATAAAGTGTAAGAAGTTTAGAAAGGTAGTCTGGGGCCAGGTTGTGAAGGCTTTCAATGACATGGGACTTTATATTTGATGTTAGAGGCAATAGGAGACACTAGAACTCGCTGGATATGTATATGGTGATGGAGGTGACATGATCAAATCTAAACTTTAGGAAAAAAACTCACTTTAGCAGCCAATAGTTTGGAGCGAGGAGAGATTTAAGGCAGACAATCAGAAAGTTATTGTAGTTGTACAAGCATGAGATAATGATGACCTGGGAAGAAGGAAGGTTGGGGAGGAGATACCTTCTATTTTCGAGATGTTAAGTTTGAGATTCCTTGCAGCAATCCTATTAAACAGATTCAAATTGTGGAGCTGGAGCCCAGGAGAACAAGAGTGGAAATATAGAACTAGCAATCATCTGCATAGAGCTGGTAATAAAATCCATCAGAGTTGATGAGATCACCAAAGGAGACAATGATTAAAAAAAAACTTTTTAGATATGACTTCCACCATATTTCCAATGTGGCATTTGCTCTAAGATTGTTCCTTTACTAGATGGATTTGAGATCAACAACATCACAATTATTTTTTTTCAATTTCTTGACTTCCTTTTCCATCTTTTCTCATTCTTGCATTTATGCTGAACACCCATCATTACATTTTCCCATTCCCCTATTCTAACTCTTTTTTGCTTTTTTTTTTATTTTTGAACTGTCAATTCTTGGTGAGTGTGGCTTAGAGCTTCTTTTTCTCCATCATTCATTTGCTTACAAAGGGAATTTCATCTTAGAATGGTAGATGTTATTTAATCCAGCTTCCC
Source organism: Potorous gilbertii (assembly GCA_028658325.1). Lineage (NCBI taxonomy): Eukaryota > Metazoa > Chordata > Mammalia > Diprotodontia > Potoroidae > Potorous > Potorous gilbertii. The sequence goes on along the minus strand of CM053770.1, from coordinate 114,905,921 downwards.
AGTCACAATAAGACTCTCTTATACAATATCCCTAAGAGAAGGTCATCTAGATTTCATGTTACTATTTAAAGTGATGGAGACAGTCCTTTCTGTAACTGGATAACTGTCTTCAAAGTTCCTCCTTATACTGAAATGGTACTTGCATTTCTATAATGTCACTTGGTTCTCACCCTGGAAACAAAAGAAACAAATCAGAGGTAGTGTGGCATGATACAAAGGATATATTTCCTTGGGAGTAAGGAGTCCTGGGTGCTGCTTTGGGCGGTGAGGGAATATTTTCTTTCCCATAAAAAGTCTCTAACATGGTAATGGGGGAGGGAGAGAACCCCAGAAAACACATCAATCACATATTCATTAGCACAATCAATAGCCTGTTTCATCATTACCCAAGGGAACTGTGGCCAGTTCAATTGGTTCCTGAGGTATCCTCTTTGCCCATAGACCAACACCACTCAACATGTCCTTGACAAGAATTATTCTACTTTGTTTTCTCTCCTTCTCACCCCCAGAACATATATGCACATATGTGAGTGTATGTAAGAAATAATGTGTGCATATATACATACATATACACACATAGAGATATCATATATCTTTCTTAAGGTTAGCATCATAGACCCCAAAGTAATACACAAGATTCATTTAAATCAGGGGTTCTTAACCTGGGATCCATGAACTTTTTAAAGAAATAAAACATTTTGATAAATGCATTACAATATAATTGATTTCCTTTGTAATCTTACATAATTTATCTTTTGCATTTAAAAATGTTATTTTAATAAGGGGTCCATGAGCTTCACAAGACCAACAAAAGGAGTCCATGAGACAAAAAAGAAGCTGAAGAACTCTTAACCTGGAAGTACCAATAGGAAAAGCCACTTTCAGACTGCTGTGGACAGAAGGGCTTTTCATGGTTCTGAATTTTTTTCCATAGTAAATTTTGTTTGGATACAGCAGATAAGCCTAAATAAACATGCAAAATTCCCATCAACAAGGTATATTCACAGAAAACAGTTAAGTAAGACAGTATAAAACATGCAAAATTATGGGTAATTATTCACTGATGGTAGATGCTATCATGCAACTTGGTAATTAACCATTTGTTTAAAAAAGAGAAGGGAAAGTATGTGCTTTAAAAATTGAATACCAATATAGTGCATAATATTTGACCAGAGTTTTGTGTCTCCACTGAAAAACTTAGCTGTCACATGGAGAAATAAATTTACCTGTGTTATATGGGCAGGAGGGGCTTGTTTTGTCTTTATGATCACCAGTCAAAAGTCCCTATTTAGCCAGCATTTTTATGACCTGGTTTGTAATTGTTACTCAGAGGGAAGTTATAAGGGAAATGATGATGGACATACTGCCTCAGTGGGCCACCCCTTGCTGCCAGATTCCCATTGTGTACCCTGCCCTCTCTATTTATGTACCAGTAGGAGTGGGGGCAGCCTCTTGACATTTCTCCTCTGTCCTGCCATAGAACATCTGTGACATCGCTTTCTATCTGTTTGGTGTGCTATTTATGAGGACATAGTAGATAGGGTGGCCTAAGCCTACACACATGCTTCTTTGCCTGTGCTAGATGAGATAACTAAGTAGCTATTTGACCTGAGTCAACATGGGCCCCAATATCCTTACCAGTGACATGAGGGATTTAGAATAGATTTTCTCTAAAAATATCAATAAGTTCTAAATTGTCTATGGTTCCCTCTTTCACAACGATAATCCTTCAAATGTTGGAATGCAAATATTACCTTCCTTGTGTTTTTTGTTCAAGCTAAATATTGCTGAACTGCATGGAATGGTTTCCAGACTCTTCATCAATATGCTTGTGCTCTGCATGTGACTCCAATTTATTGACAGTCCTCTGGGAATTCAAGACACAGGATGGAATGCAACACTTTGGATGTACTTTGACTAATACAGAGTAACACAGTTTGAAAGTGTAAAGGACCCAGAGTCAGAAAGCTTGTGTCCAAATTAACCTATATGACCTTGGAAAAGTCTTACAGTAGCTATGGGTCTGTTTCCTCATGTAAAAAAATAATACTAATATCCACTAGCATTTATATAGCATTTTAAGGACTGAAACCTGCTTTGTATGTTATCTCAGTTCATCCTCACAACAAAAGTAGGTGTAGGTATTAAAGTAGGTGTAAATATTATTCCCATTTTATAGGCAAGGAAACTGAGGCTCAGAGGAAAAATGACTTGCCCAGGGTCACACGGTAAGTGTCTGAGGCAGAATTTCAATTCAGGACTTCTCAACTTCAAGTCCATTGCTGTCTTCCCTGTTTCTCCTAGTTGTCAAATGAGGGGTTTTTGACCTGATAACCTCTGAGCTCCCTTCTCATTCTAAATCTGTGATCCTATTACTTCCTGTCACCTGGATTTTATCCTCCTATTCATAGAGTCTAAATCTGCATAATACTACATTCTGCACAGTTCTGGAAAGAGATGCCAGGAAAAAGCAAGCTCCAGCAAGTGCTACCAAAGAAGGCTTTGAATTCAAACTCAGCAAGATACTGTGTATTGTCCAAAGACCTGCCTAGCTCAGAAAGCTGGATACAGAAACTCTTGAAGACTGTCTTTTAAGGCAAAGTGTCCAACTCAAATAGAAATGGATATGAAATATTTTTACTTATATATGTGTATATAATCATATATATACATCATACATACATATACGTGTATCTACATACATACCTATATAATGTGCTCCCCTTTGACATTTTATCTTTCAATTATTTTTTCCTCAAATTTTTAATCTTTCCTTTTACCCATTAACTCATTCTCTCATTTAATAAGTCTATTTTTATTCCCCTAAATACATTTTATTCTTTTTCATTTATTCAGTTTCCTCTTCATTATCTGATGTCTTCTACACTTCCATGTGACTATTTCCTTTTTTTATCTTTCTGTAGTTAACTTTCTCACTTCCATATTTTTTCTTCTTTCATTACATTTACCTAGTTTTTTTCTTAATACTTTTATATCTTATCATTCACTATTTTCCTGCATCTTCCATGGTCCCATCTATTCTTCTCCTCAGTTTTCTGTTTTCTTTTTCTTGCCATGTTTTTGATAATAATGATGGCTAAGATTTCTGTAAATTTCACAAAAACACTTTACATGCATGATCTCATTTCACCTTCAAAATAACCCCGATACCCAGAGGATATTATTAACCTGGTTATCAGACAAGGAAACTGAGGCAGATAGCAGGATCATACAGTATGATAGTAAGTCTGAAAGGGTCTGAAGCAGATTTTGAGCTCTCAAAATCTACTAACTCCAGCAGACTCCAAAGCCAGCTGCCTCTGTCAGTTCTATATTTTTTTATTTCTCATCTCATTTATTTTGCACAAAATATTTCCTTCTTATGCTTTCATTTGTATATGCCTCCATTTGACTGTTTTATTATTCTTCCTTTAAAATGTATCATTTTTCCATTCCTTTTTTGCTTTTCTCATTTCCCAAATTTACTATAGGGCTTTTCTCCAACTTGCCTTTCCTTTATTAATGATGCATGGAATAAGATAATCATCATTGATTGAGACTGATCAGTTAATGAATGAGAAATTAAAGATGAGGAATGAACCCACAGAATGAGAAAACTGGAAGGGGAACCCTTTTGTATATTTTTCATTATTTCTGTGAACCTCTTTCCATCTCTATACCTTCTCATTTTCTTATTTTCCAAATCCTTCATTCATTTCTCTTCAACCTTTTGTTCTTTTATTTATTTCCATCATTTCAAACGTGTCCCAATTTGTAAAAGTTCACCACTGACAGTAACATCACCCTGTAATTCTCTTACCCTATTCTTAGTGGTAAAATATATGCGTATAAAGGGGAAATTATGTGATTAAATATGGTCATTTGAGAGCACCAAGGGGGGAGAGCATGTCAAGGGAGAAGAATCGCATTAGGAAAGGCATGAAGGTAGGAGTGAAAGCCAAGCCTACGTGGAACGGTAAGGAATTTGGCTTGTTAGAGCAGGGATATTGTTTTAGTGAACATGAGGAAAAATGGATTGATGGAGTTGAGGAGGACAGTTTACAAAAGCCTAAAATGACAGGTTGTAGTTTACATCTGATCCCAAAGCAACCCAGGGAAAGTGCTTGAGAAAGGGAATAAGATGAAAATGCTTCCTAAAAAGAGATTATCCTAGGAGCTTTGTGAAAGATGGTTTGAGCAAGGCAAGGAAATATAGGCAGCTGTGTTTTCCAGGTGTGAGGGAAAGAGCATAGTCTAGGATAGTGGCTGTGAAGTCAGAGACAAGGAGTTGAACACAGAAGCTGACATGGAGGAAGATTGAAAGTTATTTAGCTACTGATGAGGTAGAGAGGTTCAGAGAAAAGAGAGGAGTGACATTTTGTCATTTTTTTTCATCTTTGTATACCCAACACATAGTATAATGCCTTGTACATAACAAGCACTTAATATACATTCATTTGTGAATTAATTTATTACACCTTTTCACATTTTCTTTATCCCTTTTACATAACAAAATACCCACATAGCAAGGAAATGACAAAATGGGATGAAATGGAATAATTAATGAATTATGGATTATAGAGCTGTTATTTACAAAAAGGGATATGTGGCATATCTGGGGGATGAGAAAATTAAGGAAACTGGTAATTTCCCCATTATCATGGATCATAACATTGTTTAAAAATCTGGGTTGTAAAATATAGAGAATATTTGCATTTGCTAACCAATTAATAAATATTAAGATAAAATTACATATTTCATATTATATATTAAATTATAGAGTTGGTATCTATCTATATACCTAAATTTACTGCTTAAAAACTTGTTCCAGAATTCTAACACTGGTATCATGTGTCATTTGTTTTTGTCTAGAATGTGCACTAAACATCACAATGACTGTCATGAAAACTATAATATATACACAGTCTTATGAAGTAACAAATGACATTGTCACTAAATTTTTTAAAAATAGACTTGGGGTTTTCTTCCTTCCACTACCATCCCTCAATTAATAAAGATAATTACCTATCTGAAGGCGAAACATGACACATTTTTCCTTTTCAAATCTGTACCCCATGTGAGTTAATGTCCCCTGGATCAGCTCTCTTCAGCTTTTTCATTCCCTGTTCACTCTCATGACCAGGGACTGGCTGCTTGCCAATTTAGAGAGTCGTTTTTAGAATGCTCCCAGGATTCAGCTTTAACTAGTTTGATTTCTCCATCTTTTAAACGCAATGATGTTCTTCATAGATCCAATATACTTCAGGCCATTTATCTCACAAGAGGAATCTCCAATCTGGGTGGAATTTCTCAGTGTTAACTCCAAGGTGGCTTTAGATTTTTTTTCTTCCCTCAGAGGAAGGAGAGAAACTTTATAACTGATACAAACTGACAGTCCAGTATTTTCTTCTGTAATGTTACACGGAGAACTGGGGTACATGTTTGACTGATGAAAAATCAAACATCCCTGTATTAGTTACCCATTGTTTCCTTTAGCTATTCAATTCCATTTTTTCCCTTTTCTTTTTTGTACATGCAGTATAGAGATCCAGCAAGTGAGTAAGATTGGTGTCAAAAAAAATTCTCATATTCTTCCCTTTGGAAACAATACTGTATTTTGAAAATGCATTTTATATCTATCTGATGCTTTGCCTTCATTCAGAAAATAGAAACAAACTTACACATAGGAGCATAACCACACTGGGCTTTTGCAGTGTACTATCCTTCTTGGATGACAGATGTAGACTAGGGAACACAGAGGCCATATAGCCCAACCCCTTCATTTTGCAGCTGAGTATAGGGAGGGCCAGGGAAGTTGAAAGGCTTATGAGGTCACACCAATATTAAGCATCAGACATAAGGTCAGAATACAGTTCCTATGATTGTAGAACTTGTGCTTTCTTCTACTGCTAGGAACACCTAGAGTGCCAAAGAAAAATTTCCTCCCTCTCAACTCCCATCTCCCAATTCACATCATTGTGTGAAATATAACCATTTCTGGGTCTCTGTTAGTACACAATCCCTTTGTATTATTCCATGTCGATGAAATATCCATGATCATATGTGCATGCTTTGTTCTAGTATATGTATAGTTAGAAGTGAAAGAGAATGATGGCACTTCATGCTTACTTTTTAATTCAAATGGTACCTCTCTAAATACATTCTTGACCTGGTTTTCTAGTTAATTACTGGTATTTAAAAGGTGCTTAATACCATAAAGCTTATTTACATAACTGAGTCAGGCAAAGCTGCTCTGAAAACCTTAAGCTTTCTCCTCTCCAAAGTACCCTTTGCTGTCTAATCCAATTTTAGGCTTTTTGTTGTGAAGTTTCTGTTGTTTGACATGTTTGTACCATTTGTATAAAATCCAGGGAATAGATGTCTTCTTTAAAGAAGAAAATTAATGAAAATGATCAAAGGATTCTTAGTAAAAATTTTAGAGGATTTAAGGAACAGATGACATGAAATGATTCTAAATAACTAGTAGATAAATTTATGCAAGTTTAAAACAGTATAATATTTGTCAAATATGCGTTGGTTCATAAACTTTGGGCTTTAATGGCAAAAAAAATTAGACAGACTCTTAGGAAGATTTGAATGAATTATGCGATGCAGAATAAAGTAAGAAAAAACAAGAGAATTATTTATACAATAAATAACATTATGAAGAAAAATAACTTTGAAAAAATGAAGAACTGATTAATGCAATGACTGTTCATGACCTTGGAAGACTTATGATAAAGCATGCCATTGTCTCTGGATAGTGGGCATGATAGGCCTGGAGTGCAGAATGACACATACATTTTTGGATATAAAAATGTGTCGATTTGTTTTTCTTGACTATTCTCATTTGTTAAAATATTATGTTTTTCCCTTTTTATTTGGGGAAGAGGTTTGGGAAGGAGGGGGGAACTAGTGAAAATGTTAAAAAAAAAAGTGAAATAATATTAAAAAGTCATTGAAGCATCCTTAAAAATTCAAAGAAGGGAGGGGGAAAAAGGTTTCAGAGTGAAGCACAATCAAGCAAGACAATTTTGAAAGTAACATGTTGAATTAACTGTGTAATTTTTTTTAAAAAAAGCAAGCTGTTATATATATATATATGTACACACATTATACATGTTATATATATATGTGTGTGTATGTATTTATGCACATATGCATATAATACATATATATCCCATCCAGACTAGAAGAGCAGCAATCATACATATACACACATATATGTATATACATATATATACACACATATACACTATATAGACACACACACGTACACACACACACACACACACACACACATATATATATATGTATATATATACATTTATGTGTGTGTATGTATGAATAGCTATTGCTCTTCTAGCCTGGGTGAGATATACTCAGTCTCAAAAAGAAAACAAATTACAACCTACTATAAACAAATTAATTTCTAAACTGAAAGAATAATCTAGTTAACACATTACATGGAAAATGAAATTTCCATTTTAAAAAATGAACTTCTTTACCAAGTAGTGAACTATATGTGACGGTTTTGCAATATAACTTGGAAAATCAGCATACAAATTGCATTTGCCATATTTTCCAGCATACTACTCTTACTAAACTACAACAGAAAACTATGCCCACTATTATCGTATTAAACTAGACTAGAACTTAAAGCTTCTAACAACTCAAGTATCTAAAATATATTAACTTTACAAATGGGAGGCCTGTAGGAAAGGGTTTCCCATCTTTCATTACTCTTGTTTTCTTGATTTTCTTGCTAGGTTTACTGTATTTACCTGGGCAATAAGATGGCATGATAAAATGAAATGTCAATATTGCAAATTCAAATCTAGAGGAGACTCTGCTGAACTCCTTTTATTTTAAATCAATTCTTGACTTGTACCTAGGACTAGTAAGGTTTAAGGTTAGAAAACAATCATTAGAGACCAGTAGTTCAAACCCATTCATTTCACAGATGAATAATCAAAGTCTAGAGAGATTAAATGACTTGGTATAGGATCCCCTGACAGTGACTATGACTGCAGACACAGCACTTGCTCCCCCTACTAGGTGACATTTTCATTGAATGGGCAGGTGATACACAACAAGAAAGAACAAGTTAACAGGGAGGTATAGCTGAACTGAGATATTTAATAGAAAAATCACATCCAAAAAAGATCTCAACAAGCTTAAATGATGAGCCAAATCTAGATATATGAAATCTAGATTTGATTTGTATTAAAAAATTTTAATGTAGAAATTCACTTCACCAATGCAGATTTGCAATCAGTCCAAAAACTATTATCTTAAGAGAATTTCCTGGGACGTTGAGAGGTTAAGTGAGATACCCGTAGCCATAAAGCCCACTTATGTCAGAGGAATGATTTAATCCCAGAACTTTTTGACTCCTTTTAAGTTAGCCTTCAATGAACTAATCATGCTGTCTCTCAAGACAAAATACAATGAGATAAATATAAGTGTAATGGGGAAGAATATAAAGTCCTACATGGATTAAAAATGAATTAGAAGTATAAAAGATCTGTGGCTAGATAACAGTTAGTCTGGAAGAGACATGAGGGTTTTAATGGGCTGAAAGCTCTTCATGAGTCTTCAGCAACCAGAAAACCTCATGTAATCTTGACCTCCATTAATAGAAGTCTGGGAGGAAATAGGCAGTGGTCCCATAATACTCTGGGATTCTGCCCTGATCAGGTTACCTGATCATGTAGAATGGTATACTGCATTCTGTTCTGTGCATCATATTTTTAGGAGGATACTGACCAGATGACGTACATCCAAACCAGGGTAACTGAGGGGATAAAGGGACTAGAAATTATCTCATTATGTAAGAGACTAGAGATCTTTTTCTGGATTAAAAAAACAAATGAACAACTGTGTACAAGACATTTTGCTAAGTATAATAGATTATATAATCTACCATATAAAATGGTAGAATAAAAAATTTTATCATACCATTATAAATGAATTTGTCCAAAGCCTTCATTTCATAAGTGAGCAAACTGAGGCCTGGGGAAGTTAAATGATTTGCCCAAGATCACATAGTTTACTAGTAAGCAGAAATCTGACTAAAACTTAGGTCTCCTAACATCCAGGCAAGAAATAACTGATGTGGTGGTGTTAGTCAATTATCAGGCAAAATTCTTTTTAGACCTTAGAGTTTGAACACATTTGAAAAAGTGATGTGTAAAAATGGAGATTTATCCTTTGTTGTTCTACAGAGTAAAACGAAGTTGGAAGTTTCAGAGAAGTAGCCTTGAGCTCAATATCAGGAAGAACTTTCTAATAATGAGAGCTGTTCAATGATGAAATGATGTTATATAACATCAAGTGGTCCAATGAAGTCATATAACTTTTCCCAGCCATCACTGGAAGTATTGAAGCCGACTAGTTAAATTCAGTGTCAAGGATATTGAGTAAGGAGATATGAACTGGGTAGGAGGTTAAAATAGATTCTAAGGAGTCTTCTAAATCCAAGACTCTGAATTACAAAAGTCTTACAGATGAAGAATCGGTATGGTCCTTAGCAATGAAATGGCTCAATCCCTGAATACTTCTCAAGTAAGAAATCTGATCCCAGAGACACTAAATGATTTGCCCAATACCAGGTCCACGTCAAGAGGACTTAGAGTTTCTTATGCTGATTGCTTACTATCCAAAACAAGAAAACAACATCAGGATAGTTTGCAGATACTGTTGACTGGTGGAATAGAAACAGCTAAAATTTGACCCGAGGGTGATTTTGGAAAGATATTAGTTAGGAGGAGAGAGTTTTTAATGACATGACTAAGTGTAAGGTGAGAGAATATATGCCAAGTGGGAGAAGAGTGTTAGAGTGCATATCTCTAGACAACATGAAGAATCTTGGGTCTGTCTGCAAAACCTTTCAGACTCTTGTATACTTCACAACTAAAGGTCCCTTAGCAACTACAGAGAACATCAGATCTAAATCAATGTTCAGGAAACAGGCACCTCTAGCTTCTACGCAGCTGGGAGAATTGAGTATTGAGTACTACTAACAAGCCCCATGGAGTGATTGTAATACCTACAGACCGTGATGACAAGCCTTCTGGATGTTATAGCTGGTTTACATATCTAAAAGCCCCCAATAGGACCAATACAGGGGCAAAGAACATCTAAAGGGTGATAATAGAACCAGAAGATGTCCATGAGGGAATACCTATTCAATTCAACCGACCTCATGTGCATTGTGTGCTACATGCAAAGTTCTATAATGGTCACTAGGGATACAAAACCAAACAGGAAACAACTCCCTTAGGGAGCTTATTTTTAACGAGGTGGGTATAATATGCACACACATAAGTAAATGAAAATGATATACAAGATAATTCAAAAGGGAAAATGCCCATGAAACAACAGAAATAACTCCTTCTTTATGAACCAGATTGGAAGATTTCTCTGAAGTTTACAAAGTTGCAGATTTAGCTAGTTCAGAATACATGGTTTGCTCACCAGTTGATATTTTAGGAGAAACATTAAAAAAAATGTACTTGTGTGAGTCTGTACAGGGGGACAGCCTACAGACCGGATGTAGGTTATCCAGAGTTCTTGTCTTTTGTCTATCTGATCTTACCAGACATCCCAACACTAACGCTAGCATGAGAAGCTCGAGGCTATCTAGTTCATGAATGTATATTGGAGGCTGAATTCCAGATGGGACCAGGAGAAATTGGGTTGAGGTCTCCAATCCCCAGATGTAGGGGCTAGTCCAGGTCCCTATATTTGTTCTTACCCCCTCTTGTGGGATTCTAGCATCTCAGGATAGAGATGACAAACCAAAGATGACTGGCATAGCTTTAGTCTCCAGATGGAAAAAGAGAGTGCTTACAGAGCCCAAAAAGAACCAGAGTCAGAACATTAGTGTATGTTTATTTGTGTAGTACCTATTACTATATACCCTTTCTGCCACATTTTTCAAGTACTTTAAAAGATTATTGTAGTCAAAGAAGCATCAAAGAATCACAGATTTATAGCTGGAAGGGACCTTAGAGGTCATTGAGTCCAATGCCCTCATTTTATAGATGATTCTGAACCTGATTTATTAGCAAAGTTTTAAGAATAATTGCCGAGACAGATTCAGTTCAATTAAAAATGTAAGTCTATATTGCATAAGGAATTACGCTAGACACCTGGGACATTGACAAAATATTTTTTAAAGTCCACACAATCAAGGGGATTACATTCCACTGAGATACAACAAGTCTACCAATAAAAAGAGTTTGAGCAGGAAGAGGGGATTGGCAATGGGAAAGAGAAGGTGTCACAAAGGTAAAGTACCTGAGCTGAGCTTTTAAGAATAGGTGAGAAGAAAAAACATACCAGGCCTGGAGTTCAACCTGCTGAAAAAATGTACAGAGATGGAACATGGAAAGCTGAGTTCTTGAATCAGCTAGGAGACTAGGTTAGCTGGAAATAAACATGAAAAGTAGTATGAAATACATATTGATTGGCACACATATAGGAGAGAACTGAAACTTTTAAGCTCTATCAGTGACAAAAGGACATGAAAGCTGCTCAGTGAAGATGGAACAAAGAAGCTAGATTCTGTAGATGATGACAGAAGGAACAGGAACACTTGAGGTTTCAAGGATGCTCATGACTATTAGTTCTCCCAGAATATTCTCATCAGATGTTAAAGTATCTTAGTGGAAACTAGTCCCCAAATGACGTGAGAAGGAGAGTGGACAGAGAACTAGCTCTTGTGGAGAAAGTCAATATTGATTACGGGGGCCTGAGACTATTCATGCGAGGAAGCATTTTAAAGTTTGGGGCCCTAATATGCTAAGAGTATATAGTCAGAAGTAGAGTTGGCTGTGAGAAGCTCTATGTGAGGAGACTGAGAGAATTAAAACTTGGGAAGTTCAGAGTCAGAAGCTCTCATGGATGCATAGGAATTTTGAGCCACGTTATAGGGCTTGTGATGTACTCTGGGTCCTGGTATTTCTTCAGGGCATCAATGTCAAAACTGGAGAGTAAGAATGAATGGCTACTCATCAGATTGATATCACACTAAGTATCTGAATTAACATGTTTCTGAGTTCCCTGTACTCTCCACAAAAGCAAAATAGAGTATCTAGAGAGGAATAAAAATAGACCTAGAGCTAAGGTCTTGAGGAAGAGCAACATGATAGAAAATAGGTCCCTAACAAGTGACAGCGGATGATAGCAGAGTTGTAGAGGGGGCACCCTTTCCCTTTCTCCCCTCTCCCATCGTAGGCCACTGAAACCTAATCCAGTGGATTTGACAAGGATTTTGACTAGTGGCATCTCCTTGAATCTTCCTGCCCCTTTCCCCCTTTTCCCTATTGACCATGTATATCAACCACTGAAGAATATAGCTCAGATTTAGACCTTCAGATACTCTCTCCACTACTCAATAATAGTGATCTGGGTTCTTCCAGGACTCCAGCCTGCAGAACAGACATGTTCGTTGACATTCCTTGGATGAGGTTAGGAATCACAGGCTCTAATCCTTCCAGTTGAGATGGCCCTTATCTATTATGCTGCAATGCGCTCCAAAGCCGGAGATCTTGCCATCTGATATGCTGGTGCACCCTAAGACGTCGCAGGCCCTGAAAAATGCCCCCCTTCCCCACCAAATCCTTAGGATTTCTGTATTTTTACATCTACTCTGCAACTGAAACTTCCTGTATGTATTGTCTCAAGACTGTAACCTGGAAAATATACTGTCCTGTTTTCTATCTATATTTTCCATTTCTTAGCATCTTACCTGCCTCTTTAATAAAGAATTTATTTAGTAGCCACATTTCTCTAGGAAATGAAAGATGTAGTTTAAACTAATACTCTACATTGGAAACTTTTAATTGTTAAATAGGAGACAAAAAACCCAGTACTTCTTTATTTGTCTTGACTACGATGTTATACTCTACACCCATAGTCTATATATCAGACAAACTTTTCAATTCATGTTACGTAATCTGGGGATTTATGTTTTAGTTTCTTATACATGACAGGCTATATTATAAAACTCACCAATGAAAAAATCCCTTGGGATAGTGAAACAATGTCCTCTAGGATAGAAAATGAATATATAATGTCTCAGGTCTAACCATGACTGTCTGATTTAACTAGGAGATGATTCAAATTTATGTTATAGTTTCCCAACAAATGCACATCTAAGTAAGCATTTGGAAAGAAGTTACCAGGTGCTGAAGAACTATACCTCAGATATATCTGTGTCCTTCAGGAGAAAACACCATAAAATTCCATCATCATCATCGTCAATGTCCATAACTTTTTGTTAAAATCATTTTTAATATAAATGAGCATTTACTACTTTAGATAATCACATAATGATTGCTTTTTTAAAAATTATCCTCAAATGTAACCTTAAAAATATACCTCTATATAGTGGGTTTTTTTTAAAAGAAGTGCTTTCTTTAATATAACAAGGATTTGGGAGAGGGTTTCACTGTGAAATTTTAACTATGAGATTTGATTGGAAGAAAAGAAGAGTAAATTAAAAGAAAGGAAGGTAAAAAGATAGTGGAAAAAAGTTTTTAAAGAAATAAATAATATTAGTTCCTTTATTGAGACAGACTAAAATCTGTTTACCTTAATAGACAGTCTTTGTAAATTTCTGAGGTTGACAAACTCATTACCATGAACTCATTACTCCCTGAACTTCAATAGTCTGCTTCTCAGATGCACCCAAGTGATTGTTGTATAGGTAGTCATAAGTATGTGTATGCCTATATTAAGGTATGCCTGGGATAATACGCTTAAGTGAGGTATATATACCCATGGTAAAAGAGAGAAAATAAAGACTAGGATATATTCTTATCTAGCTCAATCTTTTTAGTATAGTCCTAATTGAAGGCAGAGGGATAGAAGAGATGATGTCTTGAGATTCCATATAGCTCTAAGGTTCTAGGAAACCTGTACGTTTTTAATGAAAATTATGTAATTACATGAAAGGTCTGACCTATTAGTCATCAGCAACACAGTCATCCATAATAGCTGTCACATATATATATAGTACAGGCACAGCTGTGCATCCTCTCTTGATAACATTTCATTCTTCAGGAACCACACTGGAAGCTAGGAGAGAGCATGGGGGAAGGGATGGGAATAGAGGGTAAAAAGCCACACAGTGGTTATTTAAGAACCACACTCAAAGCCAAGGGAGAGCGAAGGAAGCTACAGGGTGGTTATTTAAGAACCACATTCAAAGACAGGGGAGGTGGAAGGATGGTGGAGGGAGCAATAATGTGGCTATTTAAATTGGGTACTCTTGACAGAACTTCTAGAAAAGCCACTTTCATACTGATTTATAGTGATACAGGCCAGGGCTCTAAAAATTGTACAGAGTTTACTCTTTAATTCACCATGCATCAAATTTAGTTTGCCAAATAGTAGTAGTTGCATTTTGACTGCTAACATGAAACTGATGGAGATTTTGCATTCTATTATCAGGTCCCTGGAGTCACCTTGTCCTCTAAAATAATGAGAATTGTAACGCTTTCTTTGCAATATTAAGTGTATCTTAATTACCTAATCCCCCAATGGATGGTACACATACACATTATATGTATAATTCATTCTAAGATCCATAAAATTGGTACTGCATATTAAAATTAAAAATTATCTTTCTTCAATAGTCATATTATAGAAGCCTTCAATGAAATTGATAGGGATTGGGACAGGAACCTAACCTGTGATTTCGTTCATATTGGGAATTTCAGATGAGGAAACTCCCTCTACTAAGGCAGGTCAGTCCTTTTCTTCAACATACAGTCATAAAGAGTTGCAAGGCACTAAGAGGTTAAGTGACTTGCCAAGGGTCAAACTACAGCTTGTAAGTGTCTGAAATCAGACACTTGAATGAATCTTCCTGACTTCAGATCTGGCACTCTATCCACTGTGCCATCTAACTGCCTTGCCTAGAGTAGTGAGTGGTTAAAAGACTTGCCCAGGGTCACACAGCTGGTATATATATATATATATGAAGCAAGCCTTTAACCCAGACCTTCTTGACTCAGAGGCTAGCTGTCTCTCCACCATGCCATGTGGCCTCTCAATGAAATAATAAAATACTTTAAATAATTACTTAAATGTATAGGCTGTCATAACTATGATTTGTTCATCTAAACCTACATTTTTTTTAGAGAAACCTACTCTCGTATTAGATTCTGAGAGATTCTGAACTCAAAGCCTTTTTAACTTGCTAGAAACTGCTAAAGCTTCAGGTGGGCAAAGTACCCCACTGTTCATACCAGAAAAAGACATCAGAGTAGGACTTTTGTAGATGATTAGTGTGCCTCTGGGAAAGCATACAGTGCTCTCAATGATCTTCAACATAGATATTTTTAAAAGTCAAGCTGACAAGCATCTATTAAGTGTCCACTACTATACTAAGTGCTAGGGAATTTTTAAAGAAAGGCAAAAAAAAGATACAGTCCCACCTCTTTGAGAGCCCAGGGTGTAATAAGGAAACAACATGAAAAACCTATGTACAAATAAGACTTGTACAGAAGTTGAAGATTATCTCAAGGGAAAGCACTATTTTACTAGTGATGGCATGTGATTGTAAAGCATGGAACACCATTATCGACAAAGAATCACAATTGTGAGTCATCTGGAGAGATGCATGATGACGACAACATATTTATAATGTCAATTTCAACACCTTAATAATGAGAACTTGTGTGCAGGAAGCAGCACAGAAGGGAGAATCTAGGAAATGTACAATTAGATAAGCAGGGAGGTTGGTTATAGAATAAGGGTGAAGGATAGCAGATGGACAGCCCAAATATTAAACTGATACCATGAAGTGAGAAAATACCTAAAGCACAGCCTCCAGGTTGGTGCTCTGTGGAGGACTGAGGGGAAGAAGTAGACAAGAATCAATCAAATGAAATGAGAAGGGGATTT
>CM053770.1:114844381-114889500 GCA_028658325.1 Potorous gilbertii | reverse complement strand
GAGAAATGTACTGGGAGGAGAGAGGGTGAAATGGAATGGGTAAATTATCTCTCATAGAAGAGGCAAGCAGGAGACTTTTTAGTGGAGGGAAAAAGAGGAGAGCTGAGAAAAAAACATGAAGTTTACTGTCATCACATTCGACTAAAAGAAGGAATAAAATGCACATTCATTTTGGTATGAAAACCTATCTTACAATACAGGAAAGTAAGGGAGAAGGAGATAAGCAGGTTGGGGGGGATGATGGAAGGGAGGGCAATGGTAGGAGGGAGCAACTTGAAGTCAACACTTTTGGGGAGGGACAGGATCAAAAGAGAGAGTAGAAACAATGAGGGGCAGGATAGGAGGGAGGGAAATATAGTTAGTCTTACACAACACGACTATTATCGAAGTCATTTGCAAAACTACACAGATATGGCCTATATTGAATTGCCTGCCTTCTGAAAAGGAATGGGTGGGGAAGGAGGGATGGGGAGAAGTTAGAACTCAAAGTTTAGGCACAACTGTTGAGTATTGTTCTTGCTACTAGGAAATAAGAAATACAGGTAATGGGGAATAGAAAGTTATTTGGCCCTACAGGACAAAAGAGAAGAAGGGGACAAGGGAAGGGAGGGATAATAGAAGAGAGTGCAGATTGGTGATAGGGGAAATTAGAATGCTGGGTGTATTGGGGTGGGGGGAGGGGACAAATGGGGAGAAAATTTGGGACCCAAAATTTTGTGAAAATGAATGTAAAAAGTTAAAAAAATAAATTTATATTAAAAAAATAAAATTAGATATGCATCACATAAAAAAAAGTCCTAAACTTCTCCCTGAAACAACAGTAAAAAAAATCTTTACACAAATATTCTTTGATGGTTCTTTGTTGCTATGAAAAACATAATAATATAATTTACAAAGAACCAAAACTATGGATGACCTACGAGACAGAATGGGAATAATCAGGTTGAAACTTGTTAGCAATGGAGAAATGCATAAAAGAAGTGGTACAAAAGATTTCATCAAAGAGGTCAGAAAAGAGAGTGGACTGTTGATGTAACAAGAGCAAGAAATAACAAATGGACAATTCCATTGATATCCACATAATTTCAAGAGACATTGTAGAAGGTTTTCAGCATGGTGACAGAGCCATTGCAGAGGATTTACAGGAAGAAACAAACAAGAAACATGTTGATCTCCTGTGGGTGAATTATGGCAGGGCACAGGCTAGGATGTGCACAGAATTAGAACATCTAGATGGGTTAGTGGAAGTCTCTACATCAAGGAGTTTGCCATCTCAGGAGAGTGGATAGAGCACTGGACTGGTAGAGAAAATATGAGTTGGAATTTTACTTCAGATTCTGGCTATCTACACGAATCAGGGCAAGTTATTTAAGCTCTCTCAATCTCACTTTACCCCTCTGTTAAATGGGATAATAAGAACACTTAATTCACAAGGTTGCTGTGAGGATCAAAGGAGACAGAATGTGCAACGTCCTTTGCAAACCTACAAGTATTATGTAAATGCTATTATTGTTTTTAATAAGTAAGAAATGGGGCAAAAGAAGAGGTAGAAAATAAATTATTGTGTTTATTGGTTGGTAAGTATTCATAAATGGCTTTGGGGAGAAAAGGTTGAAACTAATAACTAAATTGAAATTTGAGACATTATCAGTAAATTATTCCGATTTTTCATATTCCACATTACCATGTATAATCAAGAATTTAAGGTATTTTAGCTTGTTTTTTGAACACAGAGAGAAAGCATTTCCCCTATGTCTCTTTCTTGATCTTTTTCAGAGAAAATCTCTTTATTATCTCAGAATTCAAATTTCAAAATTGTTAACTATAACATTTGAGGCGATTGCCTAAAGTGGAAATACATAACACCTAAACAATGAGAAATTTATAGATTAACATCATCATCTTAACTGATGCTTTGGCATCAATTAAGAAGCCATTGAAATGTGGAGAATAAAGGAGGTTAACATGTCACTAGGTTTTATCTGTGAGAATCATTAGCAAGACTTTTATTCCTCATCACTTAAATAATTTTTTCTCTCTTTTCCCTCTCTTAATCTTTCATTTCCCTTCTGTTCTCTGTCTCTGTCTCTCTCTCTCTCTCTCTGTCTCTGTCTCTGTCTCTGTCTCTCTGTCTCTCTGTCTCTCTCTCTCACTCTCCCTTCCTTCCTTTTGGACTCCCCTCTTCACCTTCTCTTTTTTGTTTCTCCCCTCTCAGTTTGTTTAGCCAAAATAGACGCTAGGGTCATCCACAGCTCCTAATCTCTATGGAAGGCATGTTCTGATCTAGGGGGCATGTGTTTTATGAATGTCTAAAGGTCAATAGAATATTGTATTCTGTTCATCATTATACAGTAAAATAGCAGTTGAACAACTCAAATGATCAGGGCTCACTATGAATATGCCCATAACTTCAACCATATACCCATAGCCATAAATTACATAGTGTGTGTGTGTGTGTGTGTGTGTGTGTGTGTGTGTTTGTCCTTCGTTGCCAAAGAAGACCATGCCATCAGAGAAATGATGACATGACTTGCACTTGACTTTGTTTTGAGTGAGGGAGGGCTGTGCAGGTAGCCAGACTCACTTCTCCTCCAGAGCCATCTGAATCCAGTGACCAGATATTCATCAGGATGACAGGAGATGACCCAGGATGAGGTAATTGGGGTTAAGTGACTTGCCCAAAGTCACACAGCTAGTGAGTGTCACGTGTCTGAGTTGAGATTTGAACTCAAGTCCTCCTGACTCCTGCACTGGTGCTCCATCCACTGCACCACCTAGCTGCCCCTAAATTACATAGTATAAAATAGTGGAAAGAGGGAAGTTCTGAAGTGAGAGGCCCTGCATTCTAATCTCACTTCTGATTCTTTCTCTGAGTTGTTAGATAAATCTACTTTTCCTCCTTGGTTCTTAATTTTCCCAGCTGTAAAATGAAATTCTTTGACCAGATGTTCCCCTAAGTTCTTTCCAGTTCTAAATCTATGATCCTAGGAGCTGTATAGTACTATTTCAGCCACAAAGAACTATCAGGACTCTCTCTTGATGCTAATTGGTGGAGCAGGCATGTGAGGAAAACAGCCCCTGGGTATTTGCAACTGAGTGAAACACAGTTTGAATATATCAGAGAAAGAGTTAGTATTTGGCTTGGATGTTTACTTAGTCTAAGTGATGAAACTTTGTACAAACCATAAAAAGAGTTTTAATGTGAATGAGTGAGTTGTGGTTTTGGGATACAGAAGGCAGATATTTTGAGAGTGCATTTTAGGATTCCAAATATGGATTTCTCTAGGACCTGATAGTATGGAATCCACCTCAAATGGGCAAACTTCTGGAGTCAGAACTATTTAAAGGTAGAAACAAAGTCAAACACATACCTTTACATTTAATTTATAAATGTTAAATGAAATGTAAGGCCTTGGGATTTGGCATTCCACTCATGCTTCAAACTTGATTGCAATAGTAATGAGACTGAAATTGACTGAAACTATATAGCCCAGGTCCTAACACCATAACCATAAAACCTATTCCAGGAATAAACAAACTCAGGTATATGTGGATTATAATCTAAATTGAATTCTTTTGAATTGCTCAGTGGTGGCAAATATCCACTCTTTAAGAGTAAATTTGATATTTTTAATTAGCCAAAAGTCACTCTGAGTCAAATCTAGTAAATTAGGTGACAGAGAGTGATCAAGTTTCCTGATCAAGAACCAGGTGTGACTACAAAGGAGTAAAAGTGATTTTCTCATATGCTTCATGAACCAGTTCTGAAGACAACTCAGAAAGAAATGGGGGCATGTTAAAAACTAAAAACAAACAAATAAAAAAGAAATCAACAAATGATAAAAAAAAAATGGGGCAAAGGAAGAGTAAAAATTTATGACATGTAGGTTTTAAAATTTTTTATTGATGCTTTTTATTTTACACAATTGCCACTTCCCAATAATCCTTCTCCTTCTATCAAACTCTTTCTTACAACAAAGAATTCAGTTAAGCAAAACAAACCAATATATCAAGAATGTATTGTGTAGCATATGCAAGTATCTGCACTGTAATCTACTGAGTCTTTGCCCAGAGAACACAAATATATTTTCACTATTAATTCTCTGGAACCAAGATTGCATATAGTGTACAATCTAAATTCTGGTATCTTTTAATGTCATTTGCATTTACATTATTTTGGCGTGATTTAGAGTTTCATCCTCTTTTACCCTATCTCAGCATAATCTAGTTTTCCCTTTTTTCTCTATTTGTTGTTTTTTTATAAGTAACACTATTTCATTGCGTTCATGTGCCACAATTCATTCCACTATTTCTCCACATCAAAAAGCTTTTTAAAAATAGTTTTTTGCCTATTGCAAAGACTGCTGCTATGAATGTTTTTGTACATATAGGAAATTTCTTTTTGCCCCTTACCTTCTTGTATATGTTCATTATGGGATTACGAGATCAAAGGATATGAAGAGCTCAGGATTTTTTTCATCTTACATGATTCCCAATTCGTTTTGCAGAATGATTGGAGCAATTCACAACTCCACCAACAGAGTATCAGTATGCCTGTCTTTACACGTACTTTCAATATTTGCTTTTTCCAACTTTTATTGTTTTACCAGTTTGATGAATGTTAGAACAAATTTTTCTTAATCTTTACTTTTAGAACAGTTTGCACTTAGGTATTGATAACCCCTTTAGAAAATGACCTGTTTATAGCCTTTGTCCATTCATCTACTGGGAAATGACTCTGCTATTCATTTGTACCAATGTCCTATTTAACCCTGATATCAGACATGGTAGAAATGTTGGATGCAAAAGATTTTTTTTCCTACTTGGTAATTTCCCTCATTATTCTAGCTCTATTGACTCTGTTCATGTCAAAACCTTCTAAATGTCTCACTACTATATAGTTATGCCTTTCAAGTTTCATGCTACCTTTGAAAGCTCAGAAAAAATATGTGTGTGTGAATGTATTCCTTATATTGCCTATCATCCTTAATGGATTGACCCTTAAGGGTTTTCAATGACCTCTAAGGACCATATTGGGCACAAATGTAGCTTCTGTCATATTTATCTTCAACTACAAAGAAGACAGAAGTCCCTAAAATTGAAGCACTCGAAATTACCTTAAAAGTAGTTTTTAAGAAGTAATTCTCTGCCTGTCTTCACTGCTGCCATTTGTTCTGGAACCAATTTCCCTTCTTGCATACTACTATCTTAAACAGTCACTGAGGAAACTGAATAGCTATCCCATCTGGATCTGAGGCTCCACTTTGCAGTTTTCTTCTAGGCATACAGGTTTCCTTCTAAATGATGCTACCAGAAGTCTTGGCAACTTTTGCAATCTAAGGGAAATAAAATTTGCTGAATACTTTAATGTATCTTTCTAGGGATATGTAAGAACGGTACATTTGATAGAGCTTTTCTTGTAAATCAAATCATCCTGCTTACTGGCCATTTCTGAGTGTGAGAAACAAGGTCATTGTAAATTGCTTCTGAAGGAATTCCTAGACATCTTGTTCCAGGTAAATGCACAAGGAAACTCTAAAAACAAAGAAATTCATGTGCAGTATGTGAAACTGCTTCCAAGACTTAGATTATCAGTTACATATGAATAAAGCATTTCTCCATTAGTCATGGCAACAATAATTTTTTGGTGAGTGAAGCATTAGTACTCATTTTTTTGTTTTGTTTTAGTAACAAGTTTCTCAATCTATCAATGATACAGGCCACTCTAAGACTCTAAGTTGCTGATGAACTGCTGACCTTCATTTGATGATAGAGGAAGTTTCTTCATATTCCTTACACCAGTGGTGTTAAACTAAATTTGAAATGGAGCCATTAAACTATAAATAAAAATCCCTGTGGATACATATTGACTTAGAAAATAATATATTAAGATTACCTATGTATTATTATATTTTTATTTATTTGGGGGAAAACTTCCAATTACATTTCAATCTGGTTTTCTTTACAGACCCCACAGCCCCATTTTATACCTCTGCTTTACACTAATGAAATCATAAGCCTTAACCAAAAAACAAAAACAAAGAAACAAAAATAAAACTGATGGTAATACACAAATCACAGAAATAATGTAGAGTTTATTAATGCCATTATCAATAACTAGTTATGGAGTATTTTTCTTTTTATATGTTAATTTGTAAGGAGTATATTTTTAAGATGGATCTGTAAAACCTTCTTTGAGAAGCAGATACTTAGGTTTCAAAATAGTGAATATTTGAATGGAAACGATCTCTACAAAGAAAGATGGGGCACACTGTCAGTGACTAATGTAACAGAGGACTGGAATTGGTCTATCAGGGCCCAGTCTTTATGAGGATGCCTCGTGTGCTCTTCCTGACACAGTCCCCATATGGACTTGAGCATGCACAGGTATGTCCTCTGGTCTGCTTACCAGAAGAGGAACCTTGTGATTGGCTGTTGATCTAGAACTAGGCATGCATTCAAAAGGTACAACTGGTCAATGAGTTTTCTTTTTCTTGTCTAGCTACATCAAAGTGAGGAGTAAGCTTGGGGGAGGGCAGTTGGAGCTGCATGAAGATGCCAGAGGCATTTATCTCCCAACCCAGGCCATCACCAATAAATAGCCCTACTATTGATTCCATTTCTGTTTATACCTCTTCTCTCCCTAAGTGGAAGAGTATAATAGTAAACTATGGGTTTCAAAGGGTCAGGAAAATGAGGGGGTCTAAGAGCTGGTTGTGGCCTACCAGCACAGCCCTGAGGAATGACTGGGACCCCAACCAGCAGTAGAGTGATCTCACAGTCATAATGCCAAGGTCTATAAGAGGAAAGGTATTAATCCATCTACTAATCTGCATTTAGAAGCAAACTTAGTAGGGGAAATGATATATAAAAACTTTTTCAACGTTGAGCCTTCTACTAACTGAGAGAGCAAAATGGAGAGTGTGCTCCTAGGTACTGCTGTATTCTTCTCTGTAAATATCTCTTTGTAAAAGCTAATTGATTAATTAAATTATACTGGGCATTAATCACTGGCAGTTGATATCTGGAAAAGCAGCATGAGGGGTCAGGCCAATAACAACAGAGAAGAATCATCTGATTTCCCAAGGGAAGCTTCAGGGAGAGGTATAACCTTGAGGGGGAACGTGACTCAGGGTGAGTGTCAATTGGAAGGACGCTCCTCAGAGCTGTATATGGGCTACAGTAGGATCACAGAATAACAGATTTAGAGCTGGAAATATCAAGTCTAACCCATCCATTTTGCAGAGGAAGAAACTGGGGCACAGAGAGGGTAGGTGACAACAGGCAGTCAAGATTTGACTAACCCCAACACCAATATCCTAATTGGCATCCTGCTTCTGTATATTAGAACTATGGGGTCCTTTGAGGGAAAACAATGTAAATCATGAAATTAATGAGGGTTGCCTAGATTATCTGGGCAAAACATCCTGCATCTTGTGCACTCTCTCATCATTCATATTACAATATGAATACTCCTCAGGTATATTTTCTTTCAAGACGCCTCATGACATTCTTTTCCTGTTTTATTCAAATCCTTGCACTCTTATGATGAATATAATTAAGTCCTGTTTCTTTGAAAGTTCATAAAAGATAAAGTACACAGTGCACATGATCAGTTAACTCACAGCTTTTGAATGTAATGGAAAGACTGTTGGTGTTAGGAAAAAGGGGAGTTTGGGGAGGTCATGCTGGGCATGAATGGGCTCAGATTTTGCCTCTGATACTTAATAGTTGAAACCCTGAACATGTCACTTAATCTCTCTGTACCTCAAGTTCCCTGTCTGTAAGTTTGTTTTTATTGCTCCAGACCTGTGATTTCACTGGCATCATCAGCTCTCCATGAGGATACTCCCTTTGCCATGCACACAGGTAATCTCTGAAACGTATAGTCCTAGAGAGTTGCTTGAGAAGTACTGAGTGGTTAATGATTTATCCAGGGCCACACAGACAGTGTGCTTCAGAGGCAGGATTCTGATCTAGGTCATTTTAACTTGGAGACTGAGTCTCCCCTATACACCCCGATTCATCTGCAAAACAAGAATAATAACTCTTACATCAAAGGGTTGTTATAAGGATCAACAAATATAATGTATGTATATAAAGGGCTTTGCAAACTCAAGGCACAGGACAGAGTGTCCCAAAAGTCTTAGTGAAGTTTTAAGCTTCAGTAGCTTAAATGTATAAGTGTATTAGTTATTTTAGAAAGCTGAGATAGAGGCATGGACGATTAAAAAACTCACCAAAAGCTATTTGGTAAGAATAGAAATACTATCACCCTCATCAAAACATATCATTCAACAATTAATTCAAGGTAAGATGTATCAAGTTTAAAGAACTATAAGAAATTTAAGGAAGAGGAGCAGATCATTTCTAACTAGGGAATCAAGAGAAGGCTTCATAGTAAAGATGCCAATGAAGATGAGGAAGGGTAGGGTTTCAATGGGTAGAGAGAAATGACATGAACAAGGGCACAGAGATGAGAAAAGTCAGATGGGAGTAGGTCAATAGTGTAGGGCAGCTATGTGCCTAGATTATTGGATAGAGTCAGGGTCTGGAGTCAGAAAGATTCATCTTTGTGAGTTCAAATCCAGCCTTAGACACTTACTAGTTGTATGACAACTGTCACTTAACCCTGTTTCCTCATCTGTAAAATGAGTTGGAGAAGTTAATGACAAACCACTCCAATATCTCTGCTAAGAAAATCCCAAATGGAGACACAAAGAGTCAAACATGACTGAAAATGACTAAACAATAACAATGGTACAGTCAGTCCAAGAAGGGACATAATATGAGATAAATTTGGGAAAGCAGGTCAAAGTAAGTTTGTAAAAGGCCTTGAATGCCAAGATAAGGAGTTTATACTTTAATCTGGAGACCATTCAATAAGTATTTGAGTACTTATTATATGTCAGGCATTGGGCATACAAAGACAAAAATGAAATAGTCCTTTCTCTCAAGATTCTATGGAGTTAAAACAACATATAATCCTAAGACTAAATATAAATACAGTTGGAGGTGGTACTTGATATGAGTTTTGAAGGAAACTATGAATTCAATGAAGTGGAGAGAAGGGAGTACTTTCCATACATAAGGGGACAGCCTATGCAAAGGCGTGGAGTCAGGAGATGGAATTTTACACACACACACACACACACACACACACACATACACACACATGTCTATATATTCATATATATATATATATATATATATATATAGGTAATCAGCTTCTTTGTTCTCTGAGTAAACTCAGAGAATACCTCTTTCTATGTCAATAAGGCTAGATGGGTCTATTTATAACCATTAGGATGGGACCCTTAACCTAAGACACTAATTTAAATAATGGAATTTTTTCACATTTTAATATTTTGTGAACATATACAATGTTATGGCACGTTAACGGTAAAGAAAATAGATATTCTGGGTCAAAATTTCAATTGACACTTTGTCAACTCTCTTATCTTATTGTATTTACCACCTATTCAATTAATAAAATTTCTTTCTCATAATATGGATATATTTTAAATATATATATATATATATATATATATAAAATCATATATAGAGATCATGAATTTGAGTGACACAGACAGGCTGAGTTGAGATTGTTCTAAAACCTATTTAAGGCTGGTCATTCTTGTATCAGACAGTCAGAACTTATGTTTTGGCTCCTTGTGTGTAAAAGCTCACTAGCTTCAGCTAACTTTAAGGAAATAAACAATGTGAATTTACATACCACCTAGCCTGTTTGCCTCCTTTAACCAAACTTTCAGGCCAACAATACATACACACACACACACACACACACACACACACACATACACACACACATGTTTATCTATACATATATATATGAAACAGGAAGAAGGCCAGTTTTGCCGACATAGTATGTGAAGGATAATAAAGTTCAATTAGCTTGCAGATCCAGGCTTGAGTCAGACTATAAAGGGCTGTGAAATCAAAACAGTATTTTGTATTTTAGTCTAGAAGCAAGAGGGAGTCAAATGGATGGGAGAATGATGCTGTAATGTTTTGAAGTAGTATTGGAGAGGAACAAGACTTCATTTTTAAGTTAAGTATGAGAAAATGTCTTTTGTGGAGAGGGAGGAGGCAAGTGATATTCTAAGAGGCTCTACAAGAAGATTTTGGAATAGACATGAGGAATGAGGTAGAGTGTCGATCTGGAGTCAAAGGATTGCCATGCAGTAGGGAGATCTCAGTTCGTACAAGGCCAATTCAGCAGCCGTGGGGCTTCTCCTATCAGCATTCAGCACCATAGGAATAAGGAGTAGAGAATTTAGATGGAGGAATAAACCAGGGTTGAGACTTGGGTAGGGATGAGCAAAGAAAGGATAAGATGACAAAGAACTAAGTACGGGATCATGATTCTGTTGGGAGAAAGACGAGGCCAGAGCAAGGGGTGATGTCCTGAGAAGTCACTAGAATGACTGGAGGTTGTGACTGGGAGGATGGAGAATAGGTGTAGGAAGGATGGCAAAGATGGAAAGATCAGAGGTTATGCTCACTCAGCCAAATTTCAGAGTTACAGATTATGGAGGTGAGGCAGAGGAAGATGTTCAAGTAGGCTATGAGGAATATTACACAGATTGCACTGTGATGGGTGGATTGGAGACGAGAGTCTAGACTACAGGGGTGGGGAACCTGTGGCCTCAAAGTCACATGTGACCCTCTGGGTCCTCAAGTGCGGCTCTTTGAAGAGAAACTTAACAGAACAGATCCCCTTAATAAAAACATTTTATTTGTTATTTGTTCTGCAAAATTTAGATTCAGTCAAAAGGCTGCACTTGAGGACCTAGAGGGCCATATGTATCCTCGAGGCCGCAGATTCCCCACCTCTGGTAGATGCTATTATAGTAACCCAGGCAAAGGGTTATTGAAGGCCAGAAATAGGAAGGGGAGCAGAGGTGATATAGCAATAGAATGATTGTCAGGAGTTGGTAACACATTAGATGTGGGGGGGGCGGGCAGGCAAGAGAAAAGGAGAAATCAGCTAGATTCCTGGATGACCGAGAAAATGACTGCAAAATGAAAAAGTTCCAAATTAGGACAGGTTGTAGAGAAGAGATGATGAGTGCAGCGTCAGGCATTTTGAGTTTGTCATTCCAGCATATCCAGAAGGTAGTTGGTAAGAAAGACCTGGAGCTCTGGCAGAAGGCAGGCGATGGAGACAGAGAAGTGGAAGTTATCTGTACAGACATTATGATTGCATGGGAGTAAATAAGATACAAAGTATAGGGAGGAAAAAAGTTGAAGACAGAGTTTTGTGGGATACTTAAGTTTAGAGGTCAAGAGAAAGATCAACAACAGAAAGAAAAAAGTTCCCATATATACGCAGGAAGACCTGAATTTAAATTTACCCTCAGACACTTATTTGCTGTGTGACCCTGGGCAAGTCACTTACCCCTGTTTGCCTTCGTTTTCTCATCTGTAAAATGAGCTAGAGAAGGAAATGGCAAACCACTCCAAAATCTTTGTCAAGAAAACCCCAAACGGGGTCATGAAGAGTTGGACCCAACTGAAAAATGACTGAACCACAAGAACAACCAAAATTGGAGGTACAGAAGTAGTTTCTACTGGTACAGAATGTTGCATGTCCCATCAGATGTGGTCACTGGTTCATCTTGCTCACTCGTCTTTCTTTGTGATAAGGGAAGAGTCCATTGGCTGAGAGTGAGGACAGGTAGTACATCCAGAAACAACTATGATGTAAAAGCAAACACAGCAATAAAACATATTATTAAAAAGAAAGAAAACAAAATTATATTTTAGCTCAACTTAAAGGAACTCTTTGTCTCTACCTAGTAAGGCCTACCCTTTCAGTTTTCAATGGACCCATGTCAGCCTATAAGGCCTAGAAGTTTGCAAAAATACTGACTAAAGGCATGGAAATCAAAGGAAATTAAAGGCTTTGTAACTCATGGATGATTTTTACCTTCCTGCAGCATAGTTGATATTGGTATAATGTTCTGGTTCTTGTTCATGGTTTTTTTTTTATAGACAACAATATCCATTCTATTATAAATGACTTTTATAAATGTAGAGGAGGACACATTTTAATGTCATCTCTGTCAAGAGAGAAGATTACTGTTTTGTTTTTTCCCTCACTCTCATGGATGAGATAAACTCAACTAAATTCAACTTTACTCACTGTATTGCATTCATTGTGTGTCTACTATGTATCCAATGCTGTCTTAGGGGCTTTTAGGAGAGAAGCACATACTACAGTCCCTTCCACTGAGGAATTCACATTCTCATAAGGGAGATAAAACTTATACATATGAAACTGTTAGAATACACCAAATGAAACACATTTACTATTTTGAATCTTTTATGACCGAAAGAGAAATTCTTCTCCCTTTACTCTCATGCCTCTAAATAATAAGCAAAAACAATATTTCTCCATATATTTTAAAGTCAAGGGCATTACTCTTGGTTCCCAGGATAATCGCTCCAGGATCATGTCTCAGGGGCCTACATCCTGGTCTTCTACTCAAGAGTACTCACCACTACACTAATACAGAAATTGTTTTAGAAAAGGATTCTTAACCTGGGGCCTACAGATATACAAGGTATCTATGAATTTGGATGAGGTAAAACAGAAATATTCATTTCAAAATAATTTATTTTCTATGAAATCCTATGTATTTTATTTTATACATTTAAAAACATTCTGAGAAGGGATCTTTGGGTTTTACCAAACTGCCAAGAAAAAAAAAATGAAGAACTCTTATTTTAAAAGATTATAGGTATCACAGACTAGTATTCTTGCAAGGATATGATGCTTTAAAAACAAACACAGCAAGAGCATAAAATTTAAGAGTTAGGAGGAAAATTAGGGGTCATCTGTATTATTAATACATTTTTTGCTTAATATGAAGATCTTTCCTACTCATTAATAGGCTCATGTGACCTGCTTAAATCATATGGAAGCCTAAGTCACATGTGGTAGGAGGAGCTTGCTGAATGGGTAGAACAGGAAGGGTGGAACAGAGCTGGGAGGAAGTTGGTGACAGCAGTTAGAGTGGAGGAGAGGACTCAGGAGGCAGGCACAACTAGCCTTGTATTTGCTTGTGAGAAGGCCCCAGGAGGAGGGAATGGCATTATTCCCTGCAATGCTAATGTGTATTGACTTCTTGGTTACTATGATGGATTTGGCTTTCTGTTGTTGGGATTTGGCTTTCTGATGTCTGAATAAATGTTTTTCTTCTGCCTTCTATATGGAGAGTCTGTTGAACTTTACAATTCAGAACTACACCAGCATATTCACAATTGCTACTCACTGCCTTGGTCAACACCCTTATTGTATGAATCGGGGAAACTAAGCTCCTGAAATGACTTGCCCAAGTTTATACAGGCTATAATTAGCAACGTCAGAATTTGAACCCGGTTTCTCAAACTCCAAATCTGCCTATTAGTAAAAACTCCTCTAGAATTATGAGCAAACTGGCTACATGCAGCTACAAAGGCCATGAAACATTTCTGAAAATCAGCAAATAGCCAGCTTACCATACAAAGCATGCTAACTGAATAAATGTGTGACACTAAAGCTAACTTTATGACTTCATTATAAAATATAACACAATCTCTTTAATAAGTCAAAAAAGTTACCAAAATCACGAAAGGCATTTGTCTTCTTTGGCCCTTTCTGCATAACCGGACAAGCGTTTGCTTTAGGTATTAAGCAAACCAAAAAAATGTCTTAGGGTTACATTGCTTCTTCAGTTTTTACTTTTGAGTTAGAACTGTGAATTCTTCACATAATTCAAAATAAAGAATAAAAAAGTGAGTGGAGGTTCAAGGGCATGTAAAGATGAGTAAGAGTTAGTGTATTCTAATAGAAAATGTAGGTTCATTCAGAAATACCAAAATATCAGCATCCGCAGTTTACAGTTGTGGCATTCATGCAAAAGTGATAAGAAATTTCCTGATCTTCTTAATTCCACCACAATTCTTAGTTTTGTGAAGACTTCATTTGACTTGCTGAAAGCAAAGCATCTTGACTGATTTTAATCTTTAATAGGAAGAATTTTACTTCTGACTCTCAAATCAATTTCATAAACATAGAATTGTTCAAGATGAAAGTATGCACAATAACACAAAGTGGAATGAAAGACAAGCTATGGGTATTTGCAAAGTTCACACAACCATGGTCATGTGGTATAGACCTAGACCAGAAAGAGAAGAAAAATCTGATTTTATAATGGGTAGAACGGTGACTTTGACTTAAGAAAAATCTGGGTTCATAGACTATCTCTGACACATAACTCTCTGACCATGGGTATAGAGATAGTATGGTGTAGCAGAAAGAATTCTGAGTTTCAGTCAGAGAACTTGCACTTGACTCCAGATTCAGTCACTTACTACCCATATTTCCTAGGAGAAGTCCCTTAACTTTCCTGTACCTCAGTTTCTCATCTGTGAAATAAGAATATTGGATTAGATGACCTTCAGATTCCCTTCTAACTCTCTATCGATGAACCCATAGCCACTAAGCCACTTAGTGTTAGACAACTAAGACTGTGTTCCAAGTGTTTCCTCCATTGATGGAGGGAATTTTCGTAAAAAGAAATCTCCATACTGATAAAAACCATTTAGTCCAGAACAAAACAAAGATCAAAATTTGTCTAAGGCAAGAGCATGAATCATTCTTGTGTGTGTGTGCGTGTGTGCGTGTGTGTGTATGTTACATATTGAGTTCCAAGATGTCTCCTTCCCTCCCTCCTAAGCCTGCACTAGAGAAGGACATTTCACACACATACACACACACAGGTGTGTGTATGTGTGTGAAACCATGTAATACATTTCAGTTCTTTCTCAGTAGATAGCATCTTCCTTCATAAATTCTTTGTAGTTGATTTGGGCATAATTTCTGATTGTTCTCCAAAATAGTTGGATCAGTTCATAGTTGCCCCCACATTGCATTAGTTCTCAATTTTTTCACATCCCCACCACATTTATCATTTTTTTCCTTCTATTATAATCAATCTGATAGGTGTAAGATGATATCTCAAAGTTGTTTTAATTTGCACTATGCTAATCAATAATAATTTAGAGCATTTTTTCACATTACTATATACAGCTTTGATTTCTTTTTCCAAAAACTGCCTACCCATTTATAAATTGGGAGATTATTTATATTGTTATAAATTTGAAAACACTGTCTACATATTTGAGATATGAGGCCTTTATCTGAAAAACTGCCTATAATTCCCCTCCCCCCAATTTTTTGCTTTCCTGCTTTTCTATTTCTCTTTTATGCTCCAGTTCGACAACTTCAGGGTAGTTTTCCCTATTAATTTCTTGAAATATAGTATCTAAACTATTTTTTTTTTACCATAAGCCTCAGGTAATACAACAATTCTTATGCTGTCTCTGATGGATCT
This sequence comes from Potorous gilbertii, assembly GCA_028658325.1. NCBI lineage: Eukaryota > Metazoa > Chordata > Mammalia > Diprotodontia > Potoroidae > Potorous > Potorous gilbertii. The sequence continues at coordinate 114,874,096 of CM053770.1, read as the reverse complement.
ACTTTCCAGGTCAGTTATTTTTTTAAAGATATATTTCATGTTTTCTTCCAGTTTTTCATTCTTTTGATTTTATTTTATCATTTTTTGATGTCTTATGAAGGCATTAGCTTCTCCTTGTCCAATTCTAGTTTTTAAGGAGTTTTCTTCAAGTTTTTGGGTCTCTTTTTCTAAATGGTTGACTTTATTTTCATAATTTTCTAAATTTTCTTGCATTACTCTTATTTTTTTCTAATTTTTTTCTTCAAGTTCCCTTATTTGATTTTTAAAGTCCTTTTTAAGCTCTTCCAAGAACTCTTTTTTGGGCTTGTGACAAATTTATATTTTTCTTGGAAGCTTTTCAAGTATCTGTTTTAACTTCATTATTTTCTTCTGAGTTTGAACCTTGACCTTCTCTATCATCCTAACAATCTATGGTTGGGTTCTTTCCCTGTTGCTTAATCACTTTTTTCAAACATTCTATTTCTTGCCTAACTTTATGTTAGGGTCAGCTCTATTCCAGGGGTGTGGGGACTAATATTTCAAGCTTCAGGTTTTTCATACTGTTGTTTTCTGTACTCTATCTGGTGGCCTTTGACTTTTTGATTCTTCCAATGTTCTATGATCCAAGGCCAGGTGTGGTCACTGCTCTTCCAGTGATCCATGAGTGACTTCAGGTACTCTATCCCTAAGCCTTGACAAGGACTGCCAGTACCACTGCCACCCCAAATGTTCTTGTTTTCTGTGATCCCTCCAGGGTCCTGGACCACAAATATCAGTTCACCCCTCTGCCCTGGAACTGAAACCAGGGTCTCTGCTCTCGTTCTCCTGTAAGTAAACCATAGCCACCAGGGCCACCTACCCCACAACTCTGCTGCCACACTCACCAGTGTGTGCTCACTCCTCCTCACCTGCAGCCACAGCCTGGGACCATGTCTGGTCAACAAGCCTAGGTACTATGTCCAGTGCCAGCTGAGAGTCAACCACCATCTTCCTCCGATCAGCTGCCCAACCCTCACAGAGGCTATAAAGGGGAAAGTTTCTGCAGCTAATGCTGATGGGGATAGGAACTGAACCCTTAAAAGTAAAAATCCATGTCTTTGGGACCTGGACTCCAAAGCCACTGAACCCAGATCTCTGATGTTCCCTTGAGGCACCTGGCACATCCCAGTCAGTAATTCTTTTAACTGGCTTTTTCTTGTGGCCCTCAGTGTTTGCATGTGGCCCACCCCAGTCCACCTCCCCCTCTCAATCCCCTGTAAACCCTTCTCAGTCACCTCTGAATCACTCTGGGATATTTGCCACTCTTTGATTCCATCCAAATCTTTCCACAATCTTTTTCCCTTGTACCTACCCAATGTGCAGATTCTTAAAATCCTTCTGCCTTTTATTGGAGACATAATAAACCTTATCTCTGACTGAAAGAAGGCTTGATTGCTCCAATTCCTTGGACAAGGGCTGTGCCCTGGCCTTTCAGGGTTCTTAGCACCCCTAGACCACAAGCAATGCTGCTGCCCCAGGGCTTGCTGTTTGTTGACTCAGAAGATCTGCCCACTTCATCAGACTACCACCCTGGGAGGTCAGGTCTTTTCTATCCCAAGTTGTCTTAGGCTCGACAACTGCTTTTTCCAGACTTGTAATTATTTCTGCAGCTCTAGAATTTACTTTGAGGCATGGGGTAGGGCAGGGATTTGGGAGTAACATTTAAGTTTCTGTCTTATTCTGCCATCTTCCCCCAATTCCAGAAATCTGCTTTTGGGCATGAATCATCCTTAATTGCACGTTATGCTTTTGCTTTGATTTAGTCAAGAACTTTAAGACTTTCTTTTCTTAATGGAAAGTGCGAATGAATTGACTGAATTGACTCTACCAACTTTTTATTCCTTGTGACTTTTTTTCTTGACTTCAGTTGCTTAAATTACTGCCAGGAAGCCATTTCTGTCCCATGATTTTGCCCTTTCACAATTGCCAAAAATGAGAGTGGGAACATTCTTTCAGGTTTAGGACCTAAAATTTTACCCAACTTACGAAATTCAGTAATTTAAATTTATTTTAAAATATAGAAATAAAGACCAAAAGTAATGTGAAAGAGAAACCTCCACTAAGATCTTCTTCCAGTACTTCACTGGGGCATTGAAATGACCTTGGCTTCCCCAAAGGAATGCCAGTGCAGCATAAACTCTGGCAGGTTCCAAGATGGAAAGGATTTAAATACTGGTCCAGTGCTTGACTGCATGACCCTTGTCCAAAAACTGACCTCACTGACAGGTAGCTCATGAGTTTCTAGGGGTTTTTCCATGCCTAGAAACTTATGGAGAAGACTGGAAAGGTAGGAAGGGATCAGGTTATAAAAAGGTTTTACAAGTCAAACAAAGAATTTTATATTCAATCCCAGAGTAATAGGAAGCCACTGGAGTTTATTGAATGGGTGGTGGGATCCTAAAGTCAGACCTGAGCTTTAGGAAAATCACTTTGCCAGGTGAATGGGGAATGGATTAGTGTGGAGAGAGTCATGAGACAGAAAGACCAATCAGAAGGCTATTGCCATAGTCCAGGTGAAGAGTGATCAGGGCCTGCCCAAGAGTGGTGGCAGAATTAGAGGAGGGAAGGGAGTATATACAAGATACGTTACAAAAGTAGGATCAACGGCACCTACCAACAGATTGGCTAGGAGTGAGGAGAAGGAAAAATTAAGTACGATACCTAGGTTGTGAGTCTGTGGGACTGAGAAAATACTAATGCTCTCAACAGTAAGTTAAAAAGAAGAGGGTTTGGGAGAAAGTTTAGTTTTGGACATGTTGACCTCAGGACATCAGCAGGATATTTAGTTTGATGCGACCAAAGGGCAGTTGGACATGTGAGACTAGAGTTCAAGAGAAAGTTTGAGGCTGGATAAATAGACTTGAGAATCATCTGGACATAGAAGACAATTGGATTTGATGGGGTATTGGCTCTGGGAACCCCGAATTCTCCTTGAATCTTCCAACTTGATCTGGCATTTGTCTGAGACCATAAGCCATCCCTTATCTCTTTTCCTTATCTCTTTATCCAAATGACTCTGGTTGCTTCCCATCCTTGACCCTACCAAAATATCTATGCCCAAATCAGTTCACCTTAAACTAGCCTAGCCCTCCATTGCCTATTACCTCCAGATGCCCTCAGCTATTTTTCTCAAATGATGATCCTATCAAAATCCCACTCTCTTGGTTCTGACCTCTAGTCACCCCAGTCCCATCAAGATCCTCCTTAGACTCCTCCTCAAGAACTCTTCCTAAACCCCTCCTCCCATCACCCCAGACTACTAGACCACCCCCAGATCCCTCCCACAGTCTTTTTGTATATAAGATCCTTCTTGTCTCCATGAAAGTGCTCAGATTCTATCTAACACAGATTCAATCTAGCTGAAATTCTGTTTAGCTGAGATTCAATCTGGCCTGCTTGTCAATACAAGTGTCACAAATGCTTAGGCTCCTTAAAAGTCTACCCAAGATGGTGAATCTTTAATAAACTTTGTTTTACTTTGGCTAAAAGAAGGCTTGAGTTGGATTCATTTGGGCAAGACCCAGGGTATCACTATTTTGGGGTCCCAAGCACCCCACATCTTATGATATAGTTCCCTGACCTCAACAAATCCATGTGAACTGAGATTACCAAAAGCAATAGGATAGAGGGAAAAAGAAGTCCCAATACAAAGCCTTAGAGGACACCAATGGGTTAGCAGGCACAGTCTGGAAGAACATCCAGCAAAGAAGACTGAAAAAGACCAAAGAGATAGGAAGAGAACAAGGAGTATCCCCAAAACCTAGAGGGATGGGAGAATCAAGTACAGTGTGATCCACCAAAGACTGTAGGAAGTTAAAGAAGGAGAAGGGCTGAGAAAAGGCCAGAATATGAAATAAAAGAGCTTGGCTCATCTCTCTAGAGGCCAGACTCCTCCGGCACTGAACCTTATCTATGTGCCTGGGTCCAGAGCTGAGAGAGGGTCCTTAGCAGAAAGCCAGAAGGCAAGCCTCCCTACACCTGGCTGCAGGTATCACTGTTATGCTACAAACACCTACATGCACACCACAATCTATAGTCTCCCATTACTAACTTGCTAATTGGATTATTTCTCTATTGGGGAAGAATGAGTCCTCTACCTGATAACATCACAGAAAAAGAAGGCTTTTCTCAAAATCCTTATGACTACTAATCCTTTGAGATTTCCAGCTTATTGGCTAGTTGCTTTAAGGGAATTTCATAGAGTATTCCTTTGAGAACATATATTCATTTTTATTTGCACCATGGAACCCCCTTAATTTCCACCAAGTTGAGATTTGCAAGTACGTGTACAAAAGTTACATTGATTACAGGTAAAACTGTGTCTGCATAAATTATTTATTTTTCTAATACAAATCAACAATATAGTCTACACTGCATATTTATCAAAGGAATGATCCTTATTAATTAGCATTTTGGAGCGCTATACAGTATTTCTAGTTGTATGACTTTTATAGAAGTTAGAACAGAATGAACAAAGTAAACACTGTGACTTCTGGGACACATTTATCAAACGCTTGGGCAACTACATAAAACATTATTCTAGGAGCATCTGTCTGCCTCTGAATCTATTTTGGATGGTGGTCAACTTCTGCCAGGAAGAGAACAGAATGTTTTAAGTGAAATCCTCCTCCCTCCTATCTCCTAGCCTGAAAAAAAAAATAAATGGCATAGATGGGTCTCCAAAATATTCAGATGAAATTAATTACTCAGTTGTACTTGAATTTGGCAAATAAGGGAGATAAGAATAAGCAAGGAGAGCAAAGATTTTTCTTTAAAGATGGATTTAAATTTTTATTCAATGGCTAGTATATTGTAATATTAATGAAACCTAGCTTCACATTCCATATGCATGCTATATAGAAGGATGGAGAGAAATAAATGATAGTGAAAGAGAGGAAGGTCCCCAGTACATTGGGCTCACTCCTGTACAGATAATACAGAAAAACAAGGACAAGTACCACAGAATGAGGAGACATGGATGGTTTGTGACCTGCATCACTGGAGAAAGCATCCTCATTAAGGAGATCACTGAGTCACTGGAGTATCTGCGGATTCAGATCATTCTAAAACATCTCTTACTGGGGAACTTTGTGCTGGGACTTTGCTTTTCAAAAGCCATTTTAAAGGTCACTGAAAGGATCTGAGATGATGCATGCTCTGTTTTTTCAAGAGCTCCATTATTTTGATCGGTGTTGATTCTCCTACTAATGCAATAAATGTTTAAGAGATTACTGTTGCAGTTTCATGAGTCACTATGGCCAAAATAAATCGATCATTTGTCAGTCATTGCTGGGTAATGAAGCTCTCTGACCTTAGCTAGGCAAATTCTCAGACAATAGATCACTGCTGGGCTGGCATTTGCAACCTTTAGACTGGATATGAACTTTCCAGAGCTTATACTCTTCTGGCACAGTCTCTGAAAACCCATGATTATGTCCATTTCGTGATGACGCAGTGGAGAGATGGAACTTTAGTGGAGCCAGTAATTGAATAATTTTATTTTTTTATAAGATATGTTAAAGTAGATAAATAGATAGAGCATTTATTAAGAGCTTATTATGTTCCAGGCACTGTGTTAAGTGCTGAGGATACAAATATCCTCATGGAGCTTAAATTCTATCTGGGGTAGAGAACACATAAAAAGATGTTAGAAATGGTGGGGCAATGTAATGGAGAGGAATTTGAAGGACTTTACAACGGCATAGAAGCCTTCTTCCCAGAAAGTTAAGATACCTATGAATGATGGAGGGTCAGGATTGGGGAGAGGAGAGCCAGGAATGGAGTCTAAGCTTCAGTTGGGGTAGAGATATTAGAATGAAGTTCTAATAGCCATACTAAGCAGTTCTATTAGATTTAGAGATATTTCATAGGAGGTAGAGCTGGAAGGAACTTTAGAGATCATCTACTGAGGTTCAGCCTCTGTTTTACCTCTTAGGAAACTATGACCCAAGAGAATTTAAATGACTTGCCCAGGGTCACTTGGGTTCTTTACCCATGTGGCCCCCTCATCCATTAAGCCCAAGTGCATTCTGGAAGAAACATTCCTAGAAATGAGTAGCCTTCGAAGTAGCTACCAACACTGAGCAAAATGGCAACACCAACCATGGAAGAAGGCAAAGAAAACAAATACTCTTATTTTTCTTGCTTTGTAAAATGCTGGGGAATGAGAAAGGCAAGAAAATACCTACATATAACTTGATAAATTCTTCAGGTTTAATTATAAACTGTGTGGTTTTTCCATATCTATTATAGTCTTATAATTTTTTTATTTTATTATTTATTTTTACTTCTTAAGAAGAAAAGGATATCACTGGTTTTGCTCTATCTGTATTAATAACTAGTTATACTAACAGTGCATTGGACATGATTATCTGATTGCATTCGCTGTATATTAAAAATAGGATCTAGAATGAAATTGTTTTATGAGAATTCAGATTTGAAGAAAAAAAGTCCTGTTTTCTGTAAGAAATTAGGAAGGGCAGTTAAGAATTTATTGTAGTAATCCAAGAATGAAATGATGAGGGCCTGGATGAGGGTGGTAGCAATGGAAATTCAGAGAATATGGTAGATGAATATTACTTTCCAACCAGGGATTCTTCAAAATACAATAAACCTTAAGTGTATACAAGTTTCAAAAATGATTTTAAAAAATTGGTTAAGTAAACCAGATTCCATTTATTGGCATGGATGAACATTAATTTATCTAAATGTAAGAGTTTTAAAAGGGAGAAAGGAAATAAGCATTTTATTAAGCTCCCACTATGTGCCATCAGTTTGCTAAAGGCTTGGGGCAGCTAGGTGATGCAGTGGATAGAACATTGGACTTGGAATTGGTTAGACTCATCTTTGTGAATTCAAATCTGGCCTCAGATACTGACTTAGCTGTGTGACCCTGAGCAGGTCACTTAACCCTATTTGCCTTAGTTCCTCATCTGTAAAATGAGCTGGAGAAGGAAACGACAAATCACTCCAATGCCTTGGCTAAGAGAACCCCAAATGTGGTCCTGCAAAGTCAGACAGGAGAGAAGACTGACTTACACATATTACCCCACCGGATCCTCACAACCAGCCTAGGAGGTAGGAGCCATTAGTATCACTATTTTATAGTTGAGGAAACTGAGACAGAGGTTACATGACTTGTACAGGGTCACACATCTGGTAAATGTCTGAGGCTGGACCTGAATTCAGATCTTCCTGACTCCCATCCTAGCATCCATCTACCATGCCACTGACCTGCCTAAAATATGAAATCTTGGTCACTTCTTCCAAAAATCCTTAAATAGCAAGTGAGAAGTACATTTCTTTAAATTCGCTATTGCAAAATGAGTAGATAAGAGAAACTAATATTCCATCAGGAAATTTTTTTGGTAACACTTAGAAGGAGTTGATATGAAAACTGAACTGAAAAATGACCAGAAATTATTTTAATTAATTAAGAATGAGGAAATTTAGTACCGCTTTTTGGTCCATCATGAGCACCCATTCTAATTTCTTTAAGACTTGAATTAAAGTCATCGAATTACCATCATCAAATTTTACAATAGGATGGGAACTTAGAGAGAATTTTAAAGATAAGTTACTTGGCCAAGGTCACATGGTTAGCTTGGCCAAGCTGGAATTTTAGAACCCAAGTTTTCTGACTCCTAGTCTAGTACTACCGTCTACCTCTAACGTGATTATTATAAGACTGTGGATTTAAAGCTAGAAAGAGGACTTAAAAGCCATCAAGTGCAAGCTCCTCATTTTCCACATGAGGAAACTGAGGTCCCATGTGGTTAAGTGACTTGCTCCAGGGCCTCTGACTCCAAATCCAGGGGGTATCTTTTCCATTGCAACATGCAATAGTAGAGAGTTCTATCATGCTTTAAATTTTGCCAAGTGCTCTTTTCACAACATTTTGAGATAGGTAGAGTATTATTAACTCCATTTTATAGATGTGGAAATTAAGTTCATCTGTCCACAGTCACCTTGCTAAAAGTTCCAGGCCCAGGACTCAATTCCAAATCTCCTGACTCTGAATTCATTGCTCTTTTCAGATCTAAGCTACCTCTCGTTACCTGCTCTGCAGGCACTATCATAGAAAAGTAGGTCTGGAAGGAACCTCAACAATTCATTTGTACAACATGCCAAATTATCTCACATAGAGGAAAACCTACCCTACTTTTAATGACTCCAAAAAAGAATCCATAAACTAACTCAGTGTTCAACAATGACCCGTCTGTCAAAAAGTCTTCTTTTTATCTGCCTCTTCCTGAGAGGAAATCTTACCTGCTCCTGAACAAAGGATGGGATTGGCCTCATTATAAAATTAGGGACACTTGAGGTTAATTCTCCAGTTCTTTAAACAAGCAACTCCAAATGACAGATAATGATGAGACGGAAAATCACTATTCTGCACAAATCTCTACATACACAAATGTTTACTCTACACAGAAGAACAGCTACCGTGTTCTTTACTATGGACTTTCACCTTGTGATTGTATAATGAAATCCTGTAACCCTAATGTTTGGGACAGTGCTCATAGCTTTCTTATGGGTTATGCAACATCACGCTTTTATGGTTTGTGAAAACATGTTTTTACTAGAGTATATCCTTTATTAGCTCTATGACTCTGGGCAAGTCACTTAACCTCACTTTGCCTGAGTTTCCTCACCTGTAGAAGAATTACAGTCATAGCACCTACCTCCCAGGGTTGCTGTGACGATAACGTGAGATATCTGTAAAATGCTTAACACGGTGCCGGCCACATTGTAGACACTTAATGAATATTTGTTTACTTCCTTCCTAACACATCAATTAAACAATCCGCAAGCATTTAGTAAATCTTTACTGTGCACCAACCATTTTGCTAGGAGATATAAAGACAATAAAGATAAAAAGATATGAGATATAAAGACCAATATGAAATAAGCCTTATCTTAGCTTCTGTCACACGAGTTACATAATGAGCATTGTTAAGATGTTCTACTGCAGCTTTTTATTAAATTCATACTGCTTCAAATACATATTGCAAAGCCTCAAAAACAAGCAAACAAAATCAAAAAGAAATACTTACAAAAGTATTATGTTACTCATGCATGAAATCTTCATCTATATTTTCTATAATTTACTTCCCACTCTGAGACTAAAAAAATCTATACTGCTGACATCATATTCTTACAGTTGGCATTCTACTTCTCCAAAGAATTAAAATCCCACCTTCCCAGAGAAGGGAATTCCTTAATTCCTTCCCTCTCTTAATTATCTCCTTTTTATCCTATACATTGCTTGCTTTGTATATATGTGTTTGCATGTTATCTCTTCCATTAGATTATAAGCTCCTTGAGGGCAGGGACTGCTTTTTGCCCCTTGTTGTATGCTCAGTGCTTAACACAGTGCCTGGCACATCACAGATACTTACTAAGTGCTTACCAGAGGATTGATGGCTAACTTGGGGCCTCAGTTTTCTCATCTGTTAAACATGAGGCTTGTGATAAACTATCTCTAAGCTCTTTTTCACCTCTGACATTATGAGTCTGATTCCAGGATTTCCCTTTGTTGTGAAAGTGGCTCATAAGGGTAGTAAGAGATCCATATCCTCGTTTCCTATCACAGTGTCTGGCACTTAGCAGAAGCTAAGTAAATACTTGTTGATCAACTAATCGACGGTTTTCTGGATGCTTTACACATTTGAAGTTGTCATATAGCAATTTCAGAAGGCCCTAAATGAAATGGTATAGAACTTAAGATAACTATGTCCTAAAGAAGTTAAAATAATTTGAGAAAACTTTCTTCCTTCTTCAATTCTCTTTCTTCACTTAAGTCTTTGCTCTTCTCTTTACAAAGGGCAAGCACTCTACACACACCTTTGATCCCAGACCCTCCAGAAGCTGCTCCCTCCCTAATCATTGGTCTCTTATTTACTGGCTCCTCACCCACTGACTGTAAACATGCTTAACATCTCCAATAGTTTTCATCTTATATCCTTCATCTTTTATCTCTTCATTTTAATCAAACTCCTAGAAAAAACCATCTCTATTTATCAGTGCCTCTATTTCCTCTTCTTTTACTTCTAAACCCATTGCAATCTCACTTCCAACTCTTATCATTCATTTAAAACTACTTTCTACAAAGTTACCACTGATCTCTTGTTAAGTCCAATGACCTTTTCTCAGGCTTCATCCTTCTTGACCTTTTTGCAACATTCAGTGTTACTAGATCTCCTCCTGGACATCTCTTCTTTTTTAGATTTAGTGGCATTGTTCTCTCTTGGCTCTCTTTCTGTCAAGTCTGCTTGACTGGATGTTCATCCAGGGCTAACAATGTCTTCTGCCATCTTTTCTCTACACTATATCACTTGGGTATGTCACCAGCTCCCATGGATTCAATTATCTTCTATGATGGTTTATTCCCAGATCTCTATGTCTAGCTCTACTCTCTCCTGAGCTCCAATGCTGCATCATTTTAGACTGGTTGTCTAATAGGCATTTCAAAGGCAGCATGTCCAAAAAAGAATTACCCTCCCTCTGCAAAAAACTCCCCCCAAAACCCAACACTTGCCTTATCACATATCTATGTCCTATTATATGGGTGGATTTTTTTTAAGGGGCTGCTAGGTGACCAGAGTGCTGGACCTGGAGTCAGGAAGACATCTTTGTGAATTCAAATCTGGCCTCAGACACTTATTAGCTGTGTGACCCTGGATTAGTCCCTTAATTCTGTTTGTCTCAGTTCCCACATCTGTAAAAATGAGCTGCAGAAGGAAATGGCAAACCACTCCTGTATCTTTGCCAAAAAGAGTTGACCTTCACTGAAATGACTCAACAAAAATTTTATTTTTGTTAAATTTTTGATTTGGTTATTTCCCAATTACATTTTAATCTGGTTAGGAGTACTGGGGCGTGTGCTAGGGAGTACTACACAATAACCCATGTATTGGAACACCTTTTATTTAAAGGTCAAATCATCCTAGATTGAACATATTTCTTACACATAAAATAGAGGATGAACAAAGTTTTCAGTCTGACATGAAGAGTCCTGGTAATCCAAATATAGCCCATTAAAGGACACATTTTGCTTTTACTTTCATTTCCTTGCCTCTATTGATGAAGCAAAAGTTATACTGATTTAGCATTTTTTAAGATTCAGAATCTGGCACAGAGCTAATGAATTATCTGTCAAAATCTCATGTGTTAAGCTATTCTACAAAGTCAAGTTTTAATGCAGCAGTATCTATTGATACTATAAGCAAGAGGAAAAATGTTGCCATAACTGAAATATAATGGAACAATTGATTCACATTCTGTGTTCAATCAAAGGACAGGCTACTCAAGTCACAATGAAAAAGCTGTCATTTTGAGAAAGGCTTATTTCTAAATTACTGATATTTTCTAAAAATATGAACTCATACTAGGAAAGTATATGAAAGTTTCCTAGAAACTGTGAACAATTATATCCGAATTGACTTAATTTCGACCTTATACAATGTTGCTTAGCAAAAGCATGTCTTCCCCTAATGGAAATATGGTCTTCATAATCACCAAAGACACAACTATGGACACTACGAACAAATTTCATCTTAATGCAGTTTTGACAAAACATAGTCTAATCGAGCATCTAGTATCTCTTCAGAGACTTTAACAATGTTATTATTAATTTTAATCAGTGAAATTGACTCTTAAAATTGGTCATTAGTGTTATTTGTTTCAAAGTCTGTAGGTACCATAGTAATTAAGTCAAATTGATACAGTGAGTAAAATACTCTACATTGCAATGCACATTGTTTAATCTCATAATACATGCACACACTACAAGTAAATGTGTGTGTATGTGTATGAGTATGTTATTTAGATAGTTAGCCTCTTCATGGAGAGTAAAGTCTTATAAAACTCAGAATATTGGCAATTTAAAAAAAAAGGATCTCAGTTGAAGATATTGAGGTTAATGTCAAATCTGAGATGGGCGGGCAAAACAGGAGTGGTAGGTACCATAAAACCAAATTATTACATTATTTGTGAGTTTTATGAGAACTTGCTTTGCTGATGATAAAATCCAGACATCTTATGCAAGAACTAAATTCATTCAAATTCATCTCTGCTACTTATATGACGCAGAGCTAATTTTGAACTGGTGGTAAAAGCAGGTAGAGAGGACCATTTAAACTCTAGGTCTCAACGCTGTAATGGGTGAAATGCTCGTATGATTCTTTGGTTGGGATAAGAAGTGGTCTATAACATTTTCAATGACAGTGTGAAAGTACGTTGAGAAGGCTCTGTTGATTCTGCTTACAAGGAAAATAACCACTTGGATTAGGGATGTATTTGAGTTCCAGCACTGCTTTGATGACAGAAAAGAGACACTAACTTCGTCTTACTTACTCCTAGACTCAATGATTTCAAGAATTAAACCAATGATTTTTAACAGTAAAATTGTAAAATTGAAAGGATAATGGAAAAACTGCTGAGCAGGCATAATGTAAGAATCAATGCCAAGAAATTTAAAGTGTCCTCAGATGAGTTGAAAAGTTGGGGGAAATTGTTTCAAGGTTATGGCGACTGTTCTTAATGACAGTACCACAAAAATCAAAAGAATTGCAAAGCTGGCTAAAGTAATCAGATAAGGTGCTTTAATAAATCTACTCAATGCTTTGCAGTCCTACCTGTTAGAAGCTGTTCATGAGAGAACCTTTGGTAAACTAGCAACATGTCAAAAACAGAGGGACAAAAATGTCCTAAAACCACCTCCACTCACTGATGTACACTAAACAAGAACCATCTTCTCAGATGTAACTAAGTTATTTCACATTTACTGAGAAGTCTTGTTCTCTAGGACAAGAAGACAAATAAACTTTAACTTGTTGTAGTAAGTTTAAGGTAACTCCGTTGATTAAAGGTAAAAAAATATTAACTACTATTGTACACTCTTGGTGTAGATGGTAAAAACTTGGTGTCATGTATCTCATTTTTTAGTTTATTATTTAGGTAAAGTTTAGTTTTTAAAACTTTTTTCAGATCAAGTATGTTTTAACTTTAGTTTGACAAATGAAATTGTCCTTTATGACTGAGTAGGCATTATTCATTTTTTTTAAAATGTAATTTCTAGGTTCACACTTTAATGAGATATGGTGTGGTAAGGTTTTTAAAATAATTCCATAACCTCTTTCCATGGTATCACTGAGTAGAAGTGATACCTTCTTTCATATCCTTCAGGCTATGTTGCCTATTTGTAACTTTTTTTTTCCCTTGAAGAATACCTTTGATTTAATTTTGACCTGCTTTTACCAGAACAAAAGTGAATGGGAAAGACAATATAATTTACTCAAGTGCATTGCCATGCTACTGTATTTAACATTTTATTAACCAGAGAGAACAAGCTCTCTATATACATTACCAATCACATCAGTGAATAATTTAAGAATTCTAAAATATCTACCTTCATGTTTTTGAACATCATATTGTTATTCTCAATATATTTTCACAAATCTTACCCCCAAAACCTCCCATTTTCCTAGAATAGCTTTATACTTCTGTTTCTTATAGCTGGAAACTCATTTGTAATTCATTTTTGTGTATAACAAATTTAAGCTATCATAGTTCCACCTCCAAATTCTCCACTCCTACTTTGCAGAATTTGCTTTCCACTTCAGCATATGATGGGCATTTTAGAGCTGCATCAACACCTTTATTTTGTTGATTATGAAGCTGAAGCCTATGGAGTTCAAGTGACTTTTTCAGTCAGACAACTACATTGAGGTCGAGAGTTCAGGATCAGAATCCAGGGTACTTTGAGGTGTTGGGCTTTCTTCACTACAACACAAAGCTATTATGAAAACTGAAATTACTGTACTGAAACCAAGGACAGCCCTCACAAACGGAAAATTCCAACTTCTAAGATGATGCTAAACACAAGTGATTCAAAGTCATTGTTCTCCCCCGGTAATGCCAAAGACTTTAGATACAGTGCCGATGAACAATTTCTATCTTTTTTATGTAGATAATTATGCAATGAATACAATTCAATTCAAAATTCATTAAGTACACGATGCATAGCAAGGCATTCTGAATAACATAAAGGTGAAAAATAATGACACAGACCCTATCTGTACCTAGTATCTTCTTGGCCACTGGAGGAGCTAAGATATACACATAAACTGAATATAGAGTATGATAGAGATATGGAAAGAACAGGCAAAAGTGCTGTAGGAAAACTTTAGGAAGGAGAGGACATTCTCAGCAAGGCACATCATAGAGGAGATGGCACTACCTTAGCCGAGTCACGGAAGATGAGGATTTCACAAAGCAGCAATGAGAAGGTAGTGTGCGTTATAAGCCTCCTGAGGATGCAGTAAGAGTAGCTAGGATCAGGCAAAGACTTGGCTGGAATATGGATTTCCTGATGGAAGGTTGGAAATATGGCTATAGCCATATTGATGAGAACTATAAAACACCAGGATAAGATAATCTGAATTTTGTTGTAGGCTAATTAACTTCGGTAGCTATGTGCAAGTTGTATTAGAGAAAGGAAACACTGGAGGTACATAAAACAGGAGGATACAGTAGAGCAGACATGAGGTGATGAAGAATTGAGCTGAAGTGGTAGTAATATGAGCAGAGAGAAATGGACAGACACATGCAAAAGATGTGAAAGGAGAATTAAGAGGAAGGTCTTATGCCTAATTGGATGGGGGTATCAAGTGAGAGAACAGGAAGTCATAGGACCTCACATCTAAAGCTGGAAAGAACCTCAGACACCATCTGGTCCAATTTCTTCCCTTTTTACAGATAAGAAAACAAGCATAGGGAAACTAAGCAACTTGTCCAGGTTCAGGCAGGTACTAAACATCAGACCTCAAATTCTCTGACTCTTTCCACAGTTCCATGCTGCTCCCAAAGATGACAGGTTTTAATCTGGAAGGACTATGTGTGCGACTTAGGAGGAAGATCATCAATGGAGACGAGGTAGGAGAGACATGGTTTTCAGGGAAAAATAATGAATTAATACAAAATTTACACCTGTTTGGGAGGGGAGGGTGAAGCCTGTAGTAGGGAAGGTACATGCTTTAGCTAACAGTAATAATATTGTCACATGCTGATGTTCGTTGATTATGCCACTATTGCCTGACCTTCAACAGTTCTGTAGTTCATTGGTATCTTGGGACATAAATCCTTGCCTTATTTCCCCCAAAGCAGTCTATGTGGATAATTTAGCACCATGTGCCTCAAAGTTTTAGCAGTTCTCTAGTCCAACTCTCTGCTACATGGACAAATGTCCCTAAAAAGCATGGCTGACGGGAAGTTTCCTGGTCTCTGTCTTAAACACTATGGGGATGGAAACTTATATTCACATAACTGTCTGGAGATGAAACCAGCTATAATTAGGAGGTTCCTGGAAGTAAGGAGCTGAAATCTCCCCCTCTACAACAAACACTACATTATCATTTAGATAGCTTTGCAGGAAAGTGAGAGGTGTAGATCCTGGTCAAAAGAAGTATACACCACCACATTAGTTCAGTGCTGTTCACTTTGAACATGTCAGGGTCTGCTTTCTAAGATTACTCTGCTGGTCTTGTAAAACAGGCCCAGCAGCCTACACAAAACACCAGGGAGATCAGGAGGCAGCCTGGAACACCACATGCAGCAGTTACCCTTCCTGAATCTTCCCTGGGGCATGTCTTCCAAACCAAAGTAAAGTTTCCATAGGAAATTTTGAGAAACAGAAAAACAGAGATGTTTTTAATCAGCATAAAGTATGTCTTAAGTTTCAGTCAGCTATATCATTGATTGGACCTGAGTCAAATCCTACCTCTGACCTTGACTAAGCATCATTCACAATATCTCAGCGATCCCGTTTCTTCTCTAAAATGAAGATCGTACCCTATACTAGCTATCTCATAGGGCTGTTTTGAGGTTTTCTGGAGACAACGCATGTAAACTTTGCATATCTTAAAAGTGCTACATCAATGTTGTTATTCATTTAATAACTGATGTGAATTCTGTCTCTCTTTGAAACATTCAATCAATTCAACTCCTACAAAACATTTGAACATGGCTAACGTTGAAAAAAATAAGTCTTTCTGGAACAGATTACTTCAGGAATTTATTTTATTATTTTGATAGGAATATTTTCTTTAATAAATTTAAAGGATTAATTCTCAAACAGTGAAGGGCAAAACTAGAGTTGATCTAGAAAAGCCAGCATACTACTAGCATGCTGAAATCTCAGAAAAATACTGGTAGACTGGTGATATTTCTTGAACCAAACTTTTGATCATGGAAGTAAATTTTAGGAGATAAAATTAGGTATTTAAAATTATTTTATTCTTTGTGAAAGGACTCTAACAGATGTAAATGTCTGTTTTCATTCACCCATTAAGAGATTATTAAACTGAAATGTAAAAATGTACTGTAATAGATTCTTAGGAAAAATTTTGATTTTCCACTTAAAAAAACCCTACAACACAACATTCAAATAAATTCAACATGATTATGGAGACAAAGTAAAAATAGAGCATTCTAATCATTTTCAGTGTCTTGTTTGGCACAAATAGTAATACATCTCAAAACTTCACAAAAACAAAAACAGCACTGTGTTTACTAAAACCAAGTAGTACAACAGGTAAGTTCCTAAAGCTCATATGTAATTAGTAACATCATAAAAACCTAATTCCAATATAAATTCTGAACTGTTCATGTGTTGGTCTGGGCAGTTTTTTTTCAGCATATTCTACAATTAACAAATATCACAGAGTTAATTTGTATGTCTAAATGCATCAATTCTTCATAGAACTGGGCAGCTCTTTTAGAATAGATTTCACATTTAGAATGGTACATGCAAATTTTTTTTTCACAATTTAGATGTAAATGGAAAACCTTCATACATATCTGATTTTAATTTCAGCCAATCAGAAAGTTTCTGTAGACTTGTTTTTTCTTGGGTTAGTATTTTTGCAAGTTTTTTCATTTTTTCTTCATTTCTCTCTAAGTACTGAATCCCTTCCAACTGTAAGAAGTCAAGCTTTTCATTTCGACTTTCATCCAGAGGTATGTTTTCACGCATTACAGGGTTGATTCTAAAATAAGTATCAGGAGGTAAAAAGCCATCAAGCATTACATGGACTTCTGTTTAAAAACAAAAAGAAATAACAAGTTAATAATGAAACCATCTAAATGATTACGTAATAATTTCACCTTTACTTCTGGATCTACAAAGTTCTGCTTACTTCACCACTCATATTTTAATCACCAATGAAAAAAAAATCCAGTTACAATAAATATCATAGAAAGGACTCTTCACATATTTCTTTTTAAAATGGTAACTATTTTCAATTATGCATAAGATGAATTTAAGGGGGCAAAGAGTACAGTAAGATGAGGTAGGCTAAAATTGGAAATTCCTGACATTTTACTTCCAGTCTGCTCTATCACATTAATAAATTACCAGACATTCATACAACCTGATCCTCATACCCAGAATGCATTCCTACCTCAGAACTCTCATCTTTCTTCAAACCTTGGCTCAACTGCTAACCCTCACTGCTCCTGTGCAAACTGCTCTCCCCATCTATACCCTGAAACTTTCCCTGACTCTCTCAAGTATTAAATCAATCAACAAGTATTTGTTAAATTCCTACTATGTGCCAGGCACTGTGCTAGAGCACTAGAGATACAAAGAATGAAATAATTCCTACTCTCAGGGAGCTTATATTATCTATTAGGTGAGATAATATGTACATATGTTAGTAGTTGAGGACCAGGACATTAGTCAAACTGGGAGTGGAGTGGTAGGGAAGAGTCTGAATTAATACTAACCAAAGCTATTTTGAGCCAAGAGTAAACCTGGGAATCTGAGTTAAATTTGCCCCAGAGTTGACTAATCTGGAACACAGACAGCTCTAATACTAACCAAAGCTATTTTGAGCCAAGAGTAAACCTGAGAGTCTGAGTTAAATTTGCCCCAGAGTTGACTAATCTGGAACACAGACAGCTCTAGGACTCTAGAGTTCCTAAACACTCCAGTTAAACTTCTATTTGCTTTTATTGTCTTATGGAATGCTTTTACCTGGGGTTTACTGAATGTATTTTTATTAAAGTGAATCAACACTCTGACTCCACCACACCAGATATGGAAACATGCCTAGGATGTAAGTATACACAGAATAAAAAATAAATAAAAGGTTTTTAAATAAAAGGGATGGTATTAGCTGCTGGAGACCCCAGGAAAGGCTTTACCAGTGTAGAAGCTGGAAGAATCATATGAAGTAGCAGTGAAGGAGGGAATTCCAGGCAAAGAGGCTGGTTAATACAAAGACAAAGAGAGGGGACATGAAATGTTGTGCATGATCAACAGAGAAATGACCAGACTGGCTGGACTGTACAGTGCAGGAAGGGGAGTATTGTATAATGAAGCTGCAAAGCAAGATTGGGAAAAGGTCATCAAGGGCTTTAAAAGCTAAACAGAGAAAGTCTGCATTTGATTCTAGAGGTAAAAGAAGACACTAGAATTTACGGAGAGTGAGAGTGAGGAGGTCAGATCTGCATTTAAGGAAAATCACTTGGGCAGCTGTGTGCAGAATACATTGGAGTGGGGAGAGACTTGAGGGAGGATGACCAATCAGTTACCCTTCAACTGCGTGAGAAGTGATGAAGGCCTAACTAAGATGGTGGTTGTGTGAATAGAGAACAGAAGGTAGATAAGAAAGATGTGTAGATATGCAGAGCTGAGGTTATGAACCTGAATGACTGGCAGAATGTAGGTGAATCTGACAGAAACATTTGGGAGAAAAAAAAAAAGTAGAAGGGCCCAAAACAGAGAGCATTTTATTAGTCACGGTTTTTCTCTTTAATATCCCTCAAACTCTTTGGCTTTTCCTATGTCCCCTCTTTCCTTTCTACTTTGCATTTTACTTTAGATTTTCTTGGTGAACCTTGTGATGTCATCAACTTGGGGAACTCTCTATACAGAAATTCCCTCAGCTGGTGTAGATGGGCATCTTTTTTCTAACTTATAGTCTAGAGAATGATCTAGGTCACTGAGAGACTGACTTACTTATGATCATACAGCTAGTATATGTCAGAATCAAGACAAGAGCAAAAGAAGCACAGAAAACTCTAAGCACTAACCTTCTGTATCAGTAGCACTGCTGATAACTGCTGACAATTTACTTCTCAGGCTTGTCGACGTTAAATTGTTCCTCACATCACCTTCATAACGCCCAGTGCCCAAGGATACTATACACTGTAATGGGGTATCTGGCCAAAGACACTTACACTCATGCATTGCTAAAGCTGTAGGATTATTCAGAAGCAAACCTCCATCCTGAAAATTAATAATGTAAAACAAAACATGTTGAGAAAATAAAATTTATTTACAAGTAAAATAGTTAAAAAGCATGAAAACAGAAATATCTTTTAAATATTCTGAAATAAGATTAAGAACAGCTTGCTAAACTACAGATGGAACCTGAAAAGTATAGTGTTTTTAAGGAAAAATTATTTAACGTAATCATATCTAAGGAGAATTTCTCTGTTGGTCCCTCTTCTTTCTGAAACACAACAGATGCAATGTTAAGATAAATGATGTGAAAATTTACTGGCCTGATGAGTAAATTTCTTATTAAGCTTTCATTTCTATTTACAAAAGCCCTTTGAACTCACCCTGGAGCACTCTCAACATTCTGCTCAAACTATTGAAATGAAAAGAATTACTTTTTAAGGGCACATTTTAATGGTTATTTTAGATTCTATACAAGACTAACAGAAAAGTACAGTTATCCTAACAAATAAAGCAAAGTCTCCATAAAACTGCTTCTAAATGATTTTAAATTCTATTCGTTGAATACTTTCAATTTACCATATCTAATGCTGCATAATAAATCACAAGTAGGCAAAAGCATTTCATTTCAAATTATTTATTAAGCATTGAAATGTGAGTAGTTCAAAAGATAAAAATATTAAATATATATTTATGCTGGTTTTTTCCTTTTGGCTAGACCCATGATTTCAATGGGCTAGAGAGCTTTCTGATGAATAAGCTCCTTCTACCAATGGAGAATTTTTTAGTTTCTTGAACTGAACTCCTTCCCTATATTTTTATATAAGGTGTTCATCTTAATGGCTTGGTAAAGAGAGCAAACACTCATTAATCTAAAGCCTACTAAATCAGTCTGTCAATACGCATTTATTAAGCACCTACTAGGTGCCAAACACTGGGAATGCAATTAAAAGAAAAAAAAGAAACAAAACAAAAAAACACAGTAGTCCTTGCTCTCAAGATGCTCAGTCAAATTGGGGAGATATGTAAACAACTACATACAAACATGCTATACACAAGATAAACTGAAACTAATAAACGAAGGGAAGGCACTAGAATTAAGGGAAAATTAGGGAAATCTTCTTAAAGAAGGTATGAGTTTAGCTGGGATTTGAAGGCAGTAAGAGAAGGAAGAGATGGAGAATACTTCAGGTATGGAGAACAGCCAGTAAAAATGCCCAAATTTGGAAGACAGCAATGTCTTGTTCTAGAAACTGTCAGTGAATCAAGTAATATTTTGTAAGACTGGTAAGGGACAGGTTATGAAGGACGCTAGAAGCCAAACAGAGGATTTATGCTCCTGGAGGTAGTAGTGAACCACTGGAGTTATACAGTTCTGTAGACAGCTGCCTGGGGACCTTTGAGAAGTTACACGACTTTTTCAGTCAATCAGTATGTGTCAGTGGGGCTTGAACACAAGTTGTCTCAACTCTGAAGCCAAATCTCAGTCCATTATACCATGCTGATATGAAAAGAAGAAAGGGAAAGGATATCATGCAATGAAAGAATGTTGTAGCACTGCTTCATTTTATTTTTGTGACCCCACTGCCCAGCAGGTGAATGTTTGCAGTTTATAACTCAAAGATTCTTGGAGCAAATCATTCATCTAATCAAATCTTGCTCCTTTTACCAATGAAGAAACTGAAGAAAAGAGGTAAAGGGGAATTTGATCAAGGCCACACAGCTAGTCAGCTAGTAAATGGCATGGCCAGGGTACAACCAAGTTCTATTAGTTATAGACAGGATAGAGCAATGAGCCAAATCTAATCAGATAAAATAAATGTTAAGTCCTAAACTTGGTTAAAATTAACTTCAAGTGATAGAAAAGAGGTGGCTAGCCAATGATTCATCTGAAAAAGAGTCTGAGGTTTAAACGGACCATAAACTAAATATGAAACACCAATTTGACATGACAGTTAATAAACTACTGTGATTTTAGGTATGTTAAAAGAGAGGCATGGTAGTAGGAACTGTGTCTAGGGAAGAGATCATGTAAGATTTACATAATAAAAATAGCCCTCATATAAACCTTACAGTTTGCTGAGCACTGTACATAAAATAATCTCATATTACCCTCAAAAACCACCCTGTGAGGGCTATTATCCCCATTTCATAGAGAAGGAGACTGAGGCATAGAAACCTTCTTGAAATCACATCTTTCAAGCAGTCACCTAGTTTTTGCTCATAAATCGTACCTTCTATCTCTTAGGGTAATCTGTTCTCTTTTAGAAAGGTCTAAATGTTTTCCTTACATTCAGATGAAATCTATCTCTGCAACTTCTCTCATTACCTCTAATCATATCCTGTGAGACCAGAGGTAACAAGTCTAGTACTAAACATTCCCACTGCTATGAACCCAAGATCCACCATCATCCTGGACGGATTCTTTCCCAGGTACTCTCTATCAATGTCTTTCTTAAAATGAGGCTTCCAGAAAATAGTCACCCAGATGTCTTCTCACCAGGACAGTATACAGCAGTATAATCATCTCCCATGTTCTGGTCACTTCTTTTATTATTTAAATAAAGCTACTGTGTAATCCTTCACAGGTATCTACCTCCTTGTGAACTTGTACCCACCTTTCTACAGCACTATGCTATCTACTTGGGGAATGAGGAGAAAGAATCTATACTTTGAAGAATATACGCTAAACTGTCTGAAACCTCTATTGCTGCATCTTTTCATCACCAATTGTTTCATATCTTTCTTTGTGAACTTGTAACCATTCTTCTGTTTTCCTTTCAGATATTTCCTTCTGCTTTCAAAAGCTGCCACCTTCGAATCCCCTCAGTTTATTAGATTTTTCTTCTTCGTCTTGTTTCCACTAGGCAGGTTCTCCTCCATTACTTTCTATATCAGGGTGATTTCTTTTGTTTTTGTAAATATACTTGTCTGATTTCTGCTCCATGTTACATAGCTTGATGTGTCATTTTGCTGGAAATGTTAATTTTTTGAGATCTCAATTATAAAAAGTAGAATTCCATGAATTTCAGTAAACTTTACTTTCCTGAGAGCAAGAAAGTGGCATAGCACAGAACAGCACACAGGTTAAGTCAAGAATCCTAAAGGATTTTTCCAATAGGCAAGTTCAAAACATTCTTTCTTCAAGTGTTCCTTTTAGCAGAACCAGGAGAACTTTGTGCACAGCAATGACCACAGTGTGCGAGAGTTTTTTCTGGTAGACTTGCAACTTTGTAATAACACAAGAACTTACTGAAAAAACACAAAATCCCAATGGTGGTTTTCTAAGGCAAAACGCCTTCCACACTCAGAGAAAGAAATATGGAAGTCACTGGCAGAATGTAGCAGATCATGTTTGTGTGTGTGGGGGGGGGTTTTAGCATATTATGTTTTGATTTGTTATATGATTTCTTCCATTTATTTTAGTGCGACTACATAGCATGACTATAGTGAAAATGTGCTCAACAGGAAAGTATATGTAGAACCTATACAGAATTGCATGCTGTCATGGGGAGGGAGGGGGGTAGCGGGGGGAAGGTGTGGGGGTATAAAATCTTAATTTTAAGGAAGTGATTGTGGAACATCAAAAAAAATAATAATAAAATTAAAAAATTTAAAAAAGTGTTCCTTTTTCTTATTCCCAATCTCTGAGCTGACAGTATTTCAAAATTTAAAATGGAAATATTCCAAGTTATTTATTAAAGAGACAATGGGAAGTACAACTCAACCAGAATAGCATATGTTTATTGAAATCATGCTACTTTGGTTCTATATAATGCCCTTCCTCCTCCAAAAATCTGAGTATTTTCACTTATGTCATATATCCTCACACATCTAAATCATCATTTTTCCAGCTAAACAGGACCAAAATATGATGAGTATGACATGGCTAAGATAAAGACAAACAATTTTAGTGGCTAAAAATATATCTAGACTGGGGGCTCCTTGATTTCTAATATATGTGATTAAAAGAACGTGGCCCACAAAGGGAGTAACATGATCTGAGCTAATTAGTGCCAGTTCTGTCTCTAATTAGCTGTATGACAGTTAGCAAGTCATTTAAAACTCACTAGAGTGAAGTTTCCTCATCTCTAAAAAGTTCCTTGGAGGTCTCCTTTAGGAAGCAGTGTAGAGGGGTGAGAACAGGACTAGAAATTAGGAGAATTAGTTTTAACTCATTATGTGGCCTTGGGGAAGTCACTTTACCTCTAGATGTCTTAAGTCTCCTCATCTGTAAAATGATAGGTTTGTAACAGATCAGTTCAAGTATCTCTTCTGGCTCCAAGATTGCGTAGTTTCATGCTTCTTCCATTGGATTATACTTCTTTCTTTAATTTATTCTTTTCTGTCATGCTTCTGCTTTTACCCCCTTAACCAATTCTGTATTTTAACAATTCAAGTGTGGAACAACTTTAGCATGAAGTCAAAAGACACAAACTGGGGCAAAATAAAAATCAATGGAATGTAACTATCTTAGCTAACTGTTGGTAGGTGAACCTCTAGGCAGAGTTTTAGCCACAGGGACTCTCAAAACAGGTCTTATAGCTCTACCCTAAGGGCTTAAACAGTAGTTCACTTCAAGGCTATCAAAAACGAAATGGATAGCAAAAAAGCCCAGATAGTTTTATATTCATTCTTTTGATGCAAATGAGGTGAATTCAACAAAAGAAAGGCCTGCAATCTGGTGGTACACCGGCTGGGAAAATCCATCAATGACACCCAAGGGAGGTAACAGTATTGTTGAAGGAAGACCTTTTGATTTGTGATTTAGTTAGCTTGTATGGGTTTTAAGTTTTCTTTTTCCCTTCCTTTGTCTTTCCTACTTTTCTCATGATTTTATTATCAATTCAGAATAATTTTTTTTTCATATTAGTAGTTAGCTATGGCTTTTTATGCTCAACATTAAGACAATAGGCATTGAAATAACCCCTAGTTGAAAAGTAAACTAAGTGAATATTCATCTTCTAAATTAATAGTATCAATTACAAAAGAGGAAAAAAGCCAAAAGATAAAGTTAAATATATACTTAAGTAGAACTTCAGAACAAAACTTAAATGACATTTACCTATAAAGGAATTCAATGTCTGGGGTTCCGATTTCATTGGTGTGGTGACTTTCCCAAGAGGAAATGCCCCCCTCAATGTTAATCTACAAGTCTTCTGTAATTTAGAATTATAAAAATAATTTCAAGTAAAGCCTTGCTTCCAGTACCAAACTTTAATCCATAACAAAGAGGGCACTAGCTACATCTCACAGACTAGGAATCAATACTATTTAAAGCTAGAAAAAAAATGTTTATTTTTTAAAGGCTATCTTTTTCTAATAGATTTTCCTGCTTCTAACACAGTAAAATATCAGTAATTCAGATAAATCAAAAAATATATGAATAATAATTTTACTAGTTACTTTGATTAGAAGTGATCTACGTTTAAAAGGTGGTTGCTAGTAAAGGGCCATAGGAGACCCTTTGAGAATATATAAGACTAATTCACAAATTATTGTTGCTCATTTTTAAAATGACTGAAGGAACTTATTTTATTTGATAAGAATGCATCACTACCTATATTTTTGTTTACTTGTTCAATGAGTTTGCTATACAAGCTAAGGTTCTTTCCAAATTATAAGAAATTCTAAATTACTGGAATATGGATCAGTGAGATTTTCTTACCTTTAGTATTTTATTTGCTAACTAACACAATCAAACTATGATATTAAATAACATGACCACATAACTAAGGAAGATGAGCAGTAAAATCAGTTTCTTATCCAAAATATGCTCAAAATAACTTTAAAAATGAATAAATATCAAGTGTAAAAGATTGCTTTAGTTGGAACAAACAATAGAAAAAAACTGTCTAGCACTCATGTGACAACATATTTTAGTCAGCTATTCTTTTAGAATATATGACTAACACATAAATATATTAAACATTACTAAGTCTCAGAAAAAGCAACAAATTTAATTAAAATAACCTTTTTCAAAGATAATAGGGAATGATTTCTTTTAAAAGAAACTATAAAATTAACTTGAAAAATTGATCAAAGATTCACTATTTTTTTCTTAAAATATTGGCAATGTTATACATGTTACAATGGATAAGTGATATACATCATTAACCTCAAGCACATAATTTATGCTAAAAATTCACAGGAAAGATTTCCTTGAAATGTAAGCTATTTTATTAATAATTGATCTTAATGTATAGTTAGATGATTACAGCAATAGTTATCAGAGTACTCCCTAAGGATTAATAATCACACAGGGTTAATAGATCTTGACTTTCTTAGACTATCACCTCTTTCCAGATGGTCATTAATCTGAGGAAAAAATGCTCTGATTTATTCATTTATCTTCAGTCAGACACTGGAATGACTCTTAAAAATAAATTTGCCAGACGCATCATACAAAAACACTTTAATTCATATACTTCCCAGACCATACTATTTTAAAATGCAAATTATTATTAAAGCTTTATTGTAAAGCACAAAATTTTTCAAATGTTAGTATTTTTAAAAGTTGTATATTTTAAGAGTTTTCATTCCCTTATAAGAATGAAAAATAACAAAGGCTACCTTTGCATAGTAAAAATGAATCAAAAGCAGGAAACCAAAGATTTGTTGGCCAAATCCATCAAAAAAACACTGAAAAGCAAAATTCATGTATCTATATCATAGACAAAAGTCTACAGCAAGAGAGGATTATTTGATCCAATTCTTATTTTACATATGATAAAACTGAGATTTGCAAGAATTCAATGAATTACCAAAGGCTTCACAGTTAGCAGCAGACCCAGGTTTCCTAAGTCGTAGTATGGAGCTCTTTCTATCAAACCATAGCAGTCTCTACTGGCCATGAGTATGGTTTGGTGTTATCAGACACATAGCTATTTATTAGAAGTTTTCTTTAGGCTTCAGAAAACCTAACTGCAAGAAAATTTAAATATCTGCAAAAACAAAACCATCAACTATTTTCATAAGAAAAGCATTCCCAAAATCTGCCCCTATAATGACTCACTATCAAAGGCAATATCTTAAGATATGTTAAATGCTACTATTCTGAAAAGGTCAAATTAATTGAGGGTATCTGAAATACGTAATCAATTATGGTATCATTTTACTTTTCCAGAACTCTCTCATATACTGTCCTGATCATGTAGCTAGAGATAGGACACAAACAACATGAAAGCTGATGAAATATTAAAAGAAGAGAAAGGACTTCAAGGCATGGGGTAGATTTTTTATGGAGAATTTATGGGAGGAAATGTATAAAAATCAAGGAGAAGGAGAAAGCATTGGATGGAGTGCAACTATAGCAATGAAGGGAGTTAATAAGTCAATACATGCATCAAAAAGTCAGTATTAAAATCAGAACTTCATTTTCTGAAGTCACAAATTCTGAATAGCCCAATTTTGTATTTACACTTATCTATAATTTACATGCCCTTCCTAGAATGTAGCAGCCAGAACTGAACACAGATTCCAGATGAGGGCCGACCTGTAGGACAAAGTATATTACAACTACCATGTCCCTAGTACTGGACCCCATGCCTCACAATGCAGCTTAAGATATCAGCTTTTTTGGTTTCCATTTCACTGCTGACTCACATTGAGCTTGTAGTTCATTAAAACACCAAGATTTTGTTCAGAAGAGATGCTATCTAGCCACATCTTTATTTTTTAAATGTTGATTTTTTTAATCAAAGTGTAAAACTTTACATTTATTCTTATTAAAAGTCATTTTGTTAAATTTTGCTTCTAGGCCAAAAAGACCTTGCTTCTGTCACCTAACATGTTAGCTAACCTCTCCTAGTCATGCGTCATCTAAGAATAGAAAAACCATTTATATCTTTATTCAAGTCACTGACAAAATGCAAATAGAATTTTAATTTAAATAGATCCCTGTGATACTTCTACTAGAGATCACAATCCAAGCTGACATTAAACCAATTAGTACTCTCTGGATCTAGGCATCAAACTAGTTCCAAATCTAACTATTACTGTTCATTCCACATTTCTTCACCTTTTCATGAGAGATTTTGTCAAATGTTCTCCTAAAATCAAAACTAAAATATGGCTATATATTCCTTAAATCTGTTTGCCTGGTAACCTATTAAGAAAGGAAATTAATTTAGTTTGTCATGGTCTGTACTTAACGGTATGCTGGCTCTTCAAGATCTCTACTTCTGTTTTTAGATAGACACTAGGTTCCTTTTTATTAATCCATCTTAGAACTTCCCAAGGAATCAAAACCAAGTATAGTGGTCTATGATTTGAAGATTCCATTCTCTTCCCTTTTCTGACAATCTGGACATTTGTCCTACTCTGGTTCAGTGGCATAGGCTAAATAATCGTTGAAAGATCAGCAATTACATTCATTAATTCATTCAGTACCTGAGGATGCAGTTCATCTGGGCTTGGTTATTTGAACATAAGAAGGACAGCCAAGTGTTAACTTACTATCTCCCTACAGCTCACTATTTGTTCTGTCCTTTTTAGTCCAAAGTTGTTTCTCCTCAGCAGAGAAAACAGAAGAAAAATAAGAACAAACAAGTTTCACCTTCTCTCTTTTGTCCACTGTCATCACCCCATCCACTCTACACTACGGTCTCAACCCCATGCTCTGATACCCCACCCCTTTTTCCTTGATTTATCTACTCTTCCCCGTTTTAAAGAATAAAATAGCAATTGCCCTTATTGCTTCCTCTTGCTTTCGAAGGAATCATCATATCAACTCAAGAATTGCTCTGTATTTGGCAAAAGGGATATTCTAGTGGTTGTCTAATTAACTGAAATCTACCTTCATTAGTACATACCATACTTCAGTGCTGAGTTTAGTCACCATTTTAATACTCAAATCTATTTCTTTCTCCTGTCCAGATTAATCAGGAATATTTTCTGATGATATCCCTTCTGTTTCTTCATCTACCAGTCTTCATCCAAATTGTTCTCCAGTATGCAATACTGTTCTTCTTATACTCACTTTTAACTATTCTTTTTCCTTCTGAACAGTTATATTCCAATCATGGTCTCATCCCAGAAATTCCCTATAATACTCAAATCAAATCTGCTTTCTTACATTAGGATTTCTCATTCGTGTTATCTCTTATCTTTATTTTGTGCATTAGTATATCGACATCTATATCAGTTTTATGACTAATACTGAATTTTATTTCCAGTGAATTTCTGTGTGTTTCTACTGCGAGTCTTCCAACATTATAGTTGTTCTCTATGTAGTACCTAGCTTGGGGATCCTAAGAAGGCAGATTTTTCACTCTCCTTCATTTTTAAAGTCCCTTTGATCAGCTTAGTAAAACTCTGGGCAAATAAATTTTGTATTACATTTTTCTTAGGAATACTCCATCACTGGCCCAAATTATTTCATAAAACTCAAGAAATCCAAAATCTATTGATAGACATGTATCTTCCTAATTAAATATTCACAATCCCAACTTCCTTTTTTGAAGCTCTTCCTAATGATCAGCTACATGATAAAACTGATACCTACACCCTTAATATTTCTTTCATTTTTTCATTAACATGCCTTGGAGCAGAGATTTCCAAATAGCCTGCCTGACTGCTTAATGGGAGTTAGGGGGCAGGTGGAGGTGCTAAAATTAGCAGACATTTTCCAGCATAATGCCAAATTAAAATACACACTTTATATCAAATAAGAACAAAGTTCAAATCAAAGTCAACAAAAACAAGACTAACATTGAGAATTTGCTCCAACTGACAGCTGAATGTAGCTCAACTATTATTTAATATAGCATGTGTAAATTAAGTCAAATTTGAGTTGATGTATATATCAAATGTCATTTTGGGTATGATCTACCACCATGACTATGAGTAAACATGACATACAAATTGTCATCCAACTGCATAGTAGTTGGATGGAAAGTATGTAAACTTGAAGTTAAATGATCTTTGAATGGAAATCAAAAGTTCCCTTGATAGCTGTTAAAATTCTAAGTAGCACTAATTTTAGTAAGCTCAAAATAAAATGCTAGTTTCTAAAAACCTCCATAGCTTTTAAAATTTTGAAATAACCATAAAATGGTTATAGCTTTAAATTTATTAAAAATTAATCATTTAAAATTTTATTGCTTAATTTTTGAAGTGATTTTTTTGCATAGATTGTTTATAACAAGTGAAAGGACATGGCTTTTTTTGGTTATAAAAAAAAGTGGGGAGGGAATAGCACAGCTTAGAAACTATAGCCCTATGGTATCAGTTTCACTTCCTTATCAATTAGCCATCCTGGCAGTGTCATTTGTGTTCATGACAATTCAAGAAGTAAACAGTGCTCCTTCAGATTTTATAAATCTTAGGAAGTTCTTTGTTCTATCCTGGATACATGCAAGAATCGGGTCAATATGAACCTATAAAATAAAGTAAATTAAACTCACTATTTTCCATATGAAAAATACTTCAAGTAATAATTATTTTAT
>CM053770.1:114805081-114844281 GCA_028658325.1 Potorous gilbertii | reverse complement strand
AGAAATCAAGCTGCTATAGACTTCAAAATGTATTTAAGTGTAATCACCAAGGTTTCAAATTAAATCTGTAAACAAACTATGTCAATAAAAATCATGGAAATTTTCTTCTCAAATTGTGGAAGGTGGGAAAGTATACATGAAGAAGGAAAATATCCATGTAGCAATTTTAAGATTTCTCACATATCATACCAACGCCCCCAATGTAATATATTCTACATG
Source organism: Potorous gilbertii (assembly GCA_028658325.1). Classification (NCBI taxonomy): domain Eukaryota; kingdom Metazoa; phylum Chordata; class Mammalia; order Diprotodontia; family Potoroidae; genus Potorous; species Potorous gilbertii. The sequence goes on along the minus strand of CM053770.1, from coordinate 114,844,062 downwards.
TTAATACAGAATATATTCCAATTAAGTGCTTTCAATTCATAAATTACATGTGTTGTGCATATGTAAAGATCATATGAAAACTTCATTTTCATCTAATCATCCTCAGAATGGATTTTGGATTTCCAGGGTTATGATTAAATTCACAAAAATGGTCAGCTATGAAATGAAACCCTAAAAACAATGATTAAGATATGAAAGCAAGAAACCAGTGATAATGAGATAGGTTGATTATTTAAAATCATTAGACATTATCTAAGGGAGTAGTTAAACTAGAGTGTGAAACTGGACTAAGAGAAAGTAGATCTGGATTCCAGACCTCACTCTCCTATTAATTTGCTATGCATTCTTAAAGAATGACAAAATTGGACCAAATGATCCAAAAGGTCTGATCCAGGCCTATGATTCAAAAATGCTATGATTCTATGATACAGTGAAATTAAGTAAATATAAGTTCTTAACAGGGTAATTAAACTCAGGCATAGGTTACCAAAAGAAACTTCCAAGATGTGCACTGCAGTCTGCCCCAATCATTTCTTAGTTTACTGAATGGGTCAATTTGAGATGTACACTGCAGTGTACATCTAGAAGTAAATTTAGTTCTTAGATGCAATTTCTTATTATTCTAGACTTTCACAAACAGTTTACCATATGTAAAACCTGATGACAGGAACATCATATTCTAGATTTCTTAACTCAAAGAGTTATGAATGAACTTATGTATATTTTGATATTAAATAAACTGTATTTCATTTTAAAATTAACTAATCTGTATTGTCCTTTCTGATAAAATACAAAAACTATTAAAGGTTTTAGGAACTATTCCAAATAAAACTCTTTCTTCTGGTACTACAAAATTTGAGAAATGGGGTCCACAAAGAATGACACATTATATGAATGATTTAATTTTTAAGACCATAAAAAGATGCTTCCCACCCCCACCCCTATGTTGGGGCAGTCTAAAAAATGCAAGTAAAGATTTAGTGGCACATATTTTTGTAATCAAAACATTCTAATATGTTAAATCCCAATCAATCTTATACAGACATTTATTTATTTTCTTTTAAAATTCATGGTTATAAAAAATACTAACCATAAAGGATTATCCCATAGAAATCTGCCACTTTAAAAATTGTTATAAACACTTTGCACATTTTAAACAGTGAAACTTCAAGACTATTTGAGCATTATATGTAATAAACATTACAGGACCTAGTCGCTTAAGCTAAAGGCTTTGAGAAAAAAATGATTAAGCTTAATGTAGACAGAATAATGGCCTTCTGATAACTTTTAAAGTACATTACTTAATGATATGCCTCTATCCAAACAAACGAATAACAGAACTTTCAAAATTCCATAAATACTATGAACAATGAAACTTATTAGTATTTAAGTGAAAAGTCTATTTTAAGTAATCTTAACAAAGAAATCCATACTAGAAATAAATGCTTGGAGAACTAATGCTCCGAATGGAGGAGAGGAAAGAAGTAAAGAGAAAGAAAGGGAAATGACTTGCATAACTCAACACTGACCAAAACTAAGAGCTAAATGGAATCTACAAGAAGTAGCTTTTTATGACAAAGAATAAGACTACTAAAAAAAAATTCTATTTTTAAGGGCATTTCCTCATTTTATGTAACCATTCGACCTTAATTATAGTATGCCCACTATTTGTCCAGCATGTCAAGAAACCAGGTTCACTATAAAACTTTACCCCATCTACAAAGTCAAACATGGATCATTACATTACCTCATACTTTTTCATCTTTGTTTTTTTTTTACTGTTGGGCATGGCTCAGTTCTAAATAAAATAATGTGTGAAACTCATAGGCTAATTAAAACAAATGAGTATTTTAGTTATTTGACCATTACATACTTTTAAAAAAAAACTTTATAAAGCCCTATGAAAGCTATAGTGACTCTCCCCTCTTCCCCAATGCTTTAGGTTTAATTTCAGTAATTCCTTTAGTTTTTTTAAATTAATATGTACAATTATCCAAGTTAAAACTTACTTGGTGAAGGTCATTTCCTAATACATATTCTGCAAAGTAACCAGGAGCAGCAGATGATGCTCGAATCGCTTGCCATATTTTATGATGACAGCCTCCCAAATAGTGTGAAGTGACTCCAGGAAAATGACCATAGTTTCTGAACACAAATGCTTTCGGTGTTGCTCCTCTGTTTACAAGAGTACTTACTGCTGCCACCTATTAAAAATTTAAAAAGAAAAATAGTTATTATAAAGTCTGTATGTCTAGAGATTGAGATAAACATATTTCTTCTTGGGAATTAACTTTACAAGAAAGAAAATTTTTGAGTTTTATCTAACATATCCTTGCATAATGAGAAATAAGATAATACTTCTAAGAAAGCAACTCTAAGAAATATGAAGGATCATTTTGCCCGTGTAAAATGGATACTTAAGAAACACACTAGTACACATTTCTAAAACTATTAAATAATAATTCAGTTATTAGTAGTAATAAACACCTTTTAAAAATTAATGCATTAAGAGGGATTATAACTATACTCATAATAGCATTTTACAAAGTAGTTTTTATTCTATGATCTGACAAACTATATTATAAATTAATTTCTTTATGATATTAATTAGGTATACGGCCAATCAACAGTAAAAAATTGTGTAATTGATAACACTAGGTTTTAGTAATGTGAAATTATAATAAAAAGCTGTAAATTAAGTTGGCAAAACATTTAGAAAACTATTTTACGTGCTGATTATCTGCAAGATAGTTGCAGATTTCTTTTCCAAATACCAATTTGCTTTGCTGTACTCCTTACCACTTGAACTCTTGCCTCCTTTTCACAAACTACTTTTTTTTGTGTGTCAATGGTTATAGAGAGGAACCTACTGAAAAAGCCTTGATGAATCAAGTTTAGACCAAATCTGCTCCTAGTGGAATACTTCAAAATGGTATTCATCTTACTGACAGTGAGTACAAAGAGTCATTTTCTTTTCTTGGGGAAATATATTATAAAAAAAAATCTACATTGTTTGCCTCTGATCAAATGTTTATACAAAAACAAAAGTTTAGCTGGTGGTAAGACATTATCTTTGGCTAACTGAAATAACTTAATGGAATCTTCTCCCTATAAACTACAATTTCCAACAAGCACAGGGCCTGTCTTCTTGACATTCCTTCCCACTGATATGCCTACTTTTTTTTTTCAGTTCAAATCCTGGACTGAGAATCTCTACTTTCTGAATGACAAAGTCCCAGTATCTCAGAGTTGGAAGGGCTATCAAAGGCCATTTACTCTATTACATACCTAAAACAAGAATCCCTTGTACAGCATAACTGACAAGAGATCATTTATCTTTGCCTTAAGACCAATAATGAGGACGAACTCCCTCTTTGAATGGCAAATTCTCTTTTCTGGATAGATCTTATTAAAAGTTTTGACTTCAATCAAGTTTAAATCAGTCTCTCTCTCCCCCCACCCAACTTCGATCCATTCAAATCTATTTCCTTCGAAAAAGGAATCCTTCAAATATACTATCACTCAGAAATCCTCCTTTCTCCACATCAAATATTTCTAGTTCCTTAAACTGCTCCTCAAGTGACATGATATTCAGGCTTTTCAACATCCTAGTTGCCCTCCTACAGGTTCTCAATGTCTTTTCTAAAGTGTGGAACTCATAACTAAGACAATTTGGTTGCTTATGATGGCAGAGAAAAGGCAGGAACTTACCTAGGGTTCCCTCAAATTCCCCTCCAAGTAACCATAATAACACTTCAACATGAATTTCGGAAGGGCAGATGTAACAAAAGGACAAGGTGAAACAATTTTCCACCCCAAAACAACTTAGAAGGTCAGCAGGAAAAAATCTGTCTCACTGGGGTTGGAGCTGAGCACAGCCCAACACAGGCTGAGCCCTAGTAAGTCTAGAGCAGGCCTTGGAAGATGACACTTGTAACTCCTAAGGACTTTAACTTTATTTGAGCAATTGGAAGGAGTACATATGGAGAAAGGGCACAGGTGTGAGTTGACTATGATGGAATGATACCTAAAATGAAAATTTAAGGGATAAGAAAAATGGATAAACTGAGAGAAGACGAGGGAGATAAGAGAGTGTAAATTATCTCACACAAAAGAGGACTAAATAGCTTTTACAGTGGGGGGAAAAGGTTGGCTGTGGCAGACAATACTTGAACTTTACTCTCATTGGAAATGGCTCAAAGAGGGAATAACAGACATTCAGCTGGTTACAGAAGTCTATTTTATCCTACAGGGAAGTAGGAGTAGGAGAAAAGAGAAAGGGAAGGGGACTAATAAAAGGAAGGACAGGATGGGAGAGGCGGTGGTCAAAAGCATAACACTTTTGAGGGGGGCAGAGGTGAAGGGTGGGAAGGCTAAATGAGGAAAATTGAATGAAAGGAAATAAACAGTAATCATAACTGTGAAAAAATTTTTACAGCAAGTTTCTTTGATAAAGGTTTCCCTTCTCAAATATACAGAGAACTGAGTTAAATTTATAAGAATACAAGACATTTTCCAATTGATAAAATGGTCAAAGGATATGAACAGGTGGTTTTCAGGTGAAGAAATCAAAGCTTACTATAGTCATACGAAAGAATGCGCCAAATCACTGATTAGAGAATTGAAAATTAAAATAACTCTGAGATTGGTTAATATGACACAAAAGAAAAATTACCTATGTTAGAGAGGATGTGGTAAAATTGGTACACTAAAGCATTGCTGTCAGAGTTATGAACTGATCTAACCATTTCAGAGAGCAATGTAGCACTACGGGCTATATACAAGGGATGATATACATAACACTGGTATGGGCTAACATATACATGTTATATAAAATATAACATATATATGGGCTAACAAGGGCTATAAAACTATGCATATTTTTTGACACAGCATTACTACTAGTTCTGTATCCAAAGGAATCATAAAAAAGGGAAAAGGATATACATGTACAAAACTATTTACGGTAGCTTTTTCATAGTGGCTAAGAATTTGAAATTAAGGGGATGCCTCTCAATTGGGGAATTACGGAGTAAGTTACAGTATACAATTATGATAGAATACTATTATGGTATAAAAAATGATGAGCAGGATGTTCTCAGAAATACCTGAAAAGACTTACATGAACTGATACATAGAGGAATGAGCAGAACCAGAACACTGTACACAGTAAAGAGCAACACTGTGAGAAGATCAACTGTGAATAACTTAGCTATTCTCATCAACACAATGATCCAAGAAAATTCCAAAGGACTTATGAAAAATGCCATCCAATCCAGAGAAAGAAGCGATAAGAGTCTGAAAGCAGACCGAAGTCCACTTTATTTTTCTTGTTTTTTGGTCTGTGTTTTCTTTTACACGATTAATATGGAAATGTTTTGCATGACTACACATGTATAACTTATATTGAACTGCTTGCTGTCTCAGGGAAGGATAAAGGGAAGAAATGAGGAAAAGAATTTGGAACTCAACATGTTTTTAAAAAATTAGTATTAAATATTGTTTTTACATGCAATTGGAAAAAAATAAAATATTTTTAAAAATAATTTGAATACTGTCTTACTAAGGTAAAATACAAAAGCACTTTCACACATGCCTCATTCTTGACACAATAGAGATGGGGATAGGAACTGCCCCTGTGATTTTATTACTGTGGTATGATATATTAGCTTACCTTCCTCAGAAGAAGAAATTCCTTCTACCAATGCAGATAAGCATCTTCTTGGTAAGTGTCTAGTTTTAGGTGGCTACAGCACTGGGAGTTTAAGTGACTTGCCCAAGAACTGTACTAAATGCTGGAGAAGAAAAGGCAAAGAACTGTCCTGCTCTTAAGAAACTCACATTCCAATGGGGGAAATAATGCAAAACAACTCATGTACAAACAGAATACAGACAGGATAAATTGGAAGGCATTAAGATTACGGAGGACTAGGAAGGGATTTCAGAAGAAGACTTGAAGGAGGTCTGGAAAGTCAGGAGTCAAGATAAGGAAGGAGGAGAGCTTCAAGAGTGGGACAGTCAGTGAACATGGTTGGTGTCAGGAGACGGCAGTATCAAAAAGGAGGCTAGTGTCACTGTGTCATAGACTAGGTGAGCAGGGTAAGAGGAGGTAAGGAGTAAGGGGTAAGAAGACTGCAGATATAGAAGGGGTCTGGTTATAAAGGGATTTTAAAAAAATAGATTTTATACTCAAGCCTGCAGATTATAGGCAGCCACTGGGGTTTACTTAATAGGACAGTGACATGGGCAGATTTGCTCATCAAGAAGATCCATTTGACAGTTGAAAGAAAGAAAGACTAGAGTAGGGGAAATATAGAGGCAGAGACTAAACATAGGGCTATTGTAACAGTCCAGATGTGAAGCCATAAGAGTCTGCACCAGGACATAGTGGCAGTGTTAGAAGAAAGAAGGTACATATGAGAGATCTTATGCCATTAGAAACAACAAGATTTAGCAAAAGATTGTATGTGGGGAGAGAGTAAGATTGAGGGGGTGAGGATAAAACTTAGGTTGTGAGCCTGGGTGACTGGGAGGATGGTAGTGCCCTAGACAGTAAAAGGGAAGTTAGGAACAGGGGAGGGGTTGAAGGGATAACGATTAATCAAGCCTTTATTAAGCACCTTCTAGATAATGAGTTCAGTTTTGCACATTATGAGTTTACAATATTTAAAAGATACTAACTTGAGATGTCCAATAAGCAGCTAGAAATGTGAGACAAAGTCAGTAGACAATTAGGGCTGGATAAATATATCTAGGAATCATTTGCATAGAGATGTTCTTTGAGTACATGGAAGCTGATGAGATTAATAAATGAAATATTATAGAGGGAGAAGAGAAGTGGTCCTAGTGTTAAAGTGTAGGGGGGCACCTATAATGAATAGGCATGACCTGGCTGAAGATTCAGGAAAAGAGACTAAGGTAGATAAGAGGAAAACCAGGAGACAGCAGTCACAAAAACCTAGTGAGAAAAATTATCAAGGAGAAGAAAGTGACTGACACTGTTAAAATGCTACAAAGAGGTCAGAAGAAATAGGACTGAGAAAAGGTCATCAGATTTGGCAATTAAAAAATCACTGGTTACTTTGGAAAGAGCGGTTTCTTGATGACCATGTCAGAAGCCAGACTACAGAATACAAAAGTATGAGCTTCCATGAGTATGAGCAAATGAAGCTGAAGCACTGATTATAGAAGTTCAGCCAAGAAAAGGAAGAGAGCTATGAGATAGTAACTAGTGGGAATGGCTGGATCAAATGAGGGCTCTCTGAGGACATGGGAGACATAGGCATATTTGAAGGCAGTAGGTAAGCAGCCTACAGTAGACAGGAAAAGATGAACAATAAATAAAAGATTGGAGGTGATGGAGGAAACAATATGCTGGAGAAGAAAGGATGGAATGGGACCAGTTGTGCATGTAGGGGTGTTTGCCTTAGGAGATTTGGGATTTCTTGCTGTTTCAATCATTAGAAGGGCCACCTCTTCATGTAAAACAAGCGAAGGAGGAGACAGCATCAAAAAATCACTATGTGAGATATGAGAAGATAAAGCTCTTGGTAAACACCTTCAATTTTTTCTGTGAAATATGAGACAAAGTTCTCAGCTAAGTGGGTAGAAAAGGGCAGCCATAGGAGGTTTGAAGAAGGATGCAAAGGGTTAGGAAAGTTTCTTCAGTGAATGGGCCAAAAAAATCAATTAGGGATAAGTCAATCAATCAGTAAATAGTCATAATCAAAAGTAAAAGGATTCAAATATTTTGCTAAAATTGAGGTAAATTATATCTACTGCAACTCCTTGATCTACCAAAAAAAGAACTGAGGTTGGAATGTAATGCTTTTCCTATTACACCACTCAAGACCATTATAAAGTTTATCATTTTATAGTATTTTTAAAAAATCAGGCATTTATAAAACCTGGTTAGAACTGGGATTCAGAAAAAAAGTGTTATTCTGAAGAGCTCCTTTTATAAAGTAATTATAAAAAAATATTTTCCTGTAAGTTTCACAATCATATGACTCTACACTTACCTTAGGAGATTTGGGATTTCTTGCTGTTTCAATCATTAGATCAGATCCCATTCTATCCCTTTATAAAATAACAAATAGTAAATTATATCCAAGTGATTACATTTTAAAAATGTAGGTGACAAAAAATCTATTTGAAAGTGCATTTACAAAGTAATTACATTTTAAACTATCATATATGCACAAGCATTTCCTAAACAATGTGACTGCGCCCCCAAAATATCAGGAGACAACAAGAAAAGCTGTAACTATTTCTCTTCATGGAGTGTAACATTTGATAAGCAAGATATGACTAATATGCATGAAACAATTCTTTATGCTCCAAGTATTTTTGTCTACAGGGAGAATGAATACTGAGTTGATTAAAAAAAAAAAGCTATTTCATTTAAGGATCCTCACAGTAAAGTACATAACAGACACCGAGTAAACACTTCTTGGCTGAATAATCTAGAGAAGTTAGTAAGCAAAGTATTCCTTCAATTAGTTGAGCTTAGTTTTAAAATTTGCCTTCTATCACATTTAATACTATCCTTCATTATAGAAATGTGAACCATCTGGTTAAATTTCAGGAAAAGAAAGGCTTTAGAAGATAAAATAAGTGAACAGGAATGTGAGGGGAACAGAGCAACCAGTTATTAGTGGCAAATTTTAAAAATAATTTTTTTAAGATCAAGAATTGAGCACAAAACTTTGTACTGTATATTAATAGACTTTAGTTTCAGTGTACATCTGAATAATCTGTGTGCTGTTTTGGTATTTTTTTCAAGCCTCTTATAAAGATACCTTATTTAGTTTAAATATAAAAGAGATCTTGAAAAGGACCTGAGTTCACTTATATTGGGCTTGGCAGCATGCCCTGGAGTTCATTAGGTTAGGCCTTTGTGATCAGTAATAAATTGGACATTCTTTTAATGAGGAACTCTCTTCAGTTTCTTCAGTATGCAAATTTGAGGTAGTTAAGTGACATGCTTCAGCTCAGCTCATCTCTAATGGTGCTGGAGTAATTGCTTTCTAAGAAAAATATGACTTAACCAGTAAAGGGCTTTTGAAAGTGATTTGTCTCAGTCTGCGTGAAGAACTCTACTGAACTAAAAATCCTCATTTGGATAGTATGATTAATGAAGGCAGTAAGGTATAGTAAGAACAGCAAAACTGAGCCCAGGAAAAGACATGAGTTCAAAATCTACCTCTGACACTTTATTAACTGTGTGACCACTGGCAGGATAATGATTCTGTAGTTACTTCCCAGCACTGTTATGAGAATCAAGTGAGACAGTACATGTAAAACACTTTGTAAAACTCACAACTACTATACTATACGGAATTTATTATATAAATTATCAGATGAACGTTCAAGAATTAGATTTCACTATCAACATAAAAATAATTAAATCAATAAACCACTATAATGAGTAGTTAGGTAATATTTTAGTCTGCTTTGCCTCAGTTTCAATAACGTTACAGAAGTTAATCCAAACATCTATAATTTCTTTGCTACTTTTTATATGAAGCAGCTTATTACAGGTCCCCAGCGTACTCCTTAATAGCTGTTTTTCTAGTTTTTAACTGCCATGCTTGCTTATTTTTAATATTTGATAGGGATGAGAAAGTGTGGCAGCCAAGATTAATCCTAAATTAATGTGGTAGTCTGGAAAGTGAGCATATCTCTAATTCCAAATAGCATGAAATAGTAATAAATTTTTTTAAAGTTCTAAAACAGGAAACTTTCAAAGAGATTTTTTTTTTTAATTTTAAATTTTGGGGCAGTGGGCTTGACTTTACAAAACCTAAGTCTGTATGCTGGTTCTGCCACTTATAAATCATATTAGCCAAGTAAATCATTTCATTTGTTTGGATCATAGTGTTTATTCATCTGCAAAAATAGGGAGGAGGACCTGTGCACTATATAACTTTACAAGGATGTTGTGAGGAAAATACTTTTTAAACTTAAATGTGTTACAATATGTGATCTATTATTGTAAAAGAAACTCATTGCTAGCATATAGCTACATATAATCAAAAATATTAGCATATTGTACAGGGAAAAGAAGACTAACTTGCAGTTAGTTAGAGGGCACAGAAATTTTTCTTCTAGAAACTAAAATTTTATGCTGCTTTTACATATTTCATAACTTCTTAGGAAATCTACATTGGCATCATTTTTTAAACCATGTAGATTATCATCTATTAAATAAAAATCATCAGCAGCAAATTCTAAAAATAGTTTCCAATGGTTTTAAATATTACTTAAAAATGTAAAATCATTGTAAATGATCCAAATTATACTTATCAGGAAAATTATAATGAGAATTATGTGACATTCTGTAGATAATTATAAACTAAAATCAGTTCACCAAAACTCAGCTTTCTCTGATGATATTATATCACTATATTAAGTTCCAGTCACAATCACCTTTTCTAAAAGATGACAAATGTATCTATCCTCTTTCAGCATTTCAAATAAAAACTGACTAAAAGGACATATGGAAATGGCAACTTACTTAAGTATTGTTTCCCAGGTTTCACTATTATAAAATGCATGGCTCCACCCCATTTTGACTGTTCCAACAATAAGATTCTGGGTAAACACATCTGTTCCTAATTTCCGATAAAGTTCCTCACAGTCATCAAGATGCAAATGAAATAATCCCAACATGAAAGCTAATATGGCACCTAAAACAAAGAATGTCAATGTATAAAAAAAGAAATTATACACATAATAGTTTCTATTTTCCATTAAGTGATAGAAGGGAAATCTACTGTGATACATAACTTTACTAGAATGAAGTAACCATATACCTTTGATAGCTGAATGTATCATCTGACAAAGATACCAACTCATTATTCCTTTGAACTAGCCCAGGGAAGTTTTGTAGGTACATGTGATGTTTTCTAAAAAGCTGTTTTACAATTAATGACAAGCAAATACTGCCACCTAGTGTGTGTTAAATTAAATTGAACCTAAGCTAACAAAATTTCAAAAAGAGGGAGTAGGAAAAATATTTTAAATTGTCACTGAATAACTTGGGATAGTAACAATTGGGATACAACTCAGAGAAAAAAGTAAAATAGTATGAAAATATTTTTCTACATAAATATATTATGTTTTATCATGTCACCAGGACTAACACAATAAGGTCAAATTTTCTCTGAAATCTGTCATTCTACTCTGAACTATAACACAGTATCATCAACTTAGGGAAATGGTGTCACTTTCTTTGTTGTTGGGATTACTGGACAGAAGAAAAAAGAAACAAGCATCTTTACTTAAATTATTAATTATTTTACTATATAAATCTAAGTTCTAAACCAAAAATGAGAAAAATACAATTAAAAAATTAAGGAAGTCTTAAATGTACAAATAAAGAAGGAAAAATTATCTAAAGAGGCAGAAGAGAATGCTGACCTATATCAGAAGGACAAAGGGCAGAAAAATGTGAAGGAAGGGGAGGGGCTAAGTAATAGAATAAGCAATTTCTAAAAAGGCGGGAGCAGGGCCCGCTGATGATAAAGTAGCTGATTGTGCTACAAAGAATAACGATTCAGACATACATGTGCCGTAAGTGAAAAAGCATCCAATAAGAGTCAGAGAAAGAAGGTAAGAGTAATAGTGGTCACAGCACAAAGGAAAAAACAATGAATTTGGAATCAGAGGACATGAATTTAAATATCTCTCTTTTAATCCCTTACAGTTCTGGGCAAGTTCCTTAAACTCCCTGGGCCTTGGTTCTTCTCTTGTAAAATAAAGGTATTGAATCAGATGACTTTTAGAGTCTACCCCATCTCGAGGTTTAGTCCAACACCATACGCAAAAACTCAAAATAAACATGTGACCTGAATATTAAAAATCATACTATAAAAAAAATAAAAGAAAAATGGATCCTTTTCAGCACTAGCTAGTAAGTGAATTTTTAATCAAACAAGAGATCAAGGTAAGGACAAAGGATAAACTAGATAATTTTGATTACATAAAGTTGAAAAAGTTATGCAAAAATAAAATTACTCCAACTGGGAGAATGGACTCAGTCAACAAGGAAAAAAATTTCTTAAATAAAATTATCTGGTTAAGAGTCTGACATTAAAGATATATGTGGAACTATCACATAAAGACAAAAATCATTCCTCAACAGATAAATGGTCAATGGGTATGAGCAGTTCTCAAAAGAATTTCAAACTATTAACAACAACCATATTGAACCAACATTCTGTTTCACGACTATGAGGACTGAAAATAAAAACCCTAAGGTTTCATGTCACATCCAGCAAATTAACTACTCTGATCTTTTGTCATCTTTGTCAAGACTGGGGAGATTATAGAAAGGTGGGCATGCACTGCACTGTTGGTGAACCTTTCAATTGGCCCAACTACAGGATACAATGATTGTATCCGATACAAACTGGAATTATGAGAAGAATGGCTAAAATGACTATACTCTTTTTTGGAGAAATTCTACTGCTAGCCATTTGCTCTATGGTCAATGACAAAAAGAAAGACCCCATATAAATAAATATTTATAACAGTACTTTTTTGTGCTAGTAAAGGACTAGAAACAAAGTAGATGCTATCAATTATGGTTAAATTATGTTATATGAATGTAACAAAATATTACTGGGCTCTATGAGACAAGGAACATGATGAATGCACAGATGCATGGGAAGATATTAACTGATGAAGAGTAAATAATACACTCAAAGATTATAATAATGAAAATGGAAAGAACAACAAAACAAGTCATACTGAATGCTTCAAAATTATAATTACTAAGTCAGGCCCCAAAGCAAAGATCTGCAAAGGTAGGAGTCCATGTGGGTGGAACAATGAATATAATGCTAGACTTTTTCTAATATGCTAATTTTTTTTCTTTCTCTTTTTCATTCTTATAAGGGATGGCAATCAGGAAGGGGACAGGGGAAGACTATAGCAGGAAATGTAAAAAACAAAAGACATCAAACTTCCTTTTAAAAAGAAACAGAATAGGAAGAATACAGAAAAGCATAAGAAGACATATGAACTGATACAGAGTAAAGTACAAAGAACCAGAGAAACTATGACTACAACAATGTATATGGAAAAAACTAAAAATATGAGATTAAAAATCATAAAGATTTGAGGCTGGTGAGGAAAGCTAAGGAAATGAGGATAAAAGGAACCCAGGAAGGAGATATGGCAGAACTTATCAATTCTTAATTTGCTTCTGTTTTCTCTTTCAAGAAGTATTTCGACATTGGCCAAAGGAAACCAAAAAGTCTAACAGAGCTGATTCCAAAGACAAAAGAAAAGTGTAACTGGATGGCTCGGATGAGTGCAAGTCATTAAGCACAGATGAACAATATCTTAGGATACTGAAAAAACACTAGTGGCTGATTGCTGAACCAATGTCAGTGATCTCTCAAAAACCACACCGTGTAAGGGAAGTGCCACAAAAAGGAAACAAAGAAAATGTTTCAATTTTCAAAAATGGGAAGAGAAGACAAACTATACTAATAAAGGAGATTTACTTTTTTTCTTGGAAAAATCTGAAGAAGTCTTTTTAAAGGAATGGTTAGTAAACAACTTAGAAAAGGGAGCAGTAATCACAAAGAGCCAGAACCATTTTATCAAGAAACAGACATGCCAGACTAATCCCATTTCCTAGAATTACTAGACTGTAAGGAAACTGTAGATACATTTGACCTAGATTTTAGCAAAGTGTCTAATAAAATCTCATACACTATTCTAGCAAAAAAAGATAGATATAGACACATGATAGGTAGTTTTGTTGCTGCTTGAATGGCCTGACACAAAGAGTAGTCATTAGATACTGACTTGGAAAGAGGCCTCTGACAGAGTGCCCTAGGGATATGTGTTTGGCTTCCTTCTATTTAACATTTTTATAAATTACCTGGATAAAAGTATAGGAAGCATGCTTATCAAATTCATAGACACCAAACCAGAAGAACAAGTAAACATGTTAAAGGATACAAAAAAGTTAGACCATTAAGCTGAATCTAATAAGATGTTAGGAAATTTTTGCTTACATTATACCTAAACTTTTCCCTTTGAAACTCCAACCACTTAACTCTTAGTTCTGTCCTCCAGGGCCAAGCAGAACAAATATAATCCCTACTTCATGTGAAAGTCACTCAGATACTTGAAGAAAGCTATCATGTCTACCATCTTCTTCTCCTGTTCTTTCCTCCCTCCCTACCAAATCATTCCTTCTCCAGGGTAAAAATTCAGAATCTTTCAGCATTATCTGAAGGCCTTTCTCTGAGTGGCTTCCCTTTTTTCCATCTTAAAAATCTGCTACACAATAGTTAAGATTTGGTCTGACTGAGAAAAAGTACGGTGGAAAGTTATCAAAATAAGGTACTTAACCAAAGTGATCAATCTAACTAGCCCTGAGTATCACCTGTGAGGTTAGGTCTGTGGGTATCACTGGTAAGCTAGGGATAAAGAAAAGAAGGAAAAGAATGAGTAGAGTAAAAAAAAAAATGGAAAAGAGAAAAATAAGTCAGTAACAAAAACAGGTAATATTTATATAATGCCTATTATGTGCCAGGCACTATGCTTAGCAGTTTACACATATTATTTCATTTCATTGACATAAAAATTCTGGGAGGTAGGTGATCTTATCATCCCTATTTTAAAATAAGTAAACTGAGTTGGACAGAGAGTAAATAACAGGATCACATAGCTAGAAAGTGTCTGAAGCCAAATTTGAACTTAAAGTCTTCCTGATGCTAGGTCCTATTCCCTATCCACCTAGCTGCCTATATGATAAAGAATAAAAGTAAATTACAAAGCTACTTAATAGTAAGAATGTTCCACCTGAGCAATTAAAAAAAAAAATACTACTGTAGTATAGTCCCCACAACCCCAAAGCAAAGCCTTTCAATTCTCAATGTGGATCCTGACTGCAAATTCTCTCTTCATTGTATGAGAAACAATCCCTAACAGAACACAAAAGATAATTTTGAGTAAGTCTTACCTATCTCTAATGCTGATATGTGGACATTCCCAAATATAATTATTAATTTTAAAAGAACTCTGATAAAGACTGCCATTTTGCCAGTCTTTACAAAAAAATGAAATTAGAACACTGTTGCAATGTAAATCAAGGAAAGTAAGAAAAGGAACCCTCAAAAATATACTAGATTGCAGGGAGAGGGGAGGTAGAATCCAAGTTTTAAATTTGTGTGGCTTAACTACAATGCAATTTCAGATAAATAAGAGCTGGTTACAAAATTAAATCCTGTACTGTAACTAATATATTTTGCACTGTTACTCAACTTTGCACTTAAGCACATTTTTAACATCTGCTATAAAAAAAATTTAATTAAAAAGGTAAACTGACTATCAAGTGAATCATGTAATGCTCAAGAAAAGAAAAAGATGCTTTTAATCACCTGCTCTTCTTCAGATATTCACAATTTTTTAATGCTATCCTCAATTAACATAGATTAATTCTACTCAATATGTACCACTTTGATTTGAACTATGCTGTACTGCTACCAAATGGTTTGCTCTTTAATCACAGTGCCTTACTCTTTTTTTCAGGAAGTGAATGTAGCACAACACATTAATTCATATTTTATACTGAGAACTACATTTCAATAATAAGGATTTCTAAAATTTTATTAAAGATCCAAAGAATGCCATGTTAAGTTATATTCAATAACATTCAATATTTGAGATTTATTCTCTGCAGAATAGTAAGAATATTTAAATTTAAATGTGAAAGTTGAGAAAATAGCAGTTATCAAAAGAATTACTCTTCAAAATTATTTATTATTTTCTTTAAATGGGTTAATGGTATGTATCATTTGCAATTTCAATTACCTGTGCTTACACCACAAATATAATCGAAAAGTTGATGAATTGGCTGTTGAGTAAGTTCAACTATTTTTCGAAGAGTCTGAAGAGCAACCACACCTCTGTAACAAAGTTTGGAGAAAGATATAATTAAAATGTTTGCTTTACAGAAAAAGGACTTAAACTGAATAAAAACTCCACACAATTTGTATGTCTTCCAGCTCAAGTTTCCTAGAAATGCATTTCCAGTTTATTCTAAAATGGTATTCATGACATATTGATATATAAATGAGCATAAGGACATTTTTAAGGATATGTAATTTATAATGTGTAACAAGTTTTTCCTTGTTAAATCTCATAAAAGCTATTGAAATAGTCCAATTTTAATAATTAAATTTCTAGGAAAACCTACTATGCAGTTAGCATTCAGTGGCTGGGTCCACAATCCTATCACCTTGTGCTTGGATTACTGAAATGATTTCCTGCTTGGGTCTCCTCATAATTTCAATTTAACCTTTATTATGTTATCATATCAGGATTTGGGTAGCAACAGGCCAGAGGTAAGGCCAGAACCAGAAGTTTAACTGGAGAGAAGGGACATTAGCAAGTACTATAAATCAGAGGGCTACAAAGAGGGTTTTTGACCAAGTATAAAGAAGAAAGTTAAGGAAGGACAGAATAAGCAGGTACTGAAGATACAAAAAGACAAATAGTTAAATCCAGGTAAACAAGCAACAAGAATTAGGAATCTAGAACAAGAGACAAACTAATAAAGGTTCTCCAATCAGGAGGTTTGGATAACAAAGATCATGAACCCAGAAAGAACAGTCCAAGCAGTAAGAGGTCAAAATCTAAAGTAGTAAAATAATGGGCATAAGGCATCAGAACCAGTAATGAAGCTTAATAGTTAAGCCAATTACCTTCCAATGTAGGGAATATTTATTTCAATTCAGGGCCAGAATTCAGGGCCACTCTCTTATAATGGACAGGCCTGACTTATAGGTGATCAGTCAGATCTGTCTAGAAAAGAAGAGGCCTGACAGCACAAGAAAATAGGCAGTTCATGACAATCTAATTTTTTCAATATTTCAAGATGTCATTCCTTTTGTTTTAAAAACATCATTCAATGACTCCTTATTTCCAACTATAATAAGTTCAAATTTCTGCTTAGATTTCAGAAACTTCCACCTTGTAAGTCTCATCCTACTTACACAATCTTCTTCCCTAAGACTTTACATGTACTTGTGTATTCCAGTCAATGTCCTCACTTATTCCAAAAATACATAAATACTAAGAATCCTAACATTCAAACATCTATGCATTTACTCACACTATTCTCTCTACTGTACTATCCTCTATGTTTTCTCTCCATCTATGTAAAATTTACCCATCCCCTGAGGTCCACGAAGTCTTCCATACAAGTTCAACCCTTACTGAACTCCCTATCCAATATGCCCCAACAACAATAACCAGAAATTACTCGGTACTATACAATTCCAAACTTTAACAGCTCTGATTGCTAATCGCTGTTACTCATGTTGTTAGCATTATTTCTCAAAGTATCTTCAGAAAGCTTCTGTATATTCTGAAACACTTAATGTAAGGCAACAGACACATTAGTACTCACTACTTGACTGATATGAATGATTAAAATAAAACAAATATGCTACAATGTTAAAATATTTTCAAGAATTTCAAGATTCTTATGTTTGATATTCATGTAATATAAAATATTACAAAGAAAATGAACTTCATTAAAATCTGAATATTAAGAGGTAATGAACATTAGGCTCTTTTCACATGGGACAGTTTTTAGTTCTGTAAAGGGCAGAAAAAGTACTTTTGTTAGAGTGTGTAAGATAAAAATGAACATTTTTATAAGCAGATAAGGGACTTTTGTTTAATTAAAATTGCTAAAAAAAATGAATGAAGAAAGTTTTCAGGAGGGATTTGAAAAGTTTTAGACAAATAAACAAAAACGACTTAAATAAAGGCTTAAGTTACTTTATGAAAGACAGCAGATAATGCCTTGCTTGTACATGAACAGTTAGAAGATTAGAAGGAACAGAAAAAAGTCCCTTTATGTATGGAAAACTGGAAATATCAAAGTTTGAAGACATGGTTCAAGAATACAAAATGTGCTTTTGGACCAAATGAGGCCTTAAGACCTGCAGAGCATTATGATCACTTGGCTCATTTGTATTTAACTTTTTTTTTTTTTACTACTTATGAGGATAAAATTTTAAAAGTGAGGAATCATAAATATCTGGAGACTGTGGTATGATTTAAGAAGGACTATTTATTTAAAGGGGAGTCAATGAGAGTCAAAAGGTTCTGATTAAGGCATTAGAATATAGAAGAGACTAAAGCTTAAGATTGAAGAATCTGATAGAAAAGGAAATAATAGTTGGGAGTTGGAAAAGCAGTTCCATCAGAGCTGTGTGTGTGAACAGATAACCAAGGGAAGCAGGAAGCAGGCAAGCTGAAAGAAGCTGGCTGAATGAAGCCAGGAAGTTCAGGTATCCACCTTCAAGCTTGAGTAGTGAAGCCCTTAGAACTACACGGTGCCCTCTTCTGCCCTCCTCTGGTTTGAGAGGGAAAAACAGGAAGGGAAAATTACTGCTTGGCTGAAGAAGAAGCTAGGCCAGTTTTACTTCGAATCAACCAAAGCTCTCTACTCAACCTGAGTTCTGTTCTGACTGGACAACAAAGTAACCTGATAAGTGAAGATTTGGATGGGCTGCTCTATACAACACTTTCTAAACCTCTTTTAAGGATGCCTGTGATATAAAAGAACTTAAAAATGCATATTCCAGTATAAAAGAGAGAAGGATTTGCCCACTTAAAAAGCAGTTGAAAGACAAAGCAGTGAGTAGTTTCATGTAGTAGTTGTTCCTGAATGAACCAATAGCACTGAAGATTGTGGTCAGGAGCTATGAGTTACCTTGAGCCCATGAAGGCTTGCTTCTCTGATGTGTCTACCTTCCAGGCTCCCTATGTTTGTCCAGGTACCACAGTAAATGAAGGCACCAACAGGAGATTGTTACGCAGGTTTATATGTGGATTGTAAGTGATTATCTGTGCACTTGCTTACTACGTTGCTTAAAGTGCTACATAAACGTTAGTTATCATTATTAAGAGAATCTGTGACTTTTTAAAAAATTTACTGCGAAGTAAATTATTTTATGATCTAAGTGTCATCTTAATGAATGATTGGTTTGTGTAAATAGAAACACATTGATGGGAGATGAGAAAAATAATCATTGTCCTTACTGTTAATAAAAATAGCTATCATTTACATAGTGTTTCGATGTTTACAAAGCACTTTTACTATTATTCCATTTGATCCTCACTGCTACCCTGAAATACACATTATTATACCCATTTTACAGAGGAGGAAACTGAGACTGAGAGGTCAAGTGACTTGCCCAAAGTTACAAAGATAACAAGACAGGATTCAAACTTAAGTTTTCCTTACTCCAAGGCCAATATTCTATCCACCACACTATCTGATGAGCTGGAGTGGTAAGTCAGGAGAGTATATTTCCCTACAACAGCGTTACACATAGGCCCTTGAGAGAATTTCAAGAATACCATGTGGTTATCTATAGGGACCTAGATCTGTGCGTGGAAAGGCAGATAGATTGAACTAGACAAATCAGAGTAAGTAGGCAGCACATGCCCCAGTGAGAGGCGTCAGGTTCCAACTGAAAGAAGGTGGATGCCCCATTATTCCACCGGTGTTAAAATAAACTTCAGGTTTGTGCCAAAGTATCTTTTAAAATAAGAAAAAAAGAATGCAAGCAAAACCCAGTTTCCTTTATGAAACACTATTTTAGAGAAAATCACAAACCTAAGTCTGATTCTGTAACAACGTAATGCAATCATGTTTGATTTTCTAACTAAAGAATCAGGTAGTACAATTTCCATGAAGTTAAGATGAGCTCTAAACTAAAGCATCAGATTTTCCCCAATCCTACCTTATTCCTCCACCATCAATTGTGAGAATACGGATTCCTCTTCCTTTCACTGGATCTGTATAGCCAATTAAAGCCAAATTTTCCCTAATAGTAGCTTGAAGAGCTTCATCCTTAACTTTTCTTAGTCGTAGTAAGTATGGAACAAGTTTTTCCTGTGGAGGAGATATAGTTCATGAATCTTAAAATGCAAGAGTGAAAAGTTTCTATCACATTTTCAAGAATCTCATATCAAGAGTTTGTTTAGAAATAACATCACTTATGTGATCTTTGTAAAAACTCACACCAACCTCAAGTAAAACCTTTTTTGTTAGACTATAGAAAACGCAGATACCAAAAATACGTAATATAAACTCTATCCACAAGAATCGTAACAAAAGCTTCACAGACATTGTTTAATTCAACAGGCAGGTGTAACGTCCCTACTATGTGTGCTAAGTGAAAGAAAAAGTAAGAAATTATTGCCCATTCAACTTGTTCTTTACAATACTTATCACCAGAGGAAAACGACAAATATGGCTTCACACTGATACTCTGGAATAAAATGTTAATTGCTTTTAAATGAGGAAATAAAACTACATGATCTATATTTGTAAGATTCTAGCAAACTTAATAATAAAATTTCTGATAGATCAGACCAAATGAAAACTTTTTTGTTAACAAATTAAGAAAATCTCAGAAAAGCATAATATAAGATGAAAGTTCAGAGGTTTAAATTCACTTTGGGATTTAAGATTCTAAAATCCTTTTTCGGTGCTATTCAGTAAACTCAAGATTACATTCTAAGCCCTCTAAATAAAATTATGTAAGTCAAAGGTTTCAAAAACCCAGAGGCCTACAACACTCCCAGGTAGGGCACAAACCAGATTAGAATATAATTATTAAATATTTAACAAAATAAATAAAAATACAGTAAAATATAGGTCATGCTAATACATTGATTTCTAAATCAATACATATCTGCAGGGATCTTTATGCATAGTTTAGTAGCCTCCATTTTTATTTGAATTTGATACCACTAGTATAAAAGGCAGCTAGGTGAGGCAGTGGATAGAGTGCCTGGCCTGAAGTCAGGAAGACTCATCTTCATGAGTTCAAATCTGGTCTGAGATACTCATTAGCTGTGTGAGCCTGGGCAAGTCACTTAACCCAGTTTGCCTCAGTTCCTCATCTGTAAAATGAACTGGAGAAGAAAATGGCAAACAAGTCCAGTATCTTTCCTAAAAAATTCCTCAAAAGGGGTCATGAAGAGTCAGACATGACTGAAATAAATGACTATAACTACTGGTATAGGGAACACAGTAACATTCCCCAGACCACTAAATGAACAAACACTGGAATGTTCAAAAACCTCAGAGAGGGAAGCTAAATGACTCTATCAGAGTAAGACCAGCAATAACAGCCCAAAATCACTTTTCCTAACTGGGTGGAACTTGAAAACTAACCTCCTATTTGGTCTATTTTAAGCCCCTTCCCATACCAATCTGTGTGTGTGTTTGTCCTTCCCTGCTGAAGAAGACCATGCCATCAGAGAAATAATGACATGACTTGCACTTGACTTTGTTTTGAGTGAGGGAGGGCTGTGCAGGTCACCAGCCTCACTTCTCTTCCAGAGTCATCTGAATCCAGTGACCAGATACTCATCAGGATGCCTGGAGATGACCTAGGATGAGGCAATTGGGGTTAAGTGACTTGTCCAAGGTCACACAGCTAGTGAGTGTCAAGTGTCTGAGGTGACATTTGAACTCAGGTCCTTTTGACTCCTGCACTGGTGCTCTATCCACTGCACCACCTAGCTTCCCCTCCCAGACCAACAAATACTCCATGAAGCCCCCAAAGTGACTTTTATAAACTTCAAATCTGACCAGGTCATCCCACACTCCTCTGCTCAACTCCAATATCTTCCTATTAGCCATCTCCAGTCATCCAGATATATATCTTGCCACTGTACCCAGATGGTTCCAGAGGACAGAGCAAAGCTGTTGACTGCAGAGCCCTGACTTGCTTAAATCCAATTCACTTGAAAGACATGCTGTCACCTTCCTGATGTCACTGGTCCTCTTTGAGAACAAAAGACAAACAACAGTAAACAGTGATCAAACACAAACTTCTGTTTACTATTTATAGCTCTTCATAGCCTGATCTCTTCCCACCTCTCCAGGTTCCTTACACATCACTCCTACCCATGCATTCTACAGTCCAGTCACAATAGTCTACTTTATACTTCTTATGTACAATGTTCTACTTCCCATCTCTGATCCTAATGACTGGCTGTCCTCCAGGTCTGGAATGCTTTTCCCCTGCGCCTCTTGACGGTCTTCATTTTCTTCAAGAATCAGCTAAAGCACAACCTTCTGGAGAGCAGTCTTTTCCTAGTCTCCCAAGCTTCTAGTGCCTTCTCATTCAAGATGTTAATTTTTCTGCTTTATATGTGTATGGAATGTTATCTATGCATGTATATGTTACCTCCCCCTTTAGTTTAGTTTAGCTTTTGGCTTTATATTCCCAGGGCTTAGCATAATGCCTTACTGATCAGAAGTGCTTAGTAAATGGTTATTTATTGACTGGGTGAGTATTAGACAATACTACGGAACGGTTAAGCTACAGAATATAAAGACAAGATCTCTTCTCTCATGAAATTTACAATCTACTCCAGCTGATGAAAGTGTACAATCATGGTGGGTAAATATACTCTCAAATCAATAATTAAAAAAAAAAAGAATATACATACATATATACATAATCTACAGGCTTGACTTATTAGGCAGTTTTCTGAACAAGTTAACAAAGGATTCCTCTCCATTTCCCCTAAATGAGATATAATGGAGACTGGATCCAGCTAAATCAATTCATAGAGAATGATGACTTGGGAATCTTCTAACATAGGAGAAAGGTCAAGAAATAGCTCTTCAGGTTACCTAGAGTTTGAGTTTTTTTTAATACATTCACACTATGCACAGTTTTGATTGATTTGTACGTAAGAGATTGGATTAACAATTATCTCTTGATTAGTCAGGCAAAGCTTTTGTAGATGAGTTGTTAAGCTAGAAGCAACAGCATACAATACTCCAATCATCAACTAGGCTTTATTAAGCACCTACAACTGATCACTCAATTGATAAACATTCATTAATCACTTACTATGTGCTAAGTACTGTATTAGGCACTGAGGATACAAGGAAATGAAAGACAGTCTCTGCTCTCAAGAAGCAGGCAGTGTAATGGGGGAAACAAC
The DNA here is from genome assembly GCA_028658325.1 of Potorous gilbertii. Lineage (NCBI taxonomy): Eukaryota > Metazoa > Chordata > Mammalia > Diprotodontia > Potoroidae > Potorous > Potorous gilbertii. The sequence continues at coordinate 114,821,037 of CM053770.1, read as the reverse complement.
ATGCAAACTACTGAAAACAAACAAGATAGGAAAAGGATAAATTGGAGATAATCAACAGAGGGAAGGCAATAACATTAAGGGAACTAGGAAAGGCTTCTTGCAGAAAGCAGGGCTGTAGCTGGCATTTTAAAAAAGCCATTTTTATATCCTCAAAAAAGCATTTCAAGGAATCACTTTGCATTTGCTTTTAGGACAACCCTTTACTAAAGAAAATTTTAATATATTTATAAACAAATGTATAATTTGATGTTGTAAAATCATCATATCACCCTTGGACCCAAAGAAGAAAAATGAGAAGCCACCTCAATCTACTTCTTTGTGGAGGTAAATGGGTGTGGAATGCTCAATACTGATTTTTTTTTTTGGTATCTTGAACTGCTCCCTCCTTTTTTTTGTTTTAAGAGATGGATCCTTTGGAGGAAGAGGGATAAGTGATATAAGAAATATAAATGTAAATAACCAAAGGTATGAATAAATTTATTTTTTTAATGTATCTTTTGGTATAAGAGCAAAGTTATTTTAGGTATATGAAATGTTAGCAATTATCTCCCTATTTCAACAAAATTGGGTATTAGAAGATCATGGATTATAAACTGTACATAATGTGAAAAGGTGACAGACATTTAATTACACTTACTATTTCAGTTCACTTTTTGGAATATCAGTTTTTCTCCATCAAGGGGAGAATAGTCTTCGTGATAACCAAGTATTAAAATCTAATGAAAGACGAGCTTCTTTTAATAATAAGAACTTGAATACTTGCATAAGAACAAGTTACATCCAATGAGGCAGTTTTCATCTAAAACAGAATATATCTGAATTCTGGTAACATCAGGTAAGACTGAGAATGTCCAAATCATTGTTCATCATCAACTTCACTTTAAAAGTTTCACAAACTGATGAAAATATTAACCAACACACTTCTGATAATTTTTAACAAAAACTCTACTTAGAAAATCTATGACACATATCACAAAATGTTATTATAATGATACTCAATTGTTATATTCTGTATATATGTAATACTTTATACAGAAGGCCAATTCATTTAGATTTATCCATATTATTCTCATTTTACAGTTGAGAAAACTGAAGCAAAAGAAAGTGTTTTACTTAAGATCACAAAATGAATCAGTAGTTCAAATGGAAATAAAATTACGTTCTATCACTATTCAGTATTAAACTTTGCCTCAAACATAAAAAAAATTAGGCATTGGAAGGAAACTGTAGCAACATTAACAACAAATTCAACGAACATTTATAAATGTTTATTATTACATTTAACATTCATGATAAACTTATAAATTTATTAATGTTGAGAGCACTGAGTAAGGTCAGTTTTCTGGAGAATCTAATTCTAAATTAAGCTCAGAAATTCATGTTTATAGGTTTATAATACAAACAACGGATTTTCTTATTGGGGAAAAAATTGACTAATAATTTTAACAACTCACCTCCTACTCCTTGTAATGGAGCAAGAACACAATTTGTGAGACAGGAAATGTATACCATCACTAACCACATGAAAAAATAATTAAACTCCTTTATACCCATGAGAAGAAAACTTTTTTAAAACTTAAAAATCCAATATTGATAGGGCTATAAGGAGATAGGCACTCTAAGACAGTTTTGGTGGGATCGCAAACCACTCAAAACATTTTGCCTCAGTAATTTCATTGCTAGGTCTCTATCCCAAAAGTATAATTGAAATATCTATCCAAAACACAATATTCATAGCTGCTCTACTTGTAATAGGAAAATAACTGGAAACAATCTATATTCAAACAACTGACAAATAGTTAAATAAATTATGGTATGTTAAAGGAACAATATTATGCTACCACAAAAAATAAATATAAAATAAGGAAATATGGAACATTTTGTATGAAAGTGATGAGAAGTGAGTCTAAAGAACTAGAACTGTACATACACTGAGAATAAAAGAAAGGAAAAAGGTAACTAGGCCCCAAAGTAGCAAAATTTTAGACAGGCAAGGGCAAGAACATAGAAGAAAAGCATCTGATCTATTTGTTCATTCTTTTGATTTTGTTTTGTTAAAAGAAATGGGAGAGGGTGAGGCTTTCATTTTGCCTCTTATTTTTTATGTTTATTTGATAATTCTTGTTGATAAGTTTATGATTTTTTAATGTTCTAAAGAATAAAATGATAGGTACCAGATGAGCCAACCAACAGATGTCAAGAAAACCCTTCCAGTTTTTAGGCGTAAAGCTTATTTAATACCAATAGTGTAACATTTATTAGTAAGATGGATAGAAAAACTTTGCAATTATTATGCAGTACTTAAAGTAATGAGAAGGGAATTATGATTTTCATATTAATCGATAAATGTGTAATGAATATATTAATAACTTAGTTTTCTCAAAAGCTGCCTCTTTTGCTTGGGAGTCAGAGATCACATTCCAAAAAATGAGAATCCCTCTATTTGAGAACTTATAACTAAAAACTCACCTTGACAGCTACTGCTTTTGCTTCAGGAAATGCTAGAAGATGAAAAGTTATTTCTTCGATCCTGTTAATACAGAGTTTATGGTCAGTCGTTCTTCTTAATGCTTGAACTAAAGCCCGGGTCCTGTTATCTATACTCACCCTTTCAATAATCTATAAAATATACAGAAAGAGAAATCAATAATTGAGAAGATGGAAAAATATTAAATCTTAAGGAAAAAGCAGGAAAATAGAGAAAATCCCAAGTTTGACAAATACCAAAAAAAGTTAAACCTAATTATAAGGAAGTCCTTGCCTTTTCTCGCTGAAGGAATAAGCGTCTTTTCTCTTCATCTTGTTTTTCTTTCCTGTGAGCTTCCTCGGCTGGGTTTCCCCCTTGAAACTCCTCTGAATGTTTTGAATCAGCCTTCAATTTGGGTACAAGTCCAACGATGTAAGCACCCACAAGCGCCTGCACACTGTCAGTAGGTCGTGCAAGAAAGTTGGCAAAGCTCTGTTTAACAGAAACTGGAAGAGCATCAGACGTCCCAGTGAGCTCCTCAGGGTGAGCTACGGTAGCTGAAAGAAACTGTGAATCCGTCCCCTTCTCTTTAAGTTGAACTACTTCCTTAGAAGGACTCTGTCTAATTTCAGCTTCATCCTTTCCCTCTTTTATCTCTGTATCCTGTTGCACTCGGTTATTTTCGTTTCTTTCAGTCATATTTGTAAAGTATGAATTTATATGACTTGATAAAAAGTATAACGATTCTTCAAATTTTGCAATTATATAGTTTGTAAAATAAATGTTTTGCTTACTGTCTTCTAGACCTTTCTCTAATACTTGGTCAATCTTCGCTGGGCTTTCCAAAGAAGGGTCTGAGATTTTGCCTTCCGGAAAAGGGCTCTTTATTTTATTGCCACTGGAATCATTCAGAGTGTTGGTGCCAGAAGCTTGTTTAACACTTTTCTGGTTTAATATGTCAACTTCTGATTTTTTTCCCGGTATTCCTGGTTTTAATTTAGAGAAACGTGAAAATATTTCATTCTGATTGCCAAAAACAGCTTTTGAAACAGTGTCCAAGGTGTTTTTAATACGGGACATATGAATGTTCACTTTTGTTAGTCCTTTGGGTGCAGAAGTGCTAAGTTTTAAAACTCCAATGTGTAAAACATGGCTGCATGGATTACAACAGTGTTTACTACAAACAAATGTGTGACTTTTGGTACATTTATTTCTTATTCTGCCTGTATAAAAACTTCTTTGCTGACTGATGTAGCTTATCTTCCAATAATATTTAGGTGCGCACAAGAGATATAGTTGCTTGCTCCTGTTTCTCACAAAGGCTTCTTGCATTACTAAGGAGATAAATATGTATATTTAAAGTCAGGTGAATGGACATTACTTAAGAGGCTTTTATTTCCCATATATTGACTTTCTTTCACTTCACTCTTCAATGTTTCATTTGAAAAACGCCACAATTCACATTCTTAGCTGAAATGGCAAGAAAAAAAAAAGGTAAGTTAAAAATCTTAAAAATAGGAATGATAAAAAATAAAATCTTTGAATTAATTTGTCTCAACGAAACAGGGAATAAGGAATTTTTATCGTGGCTCATATGGTCTTTTATTTTTAGCTTATGGGAATGAATCTGCCAGTCAGTACAGTAGTCAACAGAAATAAAAGCACTGAGAGGGCCCAGTTCAAGTTTTACTAGAAAGAAAAAATTTAGGGAGCTTTTCAACAGATCGGTTTTCCTAACCCAAATAATTTAATATATAAGTAAATATTGCTGTGTCACACATGACAATTTTACCCCTTTAACTACACTGTAAACTTTTTAAGAGAAGAACTTTTATCTTACATTTTTGTACCCAATGTTTAATACACAGTAAGGACTAAGTAAAATGACTAGACAACTGAGGGAAAATCCCTTCTTTTTGTGTTGTTTTTAAAGAGAAGTTTAATGTCATTTTACTAAACATTTAAAAAGTACACATATAACTTATTCATTCAGATCTGCTCAACAATGCCTTCTCCCCATGGTTTGTAAGGATGGGAGAAGGGAAATGAGAGAAAGGAAGATAACCTGTTTGTAGAACTGCAAAATTTGAGTCATCTTACCTCTCTGTGTGGATGTGGCAATGAAAATTAGTATTTATTGAGCCTCTACCCTATGCCTCACAATGCTACAGATTTTACAGAGGAAAGACATGAGTTCTTGTTTAGAATCTTGTTAGGTGTACAACACTAACATACATGAAAAAACTGAAGAATAATTAAATATTAAATTTTGTACCACACACTGTAGTTGTAAGGGAAGTTAAGAAAATAGATCATTATGACCTGGACAAGTTAGAGAATGTTTCATAGGTATTTTGAAACTAGGTCATGAAGAACGTGTAGGGTTTATATAAGTAGGATGAAGGGTATTTTGCGTATAGTCAACCAACCACTGGATCATATATAATAATGTTTGAACCAGAATGAACTTTAAAGGAGGAAAGTGAGGCAGAAGGAGATTAAAAGGCTGGTTCAAGGTTATTGTATCATAGATAAGATTTGAACCCAGGTCCTCTGACTTCAATGAGTACTCTTTCCACTCCAATACTGTTGCTATCTAACCTCATTTTCGCCATCTTTTCCACAAGGATATCATGAAAGGTCAATGAATTGTTCACACCCTTTAATCCAGCAAGTAAGAGGCTGAACAGGATGTCTAGGCAAGTCTTTTCCCATTTTCAGTCTATAACCGTATGATTTAAGACAAGGTTCTCTAATTCCAAATGCGGGACTCCATGTACTAAACCATGACGCCTCTCAAGAGATGAATTCAGGATGCCATAATCAATCCTTAATGAAGCCACGCTGCCTTTAAGTGATCACTATTTCCATCCCTAAATGCTCATTAACTATCCTTTCAATAAAGTATTCCAATGGGATGGAAAAGAAAGACTTTATCCAGAGTTATTCTGAAGAAACACTGTGACTATATACAGAGGAAGAAAGAATGAGAGGAGATGAAGATAACTTCAAGGTCTCCAGTCAGGGATAGCGAAAGAATTGTGTTACTACTGTTAGAGATGATATAGTTAGGAAAGGAAGTCAGCTTAAGAGAGATGGAAAGAAAAATGATGTTTAATTTTGGACACAATGATTAAGTTGAAATTGTATCTTTCAACCTACTAATTCATAAGGTTATTGTGAAGAATGTGCTTTGTATAACATAGAGTGTCATATAAATGTGGAAGAAAAAAGAGGAAGGTGTTATGTAGTTAACCCCATTATAAAGCAGAGAATCAGAGGTAAAGACTAGATATGTACACCTGGATCTCATTCACAAAGAAGCAATGACTTAGAGTCGCCAACTTACCAATGGAATGAAGAGAGACATAAAGAAGGCCAGAGAACAGTGCACCCACAGGAAGAGGAATATAAAGGGAGAAAGAAGAAATTCAGAGGCAAGAAAACTTAGGATAATCAGTGTAACAGAAACAAAAGTAGGGAAATTCAAGGAATGAATGCTGTTGTTCAGTTGTGTCTGACTCTTCATGACTCTATGTGGAGTTTTCTTGGCAAAGATACTAGAGGGGTTTGCCATCTCCTTCTCCAGTTCATTTTCCAGATGAGGAAACTGAGGCAAATGGAGTTAAGTGACTTATCCAGGATTACATAGTTAAATAAGAAGCTGAGGGTGGATTTGAACTCAGCAAGATGAGTCGTACTGACTCCAGGCCCAGAATGCTATCTATTGTGCCATCGAGCTGCCCTTCAAGGAATGAGAAAACAAAAGCAATGAAAGCAGAGGACCTTCAATAACGACTAAGGAGAATCATCACCACCACCACCAAGTTGTGCTGTCACAAGTTGAAGAACATATGGATCAGTGTAAATTTTCCCAGAATTCCTGAAAAATAACTCAAATTGCATACTGTGTCAGTTGTGCCATCTTTACATATGAAAGCATTTGTCATTAGGTTGTAGCTTCTACTGAAGTTCACCATTACATTTAACCTTGTTGAAGAAAAAGCAGTAATCTACAGTTTTTAACCTGGCATTTCATACAACCATAAAGATATTAAAATTATTTAGGGTAAAGGGAAGCAGGCTTCAGTAGAAAGAGAATCAGAGATCTTGGGTTCCAAACTGACTGTTACTTAATACTTTTCTGACCTGGGGTTTAACAGACTTTCTCTGTAATCCGGAGAAGTTTGTACATGTATGAAATGAAGAGGTTAGCCCAGATGAGTAAATTCTGAGGTCCCTTCCAGTTCTAAATCTTAGGATATTTTTAAGACAAAAAACGACCACATACATAAACACACGGAAATATACATACTGCAAATACACTGTTTTTGAAACCAGGGGACCACATGATTAGAAAAGCTGTAAATCAAGTGCCCTAGGGTAATAAAGATCTCATTACCTCAGTTCTTTACATACGTTTAAAACATTTCTAGTACCGCAGTAATGGTCCAAAACCACACACTTCCACAGATCCGTAAGATTACAGATTTACAGAGAGAAGGGTCCTTGGATGCGATCTGCTCCATTTCTTTTTTAAAATAAGAAAACTGAGGCCCAGAGAGGTTAACGAGCTTGCCTTCCTCGGTGACCAGCTTTAATATTTAATTATCTTTCTCCTTGTGTGCACCAACCAGAAAGTAACTGGAAGCAAAACGTGCACTATTTTAAGAACCACTAAGTAATGGGGATGTCATGTTCCATCCTCTGCAAACATATTCTCATTAAGTTGCTGGTGGGTTTTTTCCTGGAAGTCCCTTCTTTCTTTGGTTTAATGCCATCATCCCATTTCGAAACTAGGTTACTCGCAGCAACAACTGGTTCTCCCTCCGCCCCTCCCCCAGGCCCTGCGAGACCCTCTATAGAATTCTCTAGATCTCCAATCTTGATAGCGATGCAACGATCCACAGATCTCTACACATCCGGAGACCTCGGGGTTGATACGTTGTGTGTGGGGGTGTGTGTACACACAAGGTGTCACAACATTTTAGTGGGATTTTAAGCTCTTAAAGCTTAAAACTGCACACACATTGTTAAAAATTGACAGAAAATCGTACAACTAGCACAACTGACACAAAAAGCAAGAAGCAGAGCCCACCGGAACAACGGCTGGGGGTGGGAGCGGAGGACAAGGAAGGAGGGACTCTGGGGACGGACGGAAATACACACGCATACACACACACACACACCCCAAGAAGCGTCTATACCACCCAGGACAGGCGTTGGCTCAGCAAGAAAGGAAGCGAAGACCCTGGGGTCTTAAGATTAAGAGTTGGAACTCGGAGGGAGAGGGTCGGGGAGGGAAGGGAGTGGGTGGAGACAGCGACACCCAAACCTAAGGCCTCGGGACCCCTCCAAAGTTCCCAAGGCACCCAAGGGTCACGAGAAAGCCAAGGGCCGGTAGAGGAGAAGCGAGGGAAGAAGAAGGCGGCCGCCCGGGCCCACTTACCGGGCTGCAGGCCACGGCCGCGAGCTCCGCGTCTCCACTTGCCCTCCACCCGTCCGACAGCAGTGACGTCAGCCCCAGCGCAGGCCCGGCCCCAAACGCAGCGCCCGGATCAGCTGAGTAACCAACACAAACAAGCGGCCCAAACCTGAGCCGCGCCGACGCCCCCGCGGCCCCGCCCCCGACAGGCCCCGCCCCCGACAGGCCCCGCCCCCGACAGGCCCCGAGGAAGTGAGGCCCAAGCGGCGGGAGCCCGGCTCAGCCAATCGGCGGGGCCGTAGCGTGAGGCGGGACCTTCGGCTTCTAGTTTCCACTTCCTCCCCATCCCAGCGCTAGAACGCTCGCGGGCGTTGGGGCGTAGTGCGTGTGGCGTCCTTCTGACGCGCCCCGAAACTGTCCCCCGTTTCTTGAGGGTCCGCCCCTTTCGGCCCGGGCGTTCCCTGGCGTTGGCCGCCTGGTGCCGGTGCCAGTTTTCAAGGGCAGAGCCGACCTTGGCTGTGTTTATAGGAACTGAGTTATAACCGGCAGGCCGGGACCGGAAGGAGCTCAGGCTCCCGGAAGCGGAGCCACGTCATTTTGTAGCTGAGCAGACCGGCGCCAGGAGGCCGGCATTAGTGCTGTGCATCCGTTGTTAAGAGGCCAAGGAACAGACAGGGAAAAAGCATTTCTGATATAAATGTATAAGATCCTGGAATGCTCTTCCTCCTCCGGGAAGCCTCCCCCAGCCCGGCTTAATTGTAGCTACTTTTATCTGTTAACTGGGTCCTGAATATTGCTTGCTTTGTACGTATTGGTTTACATCTTGTTCCCTTTCCCCTTTGGATTACAGTGTGATGATTGCAAGCTGCTTGAGGGCAAGGACTATCTTTTCAATGCAGCATCAAAAATACCTCTGTCGAAGTAATAAAGCTTTTTTATACGGATTTTTGCTGAAAAAACTTAATAACTAAACTGATTTTTTTTAAAAGAAAAGGAATACCAAATTGTTCAGAGGATTTGCAACAATTGAAGAGGAAATAGAATATTACCCGAAATTCTTTTTGCAAATCAAAACATAACTTAGAGGAAATAGACGAAAATCAACAGGAATATAAAATACCATTAACCAAAAAGAATATTTGCATAACACATTATTCAAAAAGAGAAATTTAATAAACTATAAGTGAACTCCTCCCCCCAAAAAACTCCAAGATGAGATTGGTTTAAAAGTAAATTCTATCAAACATTCAAAAAAACAATTTCAATATTCCATAAATACTTGCAATAATGAGAAAAGAAGACATTCTCCCAATCTATGTTACAAATGTAGTCTTGACTAATAAGAGACAAAGCAGAGAAAGGAAGTTACAGACCAATACCTCTAATGGACATCGCAGAAATTTTAACTGAAATATTAGCAAATAGGCTACAACAACATATTAGAATATTAAATAGTACACTAGTTTATATCTGGAATGCCAGGTTAGTTCAAGATTAGAAATGTTATAAATTTATATATAAGTTATAAATTTTATTACATTAATGATATAAATAAAAATACGTGATTATACCAATAGATGCTGAAAGGACTTTTGACAAAATCCAACATTCATTCCTGCTAAAAATTCCAGAAATCCCAGGAATATGCCTGGAATGCTCTTCTCATCTCTGACTTCTTTTAAGTCTCGGGCAAAATCCTGTCTTTACAGGAAGCTTTTCTTAATTCTAGTGTTATTCCCCCTGTTAATTATTTCCTATTTATCCTATATTTAGCCTGTGTATTTGTTTGTTGTCTCCACCATTATATTGTAAGCTGGTTGAGGGCAGGGACTGTCTTGTGCCTCTTTTTTTGTATTCCCCAGTGCTTAACACAGTGCCTGACACATAGTAGGCATTTAATAAATGTTTATTGATTGATTGAATAAATGGACCTTTCCATAATAAAATGAATAGTATTTTTCTAAATCCAAAGTCAAACATGAGTAATGAAGAAATATTAGAGGCATTTCCAATAATATCAGAGGAAACGCAAGAACATCTGTTATCACTTTTATTGTTTAACAGAATGATAGAAATGCTAACTATAGTAGTAAGACAATGGGAAAAAACTGAAAGTAAGAAAAGATAAAACTAATTTTTTTGCAGACAATATGATGGCACACTTATAGAACCCTTGAGACAACTAAAATGTTAATTGAAATATTAACTTTAGCAGTGTTGCAAGATAGAAGATAAATCCACGTAAATAATCAGCATTCCTATATATAACCAATAAAATTCTACAGGAAGAGATGGAAAGAAAAATGCCAATAAAAAAGCTATAAAATAATTTGGATGTGTATTTACTGGGATTTATTGAAGGACTATATCAATTTAACAGTGCAATGCTTGTTTTAGAAACCATGACAGACCTAAATAATTGGGAAAAAAAAACATCAATTGTTCATGGGTGAGTAGCGTCAATATAATCAAAATGATAATACTATCTAAATTAGTTTACTTATTCAGTGTTGTGCAAGCTCCCAAAAGAATTATTTTATAGACCTAGACAAAATAATAGCGAAATTCATACTGAGGCATAGAAGATCAGGACTCTTAAAGATAATGGAAAGTCATTATGGTCAGTGTCTACCTCCACAAGAATGGTATTCTCTTCTTATAATGGGAACAATTCGATGATGAAATATAGTGTCACCACTTTACCAGAGGTAAAGTGGAGTCAGATTATAACAAGCCTGGCTACTTCCCACAAGGTCCTTTGATCAGGCACATGTGTGACCAAGACACAATAGTAAATATCTTGTCATACATATGAATGACTACCCAAACTTCTTGGTAAGGTCACATAAGGTTCCAAATGTTGCTTGACATGGTTGGCAGAAGCAAAATACCACTAATTTAGCCTTTCTAAAAGCAATGTCCAAGTGTAGTTGGGAAGTTCAGGAGCCTGTAGGAATAATCCTCCTTTGGTTAAAAATCCTCCACAACCTTTGACGTTAGAGCCTGTTCTGGCTAAAGCAAGGGGGAAAAGGAAGAAAGTACTAAACAATCTGAAGCCAAAACTGAGGCCTTTCCCTCTCTCCCAAGCAGTTTATCTTTAGGGGTTTTACTGGTAGTCAAATCTCTAGAATTATCCTCAAGCTAAACTAGCTTGATTTTCTTCACTTTAATAATAGTTGATTTTTTCCTCTCCAATTCATGTAAAAAACAATTGCTAACTTTTATGGGGGTTTTTTAAGTTCTGGTTTCCAAATTCTGTCTCTTCTTCCTTTTCTCTTCCACTCTCTCTGAGATAGTAAGCATTCTGATATAGTTTACACATATACTCATGTAAAACATTTCTATATTAGTCATTTTGTGCAAGAAGACTCAACAAAAAAAGGAAGAAAAAAGTGAAAAACACTATGCTTCAGTCTGTATTCAAATAATATCAGTTCTTTCTCTGGAGATGGATGGCATTTTTCATCATGAGCCCTTTGGGATTGTCTTGGATCACTGTATTGCTGAGAATTGCTACATTATTCACAGTTCATCATGCAATATTCCTGTTACTGTGTACAATGTTCTCCTGGTTCTACTTACTTCAGTTTGTATCAGTTCATGTGGTCTTTGCAGATTTTTTCTGAAATCATCCTGTTTACCATTTCTTATAGCACAATAACACTCCATTACAATCATATACTATAACTTGTTCAGTCATCCTCCAGTTGATGGGCATCCCCTCGATTTCTAATTCTTTGCTGCCACAGAAAGAGCTGCTATAATTATTTTGTACAAATAGGTTTTTCTTTCTTTTAAAAATCTCTTTGGGATACAGACTTAGCAGTGATATTGCTGGATCAAAGGGTATGCACAATTTTATAACCCTTTGGACACAGTTCCAAATTGATCTCCAGAATGGTTGGATCAGTTCATAACTCTACCCATAAAGTATTAGTGCCCAGTATTCCCACATACCTGCCAACATTTTTTTATATTAATTTTATTTATTTTTAGTGTTCTACCAACATTTTTATCTTGGTATACAGTATAAGTTGTTGGCCTATTATCTAATTTCTGCCATACTGTTTTCCAGTTTTCCCAGTAGTTTTTGTCAAATAATGAGTTTTTGTCCCCAAAGCTTAGATTTTTTGGTTTATAAAATACTAGATTACTATGGTTATTTACCACAATGTTTTGTGTACCTAATCTATTCCACTGATCCAACACTCTGTTTCTTATATTAGGCCTTTATAATGAGCCTCAAACTTTAATGTCATGTTTACTATTTGTTTACCAGTTATGAAGCTCACTTGTGCAACCACAAGAATGCTGACAAAGATAACTCCATCCTGTTTTACTCAAATTCCATTTCCAAACCCAGTATGGGTGAGATGCCTTCATTCTTTGGAAAGTCCCCAACTTATTTTTGTACTTCTAGCATGTCTCGTCTAGCACGCGCAAAACACTATCTTATGACCATCTTATGCTCAGTTAGTCAGTGGAGATGCTCCGTGCTTCACCCAACCTGTGACCCCTCTGCTGATATGTCATTTTTGGCCCTCAAGAATAAGGTCTATCAACCAATGAGATTCTGCATTTTACCATGCCTCTTTTGCATATTTGAGTATCAAACCCCTAATGAGAAAATGTTCTGGACACCAGGAGCATCTCAGATCATGAGGAAGATCTGATGCCCACTTCATTCGAGTGGACCATGGACCCTTTAATAAAGTGCCATTGGTTCAAAGTTCTGCCTCAGTGGTTTTTCTTGCAGATTGTGCAATTATAATTCCCACATATTTTGTAGAAAATCCTTAAGGTATGAACAAGTTTCTTCAGGTAATTAGAACATAATTCCTATGCGATATCACTCCAGGTCCCAGGACTTTTCATACTCAGTCTAGCCTATGATTGATTTACTGACTGATTGACTAAAATAATCACTGAGATCCATGAGACTTATTCACACCTTGTTCTGATATCAGGGCATCTGATCACTCACTTCAAGTGAGGTTAGGTGACTTGATTGACCCCATTCATCATCATCTCTCAGTATTGCCAATAATACCTATATCTCCTCAGAGTATATGCAGAATAATGTAAAATTTTCTCAATATGCTTCTTTCTCCATTACTTTCACTGTACACTCAAAATCAAACATCCAGGATGAGGCTCAAACTGTGCCACTGAACATCAATTCTCTAATAATTGAACATGTATTGTGACTAGGATGACAATATTCGATGACAGTTTCACAATGACATTTCAATAATAAGCAATATAAATAACAGTGTAAAATAGCAATATAAACATTATATTAACGTAACTATTCTAACCTGTAGAAGTTACATAAGAAAAAAGTTTTATTAGATGATAGTCTAGGAGAAAAAATGAAATTTAAAAAGAACAGTCCGATAGATCTCTGCAATGCATAACTTGGTGAATATAGTACTGAACTTGGAGTCAGGAAGACCTGAATTCAAATCCTGACTGATACTTATTAACTGTGTGACCTTGGTCAAGTCCCTTCACATCTTTTGGCCCCAGTTCCATATCTTTAAAATGAGCAGGTTGGATAAGATGGCATCTGCATGGTGGAAACAAGAGCCTGAGAATGTGACCTATGGAATCATGGCTATTGTAAAACAAAACAAAACAAAACAGCTCCTATGATAAAATTTATATGTGTCCACTGTTGTGACCATGGGTCATCTCTTGGCACTGTATTCTTTGTTCTCTTTCTGTATAACATCTGGCCTGGCCTAAGTGTGCTGTATAGGTCCCCCAAGAACCAATGTAGGATGAGAAGCACCTCAAGAAGTGTGAGTTAATTGCTGTATCTGCATCATTCTATTTCTGTCTGTCTTCTCTCTCATCCCGATGGTTTCTTCCCAAAAGCCATGTGCATAATCTGCATTCTAGGAAGTATTCTTCTCTGCACATGGCTTTTGGGAGTACATTCAAGCCAGCACAGCCATTCTTGTTCTACTGAATGCTTCTTGGCCTTCAATTGCTTTGTGTCCTCAGTCATGTCTAAATCCTCCTACTATTCTTTCTTCACTCTCCACCTCTCTTCCTTAGTTGCTTTCTAGCTTTCTCCCATTCTCTTTTCTAAACCTTTCAGGTACAGATTATCTCTGTGCTTCATGTCACCATGTGCCCATGATCAGTGAAGCCAAAGCATTATGAAAGCTGTGGTACAAAGAAAATAGATAGAGCTTTTGCAAATGCTATGCTAACACATGATTGACGTCTCTTTTTATTTTGTTCTTTTGGCTCTGCTTTAATCCAATTCATATAGCTTTAGTTTTTGTGCATTTTTCATATGTTTTATCCTTGACCTGCTGGTCTGGGGAACTTGCCGTCTTGAGTTCACTTGTGGCCCTCTAAGCTCTCAAGTGTGGCCCTCTGACTGAATCCAAACTTCATAGAACAAATCCTTTTATTGGGTTCCCCATCCCTGCTGCAGTATAGTGAGATTCCTTTATTATATTCATGTTTTTGTAGTTTAGTCATTTTTAGTTGTATCTGACCCTCTGTGACCCGTTTTTGAGGTTTTCTTGGCAAAGATACTGGTGTGGTTTGCTATTTCCTTCTCCAGCTCATTTTATAGATGAGGAAACTGAAGTAAACAGGGTTAAAAAACTTGCCCAGGGTCACACAGCTAAGAAGTAGATGAGGCCACATTTGAACTCAGGTCTTCCTGACTCCAGGTCTGGCACTGTATCCACTGTGCCACCTGGCTGACCCTATATTCATATATCATAGTTTATTTAGCCATTTCTGAATTATAGGGAATTTTTCATTTTAACCTTTTGGTTATCCCAATAATGCTAGATTTTTTGTGGTAGCAAAGAATGATTAATAAAGTAGATACCCACTGATTTGGGAATGACTAATTTTGGTACATGGATATAATAGATTACTGCAAAATGGTCAATGATGAAAATGAAGAATTAAAAGAAACAGAAGACAAATGTAGGAGTGAGGGTTATTTGAGTCAGTCAGTCAAATCACCCTCCTGAACTTCACTTAAAGTAACTAACAAGATGCTTTGCTCTTTTTCAGGTGACAGGGTCCCCATTTAGTGAATCAGTCTATCAATAAGAAGCGCCAGTTAGGTGTGAAAAAGCCCAGCCATCTTCGCTGAATCAACCAGTCAATTTAAGGTTTTAGACTAGGGACAAACATGCCTTAATAAATTTAGAAGTCCTTGAAAATCTTTGGATGAAATTGAATGATCTTGCCCAGCAAGCATAATTGGGTTTGCTGAGGATACTTGGTCACCCTTTGTGTTTTATATAAAATAGCAAACCAACTCAAAACACAGGCATTCCAGTGTCAGGCAATGGAGGAGAGAAATCCATTCTACTCTGTGGAAATATAATGCAAATCTTTTTAGTTCAGCTGCAAATAGTAAGAATATTTCTCCAATCTCAAGTTCTTTCCAGACTTAGCTGTAAACAAAGTATATCGAACCTAAAAGGAACTTCATGAACAACCCACAAAGGGGAGAAAAGGACTTCCAGCAACCAAGAGCCGAATTACATCCTTAGGACAAGTGCTTTTTAGGCTTTATTCCAGTTTCCCCTAGTGAGGTAGGGTGTCACAAACTTTGGAGGGAGGGGAAAGATAGTTTGTACCAACTATACCATTGTAGTAACTGCCCATTTCTAAGAGCTAATTCTGTCTAGATCTTTGATATCAGCTGAAGATCAATATGGGAAACATACCAGTGGGGGCTTATAAGCAATAGAACTAGAAAATTGTCCCAATCCTCAGAGTTCAGGTGACTAAGGGAAATTGTAAACTTGGATATAAAGTTGTGGTAAGGTAGTATGTGGCTAAAATTGAGAGAATTTCTGAAGTTTTCCATAACAGCTTTTATTAATGAATTTTTTTTGTAAACAATTAGGAATATACAATATAATAATAATGTTATAAGTATCATTACTAATGTTTTTTTAAATAAATTTATTTATTTAACTTTTTACATTCATTTTCACAAGATTTTGGGTTCCAAAATTTTCTCCCCATTTGTCCCCTCCCCCCTCCCCGATACACTGGACATTCTAATTACCC
>CM053770.1:114763961-114804581 GCA_028658325.1 Potorous gilbertii | reverse complement strand
CTTCCCAAAGGGAATGGATGGGGAGGGAGGAATGGGGAGAAGTTGGAACTCAAAGTTTTGGAACAACTGTTGAGTATTGTTTTTGCTACTAGGAAATAAGAAATACAGGTAATGGGGAATGGAAAGTTATCTGGCCCTACAGGACAAAAGAGAAGATGGGGTAATGGAAGGAAGGGATGAAAGAAAAGAGGGCAGATTGGTGATAGGGGTAATAAAAAAAATATATTTTTTCCTAGTTTTTATAACATGTAGACAGACGTTAATATTTGTGAATTTACCTTACCCCCTGCTACTTTGCTTAAGCTATTGTCTCCATTTCTTTTGGTCTTCTGAGCAAATCACACACAAAGCTAGCCTTGCCTTTTCTTTGCCAATGCATTATTTATTTTGTGTTGCCAGTTGACATTTCCCTGCAACTGCCATTTTTATCTTAATGTTCAGGCCTCTATCTTGCTCCCTTGCTCTAGATCTTCTTTCTTCTGAATGAAGCTGCCTCACACTTGAACATTTGACTCAGTGGATGAATGGTTGCTACAAATCAACTTAAGGAGATATGGAGAAAATAATCAATTTAATTGTTCCACTAATATCATCAAGCAAAAATTGTACCATTTTTCTTTATTCTTGTTGTCCTCAATATAGCTGATACCGAACAGTAAGTTCTTTAAAGCAGTCCCATGGCTGTAAAGTCAATTTTTCCCCAATTCCCAACTAAACATCTGGAAAAATGTGGGTCTGGTCTTAGTCCAAAGCAGACTAATATCTAGTATCTTACACAATAAAAAAGACACAACGTCCTGCAATTCGTTTATTTAACTGCAAAACTGAGTGCATACTTGCCCTTCCTCATATTATATAAGTTACTCAGAATGGCTATAAAGTACAACATTGCAGACTCTCCACTCTTCCCCAATAAACCAAAATTGCCAATTGGGTGAAAATTCTTGTGGCACTCAGCCCAAACAAGCAAAGTAAAACAACAATTAAATAAAACCTTCAAATGACCAAAGATTTGGCAGGCAGATATGTAGAACCACAAAAAAGGGAACAGCAGAACTAGCTTTTAAGAGAAAAAGCAATATGGTAAGAAAACAAGGTCATATTTAGGATTAACAAAAATAACTGAGTACATGGTCTAGTCTAGTCTGTAGATATTCAGCCCAATCTCTTCTAAATTCTACAGTACTATAAAACAATACAAGTTGATATTCACGATTACATTTAGGCATTATAATATGAAATGAAATCACAACCCACATTAGTACTCTTAAGGGCAAGAAATTACACTTACACAGTTTTGAAAGACTTTCCATCAATACAAGTTCAAATAAACTATGATATACTAAAGGGTACAAGAGAGATTAAGACATGGCTTCTGAGACTGAGGTGACTGCCAGCAATTAGAAGTGTGCCCTTAAGATAGTTCTTTAGCCTTTGTGGACTGCATTATCTCCACTGCCTCTCCCATCTCTTAAAAACCATCTGTTGAAAAGGGGTTTATCTGACTCTTAGTTAACCAGTACACCCAATTCTCTAAGCATTCCAATGGAAATTTTACTAGTCTCAAAACTGCACACTTATACAGAAGTACTGGTGATATTTAATATTTAGCCATAGTCTCAAAATTGAATGGCTAGGCAGTGTCAAGGAAAATAAACAGAGCAAATAATGCTAAATGTAATAAGGAAATTCCCATTTTCAATAATTGTCTCAAAACAAAGTAATCTATAAATTAAATCGGCTAAGGCCTACTTTTAGGCATTTTAAAATATTTGATTAGTTCCCAAAAAAAGTAAAATACTGATATCTGCTGAAGCTCACTTGTCTTGAATTTTAGACAAATGATTTTGTAGCTTTCATTACACTAACATAAACACTTCACACTAGTAACCAAGAATAAACAGAACATTCAAGTTGTAAATATTGTATTTGTTTCACTCACATATAACCGTGTTATGATAGGTGCTAGTTTTGTCAACATATATATAGATATGATTAATACTCATATAAAGCATGACACAGAAAAGTAAAGAACTGAATTTTTCATAAAACTACACAATGAAATTACACAAAGAAATTAAGTCTGTGCAAAAAGAACCCAAAATATATTTCTCACTATTTAAAAATATTGCACATTATAATATGGATGCACACATTGGCTGCTTTTAAAGACTGAGGTATTAGTTAATTATCAAATGATGGATGCAAAGAAAAAAGTACTTGACATAATGAAGACATCCATAAAAATAAGTAGGTGGCCAAAAACTCATGAAATATGAATGGCAATGAAGACCAGGTAAGAGTTCCATTACAAATACAGAGTAGCTCACCAAACATTAAACAATCTCTTGGCAACCTATCATCTTTTATATCTGTCAAAATAACCAGTCTGAATATATGTGAAAAAGGTAGTAATTCCTTTCATTAATACATATTCCATGTTTAAAAAAGCATTCGCATGGAAAGCACTACTACACTATCCCATGACTCTTCTCCTTTGAAATAAATTCAATAGAAAAATAGAATTGCAAAATTCCTAAATTTCAGGAGTGAAATGTTATCTCTGGTAAGCCTAATGAAATCTGACAAGTTTTACTTAAGTAGCTCTCTCCATAACAAAATTCCACATTTTAGGCATATTTATCAAGAAAATTAGTACAGATCATGCAAATTTAAGTTACTAAAGATTTCACCGCAAGAATCTATTCAATTCTAATATACAATTTAAGTCAGGTAAATATTCAAAGCTTAGTTGTTGAACTCAGGGATCCTTTCTTGATTTTAACAAATCTAACCAAATGAAGGAATTTGTGGGCAGGTAAATGTAATTTATTTTAATTAACTAAATTTTTAAGACATTTTCTTTCATGTCCTAATTGAAGAAATTTTTATCAGCTCATTTTCATCTAGTTGCCAGGTGAAGTTGTCAAGATTGTTTTCTATATACCTTCTTTATGATATTTATTATTGTATTTTAAAATGTGAATTCATGCATTTGTCAAAATAGTTCACAGAAATGTTTGTTTCTATTTGTATCCATAAGAAACGATCAGCTGGCTTTGTAGGGTGGGATAGACTTACTGTCCTGAACAGTCAGTGTATGTAGTAACCATATTTCCTCTACGTTGAGTGACAGTCCTACAATGCTTGCCAGATCCATGGAATCTCTTTTCAGTTTGCACTGTGTGTCGATTTGCATTGTCAAAATTATTGAATGAAAACATTTTTTCCATATCTTCAAACATGTCATCAAACAGTCCACCTCCAAAAGAGAAATCCTGAAAATGATGCCTTTGCCTGCTGGAACCATCCTGGCGTGTTCGGAAGTGAGTTTCAAAATGTTTTTTGGTGTGTGTGTTTTTGTCAGGACCAAAAAAATCAAAGTCTTTAAAAAGATCATCGAAGTTGAAGTTGAATGACTGCTGAAAGTTATTTCCACCACTACTAGTAAAGGTACTATGTCCAAGTGAATCATACTCTTTTCTCCTATTAGCATCAGAAAGTGTTTCATAAGCTGAAAGGGATAAAAAGATTTTTTTTAAATGAAGGCAAAGAAATATGAAATTTTACACAATAAAACCTTTAAATAAGGTAAATCTTTAACCTCAATGACTCTTAAGACTATAGATATTTTATAAAACATGCTTTGAGTGGTAGTGATTCATGAGCTCAGATTTATGTCATTTAAGACACACATATGCATACACATATGTACATACATGCATACCACAGATATACATGTATTTGTGTATTGTATATGTGTGTATATATATGTGTGTGCATGTATTATACGTGTGTATGTGTATATGTGTGTGTGTGTGTATATATATGTTGGAGACTATCTGAACTTGCTATTCTGAGTTACTGCCATCACTGTTACCTTTCATTCGCATAAATAACAGATGACTAGACATATAACCAAATGTGTCTTAAAATGTACAAAAACTATGTCAAAAATTTTAGAAAGGTCCCTTAAACCAAAAAAAACCCAACAAAACCAGAATCCTATAATCTTTCTAGATTGCTAATAGCACAAGTTTATAACACAGATCATAGTTCACATCTTGCTTTCCTATAACCAATATTGTGAAACATGCAGTGTAAATATTAGCACATTCATTTTACATCTGAGGAAAGTAAAGCTGAAAGAACTTAAAGGTATTTTGAGATAAATGCTCTTTTGTTCACTCTACCACGTTTCTAGGTCAGCAATAGTGGTGAAATGATGATTCAGCACCAAAACAGAATTATGTTTAACGGTTCTATTTAAGTAGAGAAAATCTTTTTATGTAGCAATCATTACACTAAAGCATACACAGTGACTGTTGTAAACATTCTCATCTCTCCTTCGAGCTTTCTATGGTACACTTCCCCACACCCTTGCAGCTGAAGACTTCATTTTACATTATTCAACCATCTTCCTCCACTATTTCCTTCACTCCCATCTCCTACAAAAAATGTGGCCCTTTACATGCACCCTTAACACTATCCTCTCCTGAACTCTCCAGCAGACTGCTTTCATTCTCATCCCTACTTTTTCTTTTCTTCAGTCTCTCCCTACCTACAGTATAGCCTTACCTGTCTACAAACACACTCATGTCTTCTCCTATCCTTAAAACATTCTCATTTGATCTCATTAGCTATTCTATCTCTCCTCTCCTTCTCAGCTAAACTTCTTGAAGAAGCCATCTACGTTTGGTGCCTCCACTTCTATTCCTCTGTATCCTCTAAATCCTCTTTAATCTTGCCTCCAACCTCATCATTGAACTGAAAATGTATCCTCAAAGATACCAATAATTTCTTAATTGCAAGTCTAATGGGCTTTTCTCAATCCTCATCCATGTTTAATTCTTTAGATGTGACAGAGTTAATCACCTGCCACTCCTAACATTCTTTTCTCTAATTTTTCCTAACACTGCTCTTTCTGGTTCTTCTCAGTCCTTCTGCTGGTTCATTGTCCATGTGACATTCCCATAATTCGTGGGCATGTACTGAGCCTTCTCTCTTTTCATTTCTAAACTACTACACTTGTTGATTTCAACAGCTTCCAAGATTTCAATTACCAGTGTTAGGTTCCTGGTCCCCAAAGTTATATATCCTGCCCTACTCTAAGTCAATCATGCATCACCAAATGCCACTAGGACATCTCAAACAACATTTCCCTAGGCACCTCAAATCAGCATGTCCAAAACAGAAATCATCTTTCTCCCCCAAAGTCTCCTTCTTCTAAACATTTCTCTTGCTGTAGAAAATACTACTATTCTCCAATTACCCAAGTTCACAACCTCACCATTATCCTAGACTCCTTACTTTCTCATCCAATTTGTTAACAAATTTGGGCATTTCTACCCATTTCATGTCACAAATCAACTCTGATTCAGGACCTCACAGCCTCTTGCCAGAATTACTGCAATAGTTTCACTTTTTGTTCTCCCTGCCTCATGTCTCTCTTCTTACTCAATATATTATCCACTCAAAGGTGACTTCTCTCCCATAAGCATAGGCGTAACCATATCAACACTCACCTACTCAGTAAGTCTCTAAATTAGCTCCAGGATTCAATTCAACCTCCTCTGTTTGACATTTAAAGTTCCTCATAACCTGGGTCCTCCTATCTTTCTAGTCATCTTACACCTTCCTTCCATGCATTCTATGATCTATCAATGGGAGCCTATTAGTAGTTCCATATTTGCATTGGCTATATCCTTCAGGTCTGGAATGATTTGCCTCTTAACTTCCCTGATTTTCTTCAGGGCAGCTCAAATCCTACCTTTTCATGGGAGGCCAGATGCTAAAGCCTCCCTCTTTCAGACTACCTCCCATCTATTCTGTATCTATGTTATACAAACAATCATTTATATCTCTCACTATAAGTTCTGTGAGAACATGGATTTTTTTCTGCCTTTCTTCTAAAACCCCAGAACTTAGGATAGGACCTGGAACACAGTAGAAAGCGAGGAATTCATTAGCAATGGATTATCAAAAATTATAACTGGGGAAAAAAAGAGACAGAAAACAAAAGGGGGAATTCCAGGAGTAAGTATTTATATAGCACCTACCATGTGCCAGGCATTGTGCTAAGCATGTTTTTTAAAAACAAATATTACATAATTTGATCTTTACAACAAGGTGTGATGTAGAGGCTACTATTATTATTTCCATTTCAAAGGTGAGGCAAACAGAGGTTAAAGTTACTTGCCCAAGGTCATAGAGACAATAATTGTCTGAAGTTGAATTTGAACTCAAGTCTTCCTTTCTTCAGGATCAGCTCTATGTACTGCATCACTGGTTGTCTCTAAATTCACTCTCCAAATTTGCCTAAGGATTTATAATCTAAGTTTTTAAGGAGAATGAAAAGAAATGGATGTGATGGACCATTTACAACACAAGCATGGATAACAAATAAAATTTCATTTTCGACTTAGTAACAAAATGTTTACCATCTTAAAGACACTACGTTCACTGATAGAAATGAGATTAAACATACAGAATACACAGAAATTACAGACTGTGCATCCATTAGCTATGTTACTTTAAGTCCTATTCATACATGAACCTAAAACATAGATTTATCTATGTTCTTAAAACACAGCATTTAAAAAACAATTTTTTGAGTACTGAATTATTCAAGTGTACCAAGGAGCTCTTCATTTAATGGGAAGCTATCACTATTTAAAATGAACTTTACTATTTTGTAAAAGCAAGTGCCACACAAGGGAGCTGGGTGATACAGTGGATAAAATGCCAGGCCTGAAGACAGGCAGACTTATCTTCCTGAGTTCAGATAGAGCCTCAATCAATTATTAGCTGTGAAGCTCTGGGCAAATCACTTAACCTCCCATATGCCTCAGTTCCTCATCTATAAAATGAGCTGCAGAAAGAAATGGCAAACCACTCCAGTATCTTTGCCAAGAAAATCCCAAATGGGGTTCCAATGACTGGAAACAAATGAAAATGACTGAACCACCAAAAAAGTACCACATAAATAGGCACTTACATAAAACGTCTGTGAACAGTGAATGTCTACTCCTAATTTACGTTTTATGTATAAATTTTCCCACAGCATGCCATCTACATTCTAATATATGCCCTTACACTACGCTTTTTCATTAAACTCTTACTTTAAGGTTTCATCATAGCACAGAGAGGATCCTAGATTTTCTAAGGTTATACCAATAGAGTTCAGGCTCAGACAGGTCCTACACAAATCTTAAAAGGTTCAGACTGTAGACCCAGGGAGAGGATGTCAACTGGAGTCTGTACTAGCTAAGTTTGAAGAGTCCCTACAACAGTGACCAACAGGTAGCAAATACTTTTTGATCACATTCAATTCACAAAAGAGGGTAAAGGATTGAGTTCTATATCAGCAGGAATATCCACAGTTCCTTCATTTTGGTTCTTTTGAAAAAGAAGTTGATGAGTCTCATTTTAAAATGTGATTATATACATTCCCTAAGCTTTCACTGAAAAAAATCTAGTTTCCTATAAACCATATAACAGCAACAGTTAGCATTTATATAGCATTTACTATGTGTCAAGCACTATGCAAAGTGTTTTACAATTATGATGTCACCTAATCCTCATGACTTTGGTAGATACTCCATTTTACAGATGAGGAAACTGAGGCAAACAGAAGTTAAAGTTACTTGTCCAGAGTCACATAGGTGGTGTCTGAAGCTGCATTTGAACTCAGGTCTTCTTGACTCCAAGCTCAACTCCATTCACTGTGCCACTTATCTACTCCTTACAGTGAGATATGATACTCAAAGTATTTCATTGCATTAGGTGAGGTGTATTTTTCATGCAGGACTCAACAATCTCCTTCTACGTTATTTAATACAAGTTGTATTTTACATACAGCTAGGTCTTGATTTGTATGAACAATAAATCCCGTGAAGTGGTTGAATTATTCAAATTCACATTGTACATTTCCATTGCCCCAGAAACAATGACTATATTTTATATGATTATAACTCTGAATAGTCCTGCTTCAAAAAACTTCCACCACTTCATGGGATTCATTATTCACCCAAGCTATACATACAAACCAGAAGGTAAATATTCACAGAAACCTAATTACAACGCCAGTTGTCTATATTATTGAAGACTTAACAACCGGCAAACTCCTTGACTCCGTATTTTGAAAAATCCAAAATATTATATGAATTCTGAAAGTAAAACTTTTTCTTTTCAGATAATCAGGTTCTTTCATTGTTGACAATTTTTACAGTTTTCTTTTCCAAAACAGAGCATGAACTTAGGGAACAAAGAGATACCATTTTATTTTCCTTGTACAGCTTACTCTGTAGCTATTTCAATATTTATCAGTACAAAAGGAAACAGAAAAAGGAAAAGAAAACTTATATAAAGATATTTTAAAATATCATTGAGTAGGAGATGGATACCTACAATTTCTTATTCACATGTGTAACTCTCAGCAATTCACTTAACCTCCATGAGATTCAGCTTTCTCATCAGTAAAATAAAGACAATAACATTTCTGCTACTACCTATCTTATGTGATTGAAATGTTTTCTAAATCTCAGAGGGCTATACTAAAAAGTGAGTCATCAGATACTTTCTATGACAATACTCAAATCCTACAGAGAATATCTATGTCTTTTAGATAATCTCTCTGAATACCTATAAACCCCACAAACTTGAGAAAACCCATCAATCAATCAACATAAACTATTTCTATGTATTCATTACCTTCTGCAATCTCTCTAAATTTAGTTTCGGCGTCGGGGCTCTTATTTTTGTCTGGATGGTATTTCATGGCCAACTTATGAAAGGCCTTCTTGATTTGGCGTTCTGAGGCAGATTTCGGAACTCCTAAGATATCATAGTAACTTTCTGTAGCTAGAATTAATTCTGTAATCATTAAAATACAGATTGCAAAGGTGAAAACTGCCTGTGGAGTAGCCATTTTCATGACCCTGGAAAAGAAGAAAATAATTACATTAGATGGTTATCATAAGTGCATGTAAAATTGAAAAACAGCCTGGCACAAAGGATAACAAACTGGATTTGGAATTAGGAAGACCTGGATTCAAATCCTACCTCAAATACTTGTTCAAATGGGCTAGTCACTTTACCTCTGTATGGCTGTTTCCGCACGCATATGTAAAATGAGAGGAATGGGTCTCTAAGGTTCACTCCAGCTCTAAATCTATTATCTAATTCATTTTTTTTCACAAATATAGCATTCAAGGAACCTTCACCATAAAAAGTATTCTGATAGCTACTATTTTTTTAAAAGCTGTATATTAAAAAACATTACTTATTGCATCTATGCCAACTGTTACATGCTGCTTTATAAGTGCTAGAAAGTTTTTTAGCTGTAATTTGGTGGAAAAATATAAACTCAAAACCCATCTCTAGCATTTTCTAGTCATGTATCCATGAACTCATCAATTATCTGCTTCTCAGGGTCTCAATTTCCAAATCCTTAATATCAGAATAATCCTACCTTAAGTATAGTTAACAATTTCATCTAGCCCTACTTTACAAGGCCATGTGAGGATCAAATGTGGCCAGGTGATATGCAAACCTCAAAAGCAATATACCTGCATTATTTCAACTCTATATGTCTAACCTAAAATTTTAAGTTCTTGGATGGAGTTTTTTTTTTTCCCCACATACCCTCCAATAACATCAGGATAGTACTCTGCATATGACAGGCACTCAATAACTAATTTTCCTTAATTAATACTAGATAAAGACTAATATGAGAAACCTTTGTAGAAATGGACAAAAAGTTTAAACCATAAATTCTACTCCTAAATGACAAAAAGTTTATTTAATTCAGGAAATGGTACTCATCCTAGGGTCAAAGAAATGTCTCTCCTCCAGCAGGAGGGAGGATTTCCCACAACTTTATGGAACCTTTCCTTCCTGGGAATTCAACTTTCAATTCAGTTATCATTTGTTAATCAGTTACTATTTGTAGAACACAACTCTAAGCCCAAGGGGAAATAAAGAAAATGATTAAAATGCTCCAGCCAGGAAATGGGTAATTCTTTATTTCATCATACTGATTACAGAACAAAAATTTTATATTTTAGAAAACTGTTCAAGTACCCAAGCTGCGTAAGCACAGATCAGGCAGCTACTCTAGCCACAAGTTGATAATGTAAAAACAAAAAGGTCAGAGAGCCACTTTGCTTTAACTTCCATTTCAAATATCACACACTAATTGCGTCTTGAGAAAAATCTTTAAGTTTTGTTCATTTAGGGCTAGATGAAACAAAATCGTAACTGGTGATCAGATGTCAACATATTCATAAAAGAAAGTGCCGAGAATGTTGGGATCTCACAAATATTCGTCCTACTTTAAAAAGTTTTCCATGAATTCCTTCATTCATACATATATATAAATATACACACACACACACACACAAATAGGTAAGTATAAACATTAAAACCTTTAAACTGAAAAATTCACAGATAACAACACCGCGCGGCACCGGAGTGCAGAATAAATACCCGAAGGTGATATAACCACAAAGAAGATGACGAAAAACCCGGTGGATGGTTGAAATGGCCCCTTCCTACCCCCGCCGCCGCCCCCCATTACTCATAGTCACGAGTACCCGGGCTGAAAGCGCACCTTCCAGCACTAAAGGAATAGAAACGCTGTAACTAGCTCCAACTCCAACTGCACGGCAGACTGTGTATGAGACCCGGAGGGCTCCAGACGCCAGAGAAGCCGGACGCCAGGCCGTGGGGGCAGGCAAGGACCGCGCTTCACGGCGTCCAACACAAAGGCTGTGAGACCGGCTCCCCATTCGGAGGCTTCTCGGTCTCTGCGGTCTGGGAGGGGACTCCTACCAGGAGGGGCCAGACGAGCCCCTCACCCCCGCGATGCGGTCACTGAGCCAACACCGCTGCATCGGACCCGAACCGATCCCCTACGGGATGCCTCCCAGTCAAAAAGGAGGCAAGGGAGCGTCGGGGCCGAGAAGATTAGCCCCCGGCGCCCCGTCCGGCCTCAGCCCCCACCCCCACCCCGCCGGCCAGGGCCGGGCCGGCTCCGCGCACCACGCACTGACCCGTCAGGTGTTCGGCCATCGCCCCGACTCCGGCGCCTCCGCCCAGCCCAGGCGGGGCTCCTCATCATCGCCCCCCGCCTCTACCTCAACTCCAAGTTCACTCCCTCAGCCCCCCCAAGGCTCCTTCCCTCACCCCCCGCGGCCACGGCCGCCTCCTTCTTCGCCCTCACCTGCAGCCGCTCCGTGTCTCCTCAGGAGGCCAAGGCCAAGGCGAAGCAGCGGCCTCCTCGTCCTCCAGACCGCGGGGATGCCCCCGTCGGCGCCAGACTACCCGCTATTCACCCCGCCGCCCTCCTCCTCCTTCTCCCAGACGCGCAGCGCCGCCGCCGCACGTCAGCCTCGCTCCCGCTCCGACTCCGGGTCCCAGAGCCGCCGCTCCCCAGCCACCCGAGCCAACAGCGAGCCCGCACCAGGCAGAGTCCTACACGAAACGCTTTTCCATTGGCTGCGGCCGCCCCACCTGACTCCCGGCGCCTTTAGCGCACGTGGAACTCTGTTGTTACCCCTTTGCTCTCAGTCACTTCCGGCCTGGCCCGGGGCAGAGGGAGGGGGAGGTGGGATCCCAGGTCCGACGGAAGGCGGAAACGGGTGTGCGGCGGCGCAGGCCGAGCTTGGGCCTCCCTCCCCCCCCTCCCACGCCCATCAGCCTCCGAGCAGGCGCAGTAGGCCCTGGGTCGCGCCGACGACGGGCGGCCCCGGTCACCCTCGGCTCCGCTCGGCCTCGGCCTGCCAGTCGCTGCCGGCGGCGCGGTGCGCTTGCCTCTCTTGCATTCCTCCTTAGCCCCCGCGCGGCCGGACGGGAGCCATGCCCCGTTACTGCGCCGCGTTTAGCTGTAAGAACCGCCGAGGACGAAACAATAAAGACCGGAAACTGAGTTTCTACCCGTAAGTGTCCCCCTGCAGAAGCGCCGTCCGGGGCCGGGCGCCGGCGCCTGGGGCTGCCCCGGCAAGTGGAGCTGCTGTTGGCGTTCGGTCTCGCCCGCTCGCTCTTCCCCCCTCTCTCTCCGTCTCCTTCTCCTTCGGTACCTGATGAAACCCGGTGGCTTTATTGCGCGTTGGTCCCCAGCCGAAGGAGCGAGGGACAGCCCCGCGGGGCTGCTGCGACCGGGCTGCCAGAGGCCCTGTCGGTGCCCCTTCGTGGCTGCCGCCTCCCCGCCCCCCCCCCCCCCCGCCGGTAAGGAGGTCTCCCGTCCTACGGCCTCTCAGCCACGCGCTGTAGGAACGCCTGGGAAGCCCACCGGGCAGGAGCTGCGGGAGGCTCCCTGATGCAGGCGAGGAAACTGAGGCACGGTGGAGGCCCGCGGAGTGCACTAGAATGCGCTAGAACCGAGGCTCCCGGGCCCTTGCTTTCTCCGTCCCACCCCATGCCGTGACGAGCCGGGTGCCGTGTTATCCGAGCAGAAGCTTTGGACTCGGATCGCGTCCTGTAAAGTATTGTAGCCTCCATCTTTACTAGGAGGGACGTCGTGGTACCCCTGGCACGGCTCCCAGGACCACGTGTGATGGAAACAGGTCATGCTTTGGGGGCTAGGACTGCCCGACGCTGGAGCTAGTTGCCTTTCTTGAATTAGATGTTTGAGGCTTACTTATTGAATGTAATAGAACTAGTAGCAGTATTAATGGTCATATTAAATATCAACAGTGTGGACTTAGTGATGCAGACTCTGCAGTGGACACTTGCTGAGCAAATCAGGCTAACTCTTAAAACCTTAAATTTTTACAACGCTTTGCCAAAGAGGTCACTTCTATATTTTTACATGTAATTTGGGGGTCAGGAACAGCATGGAGAGGCCTAAGAGAACGAAAAGTCATGCAAAGGTGTTGTTTTACTTCTCGAGCCTTATTCGAGAAATGTAGAAGCGTAGGATCATGCTCTAGATTGCCAAGTACGTGGCTGATGAAGACCCCTTAATATTTTCTTTGCATTGAAACGCAGGGAAATGGTCTCATCCGATCTGTTGTAATTCTGAATTCTTGTCTGTAAGTTTGATCTCCTTATCTTGCTCTTATTTAAAGAATTATGCCCACTACAAAATAGTAAATTATTTTACCATTAATCTTAAATAGCCTGTCAGAAATTAACATGCATCATTTAAAATGGCCATCCTTACTATTGATAGCGTTTGGCCTCAATATAGAGTACATTTATGGTGAGAAAAGATTAGGACATTGAAGAGCTATGTGATTTATTCTTTAATTTAGTTGATTATTTAACCTCATTTTGCTTTTCATTCCCCATTACTTGTAGACTTTGGTGGCTGCTTCCTTTGTATTCTGGGGATAGAATGAAATAAATTATAGGCTGAAAGGCACAATTTAGTCAGCTAGTCAGTAAACATTTATTAAGCACTTAGTGTGTGCCAGGCAGTGTACTAAGCACTGGTGGTAAAAAAGACAGACCCTGCGCTCTAGAATCTCTCTAAGGAGGGGAGACAACTATGTGTAAACAAGCTTTATACAGGATAAAGTTGAAATAATCAACAGAGGGAAGCCACTCGAATTAAGGGAAATCTGCAAAAACTTGCTATAGAAAATGGGATTGTAGCTTGGACTTGAAAGTAGCCAGGAAACAGAGATGAGGAAGAAAAGTATGGAAGGCAAGGGAGAAAGCCTGTGAAAATGCCTGGAATCTGCAGGATGCTGGTGGTTGAGTATAAGGTGAAAGAAAGTTGGGTCAGAATATGAAGGCCAAAGGATTTTATATTTGATCCTGGGGGTAATAGAGGGAGCACTGGAGTTTAAATTTAGTAGGGGGGTAACATGGACAGATCAGCACATAACCTAGGGAGTGGAGCATTGACTTTGGAATCAAAAGTAATAAATAGGGTTCAGTTCCTGCCTTAGGCATTTTTTAGCTTTGTATCTTTAACAAGTCACACTCTCTCAGCTTCCTTTTTTGTAAAATGGGGAAAAACAACTACAGAATTTATCTCATAATGTTCTTCTAAGTGTCAAATGAGATATAATTGATGTCCAATGCTTTGCAAACCCTAAAGCAATATATAAACGTTAATGATTGTAGACATTTTGATTCCTAATCATATCACCATCACCATTACATTATTGCATTTCAATTTTTAAGTGTTGGTAAATTAAGGATCAATCCTACTCCTTTCTTTAGATATGTTTTACACATAAGTATCAATATTTGCAAATCATTTAGGTACTTGAAAGATAGGTGCACCTTTTTTGTTGTTATAGTATCAGCCTTATAATATATATATAGCGTATAGTAATTCTTACTGTTGTCCAGAGAATGATTCTAGACAGGTGATTTCCCAACCTCTGTTATCTTGAGAGTACTTCTTCTCACCCTGACCTTCCAGATCCAAAAGGAAATCATTTAAGTTCATTTTGTTTTAAAGTTATATATAACTTTTAGATTCCACTAAATCACATGGAAATAAGCTATCAGTCATCCTAAAAGATTAGAATCACTGATTAAGAAACTGTAGTTGGGAATATATTATCTAGATGTTAGGTTACTTATATCTGCTATATTTCAAGGTGATGCAGCTAGGTGGCACAGTGGATAGAGTGGCATCTTAGCCTCCTGAGGTCAGATCCAAATTCAGCCACTTACTAGCTGTGTGAACTTGGGCAAGTCCCTTAACCCTGTTTGCCTCAGTTTCCTCATTTGTAAAATGAACTGGAGGAGGAAATGGCAAACCACTCCAGTATCTTTGTCAAAAAAACCACAAAATGGGGTCATGAAGAGTTAGACACAACTGAATCACTTATTTCAAGATGTGATTTTCTTTAGTGTAGTGTTTTACATATGATCCAGGATGGGTCACTGTAGCTCCTATCATCATCGACATACCTTGGTAAACATACTGAGGGCATTGCATGAATTCGTTGCTGTGGTTGTATAGTAAAGAAGGGGTAAGCCCTTGTTCTTTTTAAATTTCAGCTTTAAAAGCACAGAACCTCAATGTTCACTTTATTTAATTCATAAAGCATTAAATGACCATTCAGCATAATTAGACCCTAGAAAAACTGAATTACATTGCTCTAACCGCAACAGAAGACAGACTTGTTATCAGGATGTCAGTTTATTAATTTGGTGTGAATTATATCTGTCACAAAAGACCAGAAAATGTGCATTGGTCAAGGCAAGCTTATTCAAAGTATCATGATATCTGGAAACCTAAACGGTAAATTGGTTAGTAAATTTTGGAATCATGGAGCAAAATCTTAAAGTTATATTTTCACTAAACTATTAACCTAAGTCAGCCTTCTCAGTTCTATGCATATGACCGTCACTCATCTCCACCAATTGTGATGTGCTTTCCTCAGAGTTCTAGAAACAAATGACTGCATTCAGTAATCCCAGAGAGTCTCAATCCTGGTTTGTTCAAGAACATGAACTTCTTTTTTCAACAGAAAACATTCTAAGGATCCCAAATTTTTTCCTTTAGTTAATGCCTTAAATGATCAAAAGGTGCTGGTTAAAGGTACTGCAGTGCAGAGGAAAGAAGAGTTAATTAATATTAACAAGCCACTTTTGTAAGGTGAGGGAGTTGGACTTCGAGGCTCACTCAGACTCTTACATATGAACTGCATGTTACCAGCAAGGCCTTTGGTAACCCAAGAAGAAGAGTTGCAAATAAATGAAAGTTTGTCTTTTCATTTAGGATAACTTTCAAGCTCCAGTTACTGGATTTAAAGAAACTCTAGACCCAGCTTACTAACTGCTCTCTCCCTTTCAAGACTGGAGTTGCTTTGAGGGACTCTACAGTTGAACCACTCCATCTTAATTCTGTTAATCATCTCTTGTATGCTGAGCACTGTGCTAGGCAGCTAGGATTAGAGAGTAGGGGAGAAATACAGACATTAAATAAGAAATGACCTGCACCATCATGAAACAGCCTCTAAAGAGGAGCCACATTGTACATAAATAGCTAAAAATACAATACAAGGTAAGTATATGGGATTGGTTCAAAGTATGATCCAAGCAAAGAAATGTCATTTCTGACTGGGAGTGAGTTGAAAAATAATCAGGGAATCAGAAGTTTCTTGGCAAAGGTAAAATTTGAACAGGATCTTGAAAATTAGCTAAGATTTCCAAAGACAGACATGGTAGGAAATATATTCCAAGCATGGGGAAAAGTATAGACAAAGACATAGAAGTGGGAAAAGACACCTAGGTCAATCCCCTCATTTTCCAAATTAATACTGAGGCCCAAAATGGTTAAATGATTTATACAAGGCCTCATAGGTATAGCAAATGGGAGAGGTGTGATTTGAATTCTGGTCCTCTGAGTCCATATCCAGAGCTCTTTCCACTACACCATGAATAAAGAATTTGAATTATATGGTATTCATATAGTAGTTAACCAACATGGCATTTTGGACCCAGGAGAAATATGATCAAATCTATTTGGCATCAGTATGATGGGTATATTAGCAGGAGACCAGTAAGGAAGATACCATAGTAAGATAGTGGGCAATAAAGTTTTGTGTCCATCTCTAGTGGCAGTGGAAATAGAAAGGAAGATATTTAAGACATTTCAGTTGGAATAAAGAGCTTTTTGTAACTGATTGGCCATGACAGGTGTGGGAGAGGGACAAGTTTCAAGAATTCCTAACTTGATAAATAATGGTGCCATTGACAGAATCAGGAAGCCAAGAGGATGTGGCTGTTAACCAGAACAAAAAAAAAAAATAGGAAGAAGGCAGTTGTAGAGAGATGCACATGAATTCTGACCACATACTCTTTCCCCATCCATCTAAACAGAAACAATCAGTTGGTTTCTTTAATTTAACCCACTTCTACTGGCATCATAGTTGCTATTTCAGAGCAGAGAATAAAGGTAGGAGTTATTTTGAGAACAAATTGTTCAGGGCACGTTTTCCCTATTTTCTATGCAAAATCTGCATGTAGGCAAATCCACAAATAGTGATAGTTTTCTCAAGATCGCCAAAATATGGCTATCAAATTAGCAACAGCAAAATTAGCAAATTAGCAACAGTTCTTAAAGTTTGGTGCCAATAGGAAAATAAACAGAACTCTTAGCATCTGATTTTATATGCCTGTATGCACATTAAATATACATGCACTCTACTCTTAAAACTTTGTAGTAAAGATACTTTTTTTGCTTCTAATAGTCTCTTATTTGGCAGTGATTCATTAAGTATATATTTCTTGCTCTTTCAGGAGTTATCTGAGGCAAATAGTCCAGTTTAATAAGATAAGCTGTTACTTAAATTGATCCAACCTAGGGATTTAGATGTATAAATTCATTCAATGAATATTAAGTATATGCATTCTATAAGAAATCTTTGGAAAATGTCACATACATACTACCTAAGTTATATTGTTTTCAAAAAGGGTCTTCACAAAAATCCTTACTCACTTTTAAAATGTAATAATGGATAACACATTTTTGCCATGAAGACAATGTTATGTAAGGAGGGGGCTAGGTTCCTGGGCCAAGCTTACTACCAAGAGCTCTCGTTACCATGAGCCTGAGTCTCAATAGACCCACACGTATGGGAAAGGGTACTCTGAGGATAAGGAAAGCCTACCAGAGATTTTGTGGAATGGGGAAAGGATGGGAATCCTGAGAGTTTGAGCTAGAATGGGAATAAAAACTCATACACTTTGTCCAGCTGGAGTTGGAAAGCCAAGATAAAGCAGAGTGAGAGTTCTAGGTGAGGAAAACTGTATAGATAGTGATCTCCCAAAGGGGTAATTTCTTTGAAAACATCAGTCCTTCCTAGCAGCAACGGTCAGAGCCACCTTGCAAGATTCCATCTTAAAGGTGTGGCAGCAGAACATCATTTTGTGAATGTTCATAAATAGACATCTCTATAATGTTTGTCTTAGAGGCTCCATATTTTATGAAAGTTATCACAATATTAAGAACCTAGGATGTCATGAAAAATATGTTTAATAGTTGTTAAAACTTGAAACTTTAAAACTGTTAGTAATGTTTCCTGTCAGAATTTATCACAAGCTAAATTCAGTTGATGAAACGTACAGCACATGATAAAAGCATGCTAATAACTCATACCAAATGTTCAGAAGTTGCCTTTTTAAAAGTCTTTTCTAAATGCTTTACTTCCCTTTTATACCAGAAAGTATCAGAACCTGGTGCTAAATGTTTACTTTTCTAAAATAAATCTTTATCTATGTCAGAATAATCTCCTTTAGAATTTGGGTATGTGTATGTGTATGAGTGATGTGCATATGCAGTTGCCTTTATATAAGTTCATATATACACTTGTGTGCATGTATATGTGCATATATTCATATGTATATGCGTTTATATATATACATATATATATAACAGTAGCTTTGATAAGCATTTTCAAAAGGTTAATTGAAATCTAAAATTATAATGAAATTCAAAAAAAGATCTATGGTTTTTCACAGTCAATCCTAGCTTGTGGGGAAGGTAAAGTTTCATTTTCCACCCATGTTTTTTTTTGTGAGTACATAGAATATGGCAAAGCTGGTGAAATGTAGTTTTTCCTATTGCTGATAAAGGGATTGTAGTAGCTCTCATTTTATAGCTGAGGAATATGACGCCCAAGAAAGTTAAATGAATCAGAAGTAGGATTTGAACTCAGATCATCTGAGTTTAGAGTCAGTGCTTTTTCTTTTCAATTCCAGGTTTCCTCTCCATGACAAAGAGAGACTTGAAAAATGGTTACGGAATATGAAACGTGATACCTGGGTTCCCAGTAAATACCAGTTCCTGTGCAGTGACCATTTTACTCCTGACTCTCTTGACGTCAGATGGGGCATTCGATATTTAAAACAAACTGCTGTACCAACTATTTTTTCTTTACCTGAGGACAGTCAGGTAATATTTACTCTTTCTTTGGGGGTAGTTGAAAGGTATGATGGAGGTTGTCAGAGAAGGAGGAGTAAGATTATTTACTTACCTTGTAGGAAATTCCACATATTTTGTGATTAAGTGTGGAGACAAAATTCATGAAAGAAAAATACTAATTTTTACAAAATAATTACTTCACCTAAGAAATGTGGGGATAATATATTTGCTTTTTTTTTTAATCTAATTATAGTACTTGTCAATTTAACTGGCATGAATCCTGGCATTAAGAAAAATATATTTTATAGTACTATGCCCCAGAAAGGATGCAGTTTCTAAAGCCTATACATATGTATAGGAAACATGTTTTTCCCTTTATGATACAAGAATTATTTTAAAATTCATACAGAAATTGAACAGCTCATATAATTTAAGGAAATTTAGCCTTTTTTATTGTTGATCAATTTAACTCTGATAATATACTGTTTAATGTTACTTTTCATAAAACAAGCAATATTTATTGTTTAGTTCAACAAACTTTGATAAATGAACTTGCTGAGTTTGCAAATATTGTTTTCTAGGAAAAAGATCGTGCGAAAAATAAGCCTCAGGGAAAAAAAGCAGAAGATGAGAGAGAAATGTGCCTAATGATGAAGTCAGAAGAATTATCTGGAGAAATGGAACCAAAGAAAAATATGTTAAGCACAGAAAATTTTGATGGAAGTACAAATTTACTTTATTCATCCTCTTTGAGTGAAACCCTACAAAAGGATAAGCCACCAGTTTCCAGTATGGAAAATCCACATAATGGCACATTAACTGTTAATTCTGCAATTCCACAACATATCGAAAAACCAAAACCAGTTTTAGAAACAGCAGTTGTCCAGGATATAGAAGTTAGTAGCTTTCATACATCTCTTGAGAACCTCTTAAATATTACAGCTGCTACTTCGAATGTCTCAAATCTAGAGCATGTGCATCTCTCTGTGGAACCCAGTAATGTAGTTGAAACAGCTATAGACCATCTCTCTAATCCAGATATCACAGATATTTCTGTGTCAACACAGGAAAATACTGTCTTGCTGAGTACAATTACTCAGACAATTGAAGAGCTGAACACAGAGGAAGAGTCAGTTATTACCATTCTAGTGCCTGCTGAAAGCTCTAAGCCATCAACCAGTTCCTTCATGCCAGCAGAACCAGAGCGCATAGACATGGAAGGTGTAGATGTTGAAGATTCCTTACACGATGACACAGACTACGGAGTTGAAGTACTGCAGACTGAACATTCTTATTGCAGGCAAGATACTAACAGAGAACTTCTGTGGCAAAAAGTTACTAAACTACATTCAAAGATCACCCTTCTTGAACTACAGGAGCAGCAAACTCTGGGAAGACTCAGATCTCTAGAGACTCTTATAGGAGAGCTAAAACAAGAAAATTTACTATCTGAAGAAAAGCTCAAGATTGTAGAAAACTGTTTCACAACATTTGAAGTTACTATGATAGAATAAAATTTTTTAGAAGCCATGATTTTGTATAAGATCATTACAAACTGATGATGCCTGAGTTATTTACAAAATGATGTATTTTCCAGCATCTCATATTCTTAATGACATTTATGAAAATACAAGTGTCCTAAAAGGCCTCTTGTTTTCATAAAATCCAGAATTAGGAAATTGCCCTTAAAAGTGATTAGTTAAGTATAATGAGTGAAACTGGAAACCAATTTAAATATTTGTATTTATCCCAACGAAGCATTTGTGACAAATTCTGTCATTTGATTCTAATATTCCATATTGATGTTAACATTGTGGAAGGGCAACATCTTATGGTTATATGTAATGTAATAATAAATTTATTGTAAAATATGGCTGAATCCTAAATATTGAGCTCCTGTTCTGTGAATTGAGGAGAACAATAAGATGGGAGTCGATAAGCCTGTGATGTCACGCAGCTTTCTATTGGCTAGCTGTGTAAACTTAAGAAAATCACCTGTAGTTCAGATGTATCAGCTGTAAAATAAGGGAATTAGATCAGGGAATCAATCATGTCAGCTCTGTAATTCTGTTTCTGTGAGACCCTTCCTTTAGAGCATTATAAACAGAGATTTACTTCAAAGATACTTTATACATCTTGATCACAGTTACTGTTTCTGTTGTCTGGATAGCCTAAGTACTCACTTTTATAAGAATTCCTGTGTGGTTCCTTCAATTGCAATTCATTTCTATAATAAAGTGTGCTCCAGCATTGCTTTGTTTTCATTTTAACTACATTGTAAACTGGCCACCACCTTTACACAGTGCCCAGTTGTGTTCTTGGGATAAGATTCTCTTAAATATTAAGGATTACTTCTTGATTTATAAATATAACTTGTTTGGTTGGCCATCATAATAGTCTTCTAGGAGCTTTATAAAAGAATATCAGCTATATCCTTATATTTCATAAGTACAAAGGATAGATTGATAAATAGAAAAAACATTTAAAACAATTTTCATAATACTCATTCCACAGTATTCATTCCTTAATAAGTATCATTGGCTTTTTTTTTTAATTGCTTATGTGTTGGGCATTGCAAAAAATATTTTTGTTCCTTGGGTCATTGGTATAATAATGAATATCATTCCCACTCATCTTCATTTTAATTTGTTGTATTTTAATTTTTGTAATCAAGAAATTTAAGAAAATTGATGAAATACATTGGGAAATGAAGTTGAAGGAAAAGAATCATAGAAATAAAATTTGCTTTTAGATACGAGAAAATTAGCAGAAAAAACTAAATTAGGAATATAAGATCTTGAAGGAAATACCTAAAACTTTGTAAAATAGCTAATGTACTCTGAAATTAATAATCAACTTGATTGATAAATATTGATCAAGGAATATCCATAAGAGTAAGAAGCATAGTGTATTTTATTTTGGAAGGCAAATAATTACTTTTGTTCTTTCTAGCCCCATAAATTCTATAATTATTTTCCAACAAATAATTTCTTAATTACCTTTTTCTTATTTTGATGTTAAAATTTTATATTGTTCTTAAATGTTTACCAATTGACAATAGATAAAGATGGCCTGAAGTGTGTGGAGTGATATACAGAGAAAGCCAACCTGAGTTTTAAAAATGTGATATCATTGATGTCATTTACTAAAAAAGAATTTTTTAAAAGGTGTATTAATGTTCTCTTTCTTTTAAAATTTAGTGGAATATGAAACATCTTAGTGTGTTGGATGAAAATGAGAGTGTGATTTTTTTTTTTCCCATAATCACATCCAAGTAATGTTACAAAATTAGCAATTCTCAATTTTCGTCAAAGTAGACTATAATTAATTGTTTATGCAAAAGCATAATTTATATTTTTGTTTTTTCAGAAATAAGTTGTTAGATAGAAATAGTATCTGAAAAGAACTTAGGACTATTAAGGTATTGTCCTTGGCCTTTGTTTTCCCTTTTGTATGTTTGCCTTAGTAGTACAGGAAATCCTCATCTTACAAGCAGACTGTGTTCTAAAATTTGATTAAGTTGGTTACTTGAATATTATTAGAAGCCATTTTCAAAAGAAACAGTGTTACAGGGAACGGTTAGGTTCCAAGTCTCACTGCTAAAACCTTATTTAAACAGAAGTACAGGACTGCATACTTGTACTGAAGAAAAAATAAAAATTCTAGATATTAAAGAAAAGATAAACTCATTTTTATTTATCTTGAATGCTCATGCTATAGTTTATAGAATGTATTACAAGAGTTATATAGATTGGTGGCAATGATTATGATGACTAATTTTTTTCTCATACTCATCAGCT
Organism: Potorous gilbertii; assembly: GCA_028658325.1. Classification (NCBI taxonomy): domain Eukaryota; kingdom Metazoa; phylum Chordata; class Mammalia; order Diprotodontia; family Potoroidae; genus Potorous; species Potorous gilbertii. Next base: position 114,781,943 of record CM053770.1, on the reverse strand, counting down.
AAAGTTGGTATCATTCTTGGCTTACAAAGAGGTAAATTTTTCCAGAGGTAAATAGAAAAGAGATAAGGCACAAGAGTGAAAAAGGACCTATATGTAGAATAAAATTTTCCTAAGGTCAGATTGTTCACGGCAAAAGCCAGATGGGAAGAAATATAACGTTTGTAACTTGGATCTTCCTGAGTTGGGGGAAGGGAAGTCAGACTGTCCCCCATGACAACTACCAAGTACCACTGTTGGCCTTTGACAGCCTTTCTTGTTGCCTATGATGACTGGGAGAAAAGGGAGACAGCATACCACCTGCCATATATATGTCAGGTTCACAGATCAAAGTTTTGTAACTCATGTAAAGTGTATAGGATATGTTTCTTATTGAATTTAAAATGCGGATTTTTATAAAAGATTGTCTTTCAGGTGAAATGTTAAATATTAGGAAATGCAAATGTAATAGCACTAATACATTTTGATAGAAAAATAAATTTTGTAAAGCAGTTCTGAAAGTTTTAATGTATCTTGGATTCCTCAAGCCATATTAGGTAGAACTTTATAGAGTAAAAAAGAACATTCTTTATCTTTCCCAAAAAAGTTTTCTGATTGGTTTGTTTATTGCGATCCCTTTTACAAGTTTTCCGTTGTAATTATTACACAACAAAGTATGTATGAGACACAATGTTATCTGTCATCTCAGTTTTGCAATTTTAAACATAAAATGGACCTGTTATTGAAATATTAGACATCCTTTTCCACACATCTCAAGTGATCAGGAGAACAAAATTCTAGTCATTTGCCTCCTAGTGTTTACTTAAGAGTGTCTTCTCTAGGGCACTGATTACCTGACTGACACAGTAAATTAAGCTAGGCAGACTAAAAGAAAAACTCTTTACCTCATGTTTCTGAGCCATTATCCTAGAACAGTCTGAACCAAACCAGCTCCCTAATTTTACACTGATTATTCTAACTTTCAAAGCCAATGACACACCTTGTGTCATTTTTTTATTTCCCTGGCTAACACCAGATTTTTTTCTAATCCTTTTTTCTTTACTTTTTTGTCTGAACAGATTGTTCTATTTTGCCTCATTCCTTCCTATTTCCAGTCATGTGATGTCTCCACCTAAAGGAAAATGAGGATAGCTACCACTTAACACCTCCCCTAGCTTGAAGTATTATACCTATTTAATATGTGTTTCTACATATTATATATTTACCTTTTTCAAAGTCATACAGCCTATTTTTGCATTTCTGTGGCATTTTACTGACTTCTCAATTGGCCTTCTAGGCATTTGCCTTTCAGCAAAGGTATGAAGGTTGTCACATGCCCAGAGGATGTAGGATATCCTCTGTTGTTCCATATTCATTCTTAGGATTTTCTCTCTTTTTTCTATTTGATATTTTACTTTTCCCCAGTTACATGTAAGAACAATTTCCAACATTTGTCCTTTGAAATTTTTTGGAGTTCCAAATTATCTCCTGCCCTCCCTCTTATCCCTGCCTCCTCTCCCCTTTTCTGCCCCCCACATTGAGAAGGCAAGCAATCAGATACAGGCTGTACATAGGCATTCAGGCATAACATTTCCACATTATATTGTGAAAGAAAAAAAATTAAAAGTATACTTAGATCTGCATTCAGACTCCCATAAATTTTTTTCCTCTGGAGATGGATAGCTTTTTCATCATAAATCCTTCAGAATTATCTTGGATCATTTTATTGTGGAGAATAGCTAAGTCATTCACCATTGATTGTAATACAGTATTGCTGTTACTGTATAAAATGCTCTCCTAAAATGCACATTTCACTTTGCCTCAGTTCATGTAAATCCAGATTTTTCTGAGAGCATCTTATCATTTCTTATAACACGATAGTATTCCATCACAATCATATACAACAACTTGTTCAGCCATTCCCTAATTGAAGGACACATCCCCTCAATTTCCAGTTCTTTGCCACTCCAAAAAAGAGCTGTTATAAATATTTTTGTATGTATAAGTTCTTTTCCTTTGATCTCTAGGATATGGACCTAGTAGTGATTGTGCTGGGTCAAAGGGTATGCATGGTTTTATAGCCCTTTGGGCATAGTTCCAAATTGCTCTCCAGAATGGGTGAACCAGTACACAACATCACCAGTGGTACATTAATGTCTCAATTTTCCTACCTTCTCTCCAAAATTTGTCATTTTCCTTTTCTGTCATATTAGCTAATCTGATAGGTGTGGAATAGTAGCTCAGAGTTATTTTAATTTTAATTTTTGTAATCAGTAATTTAGAGAATTTTCATGTGACTATGTCTTTGATGACTTCGTTTGAAAACTACTTGTTCATATCCTTTGGCCATTTATCAATGGCTCTTATTTCTATAAATGTGACTCAGTTCATTTGAGAAATGAAGGAGGTCTTTATCAGAGAAACTTGACGTAATTTTTTTTTTTACAGTTACAATTACTATGTATTTTCCTCCATCCTTTTCCCCCTTGTTTAATCCTACTTTCAGTTCCTCTTACCCTGTTCAGAAGTCTTACTTCTTACTTTTACCTCTCCCAATTCACCCTTCCTTTTATTGGTGCCCCCCCTTTTCATATTCCCTTTCCCTCCTCTCCTGTATGAAAAGATAGATTTTTATACCTTCATGTATATGTTATTCCCTTTTGGAATCAATTCCTATAAGGCTAAAGTTTACAGACCTGCCCCCACCCCCAGCCCCCCATTTTTCCCTACAAGGTAAAATCTCTTTGGGTGTTTTTTACTTCATTTTGCCCTTCTCTTTTCTGTTCTACCAGTGCATTCCTCTTTCTCCCCCCTTAATTTTATTTTTTAAGACATTAAATTCATACCTGTGCCCTCTGCCCATGTGGGTGTCTTCTAACTGCCCTAATAATGAGACAGATTTTAGAAGTTATGTGTCATTTTTCTATGTAGAAATATAAACAGTAAAACCTTATCGAATCCCTTTTGATTTCTCTTTCCTGTCTACATTTTTATGATTCTCGAGTCTTGTATTTGAAAGTCAAATTTTCTGTTCAACTCTGATCTTTTTATTAGGAATGCTTGAAAGTCCTCTATGTCATTGCCTATACATTTTTTTCCCCTGAAGAATTATATTAGGTTTTGCTAGGTAGGTGATTCCTGGTTGTAATCCTAACTCTTTACCCTGGGACACTGAATGAGCATTGCCTCAGTCAAACTAAGACCTGTTAAAGCCCTTAGCTTAAAAAGACCAAGGTTTCCCACTGCATCCAGGGCTATCTGTAGTCATCCTGATCTTTACCTTGCCAGTCGACTGAAGAGAAAGCGAGGCTGGTGACTTTGCACAGCCCTCCCTCACATCTATTTCATTTGTATGTCATGGCATCACCTCCCTGATATCATGGTCCTCTCTGAGGATGAAGGACAAAAAACAACCTCTGTGAGTGGTAACAGGAACTGCTCTTCTAGGGACCCAACTGGAACTGGCCAGTTGGGCAACACAGCTCCTTACTTCCTTCCTTCCTTATTTCTCTTTTGGGCGGAAACCCTGAGGGTCTTCCCCACCCACATTGATGGTTTTGATTTTGTTTAGTGTTTTTTTCACTAGGTAAAAGAGGGCTTTTCTTTGGCTTGTAATTACTGAATGAACTTTGCCTTGGTCAGACTGAGACCTGTTAAAGACCTTAGATGAAAAAGTACAAGGTCTCCCATGCATCCAGGGCCATCTCCAGTTGCCTATCTATATCTTGCCACTGGACCCAAATGACCTTAGCTTATAAAGGCCAAGGTTTCCTACTGCCTCCAGGACTATCTACAGTTGTTCTGATCTTTATCTTGCCAGTGAACTGAGATGGCTCCAGATGAGAAAATGAGGCTGGTGACTTTGCATAGTCCTACCTCACTTCAATTCACTTTCATGTTATGGCATTACCTCCCTGATATGGTGTTCTTTGAGAATGAAGGACAGACAACAACAACAGTTCGTTTGCCCTCCAAAATATATTCCAAGTCTTCTGTTCCTTTAATGTAGAAACTTCTAGATCTTTTATTATCTTCCCTGGGACTTTCCAATATTCTCATTGTTTCTTTTTGGTTGCTTCCAATATTTTCTCGACCTCTGGAATTTGGCTATTCCTGGGAATTTTAATTCTTGGATCTCTTTCAGGAGGTGATTGGGAGATTCGTTCAGTTTCTGTTTTACCCTCTGGGTCTAAAATATCAGGGAAGTTTTCCTTGATAATTCCTTGAAAAAAAATGGTGTTCAGGCTCTTTTTTTTTTAATCTTAGTTTTCAGGTAGTCCAATATGTCTTAAGTTATCTCTCCTGGATCTATTTTCCAGATCAGTTGTTTTTCCAGTGAGATATTTCACATTTTCTTCTATTTTTTTCATTCTTTTGATTTTGTTTTATTGTGTCTTGCTGTCTCATAGTCATTTGCTTCCACTTGCCTAATTCTAATTTTTACAGAATTATTTTCTTCAGTGAACTTTTGTACCTCCCTTTTCATTTAGCCAATTCTATTTTTTAGGGAGTTTTTTTTTTCAGCAAATTTTTGTATATCTTTTTCCATTTGGCCAACCCTGATTTTCAAAGCATTCTTCTTTTCATGAAATTTTTGTACCTCCTTTACCATTTGGTCTATTTTTAAAGTGTTATTTTCTTCAGTATATTTTATACTTCCCTTATCAAGATATCGACTCTTTTTTCATTATTTTCTTGCATCGTTCTCATTTCTCCTCCCACTTTTTCCTCTTCCTCTCTTACTTTTATTTTTAAAATCCTTTTTGAGCTCTTCCATGGCCTAAGGCCAATTCAGACCATTTCTTTGAGGCTTCGAAAGTAGGAGTTTTGACTTTGTTGTCTTCTGAGTTTGTGTTTTGATCATCCCTGTCACCACAGTAACTTTATGTAGTCAGAATCTTTTTTCTGATATTTGTTCATTTACCCAGCCTATTTCTTGACTTTTAATGCTGTTCTATGCATTAACACTTTTATGCTAAAGTGGGACTCTGCTCCCAAAATGGAGGGGCACCACCCCAGGCTGAAGATTTTTTGTGTAGCTGTTTCAAAGATAATTCTGGAGACCTGTAAGTTTTTGGTTCTTTGAATGTGGTATAATTTAGGGAGAGGCGTGTTTACTGCTCTCTTGGCCTATGGTCTGTGAGTTCCCACAATCACTTTCCCATCCAGGAACTGTGACCAGGGTCTCAGCTACCCTGTAACTACAAACTCTAGTGGGAAAGTATTCTTCCTCTTTCTGGGACTAAGATCCAGGACTGCAACTCAGATCCAATTATGGGCATTGGAACAAATGCCCACCTGCCCACTGGTGCCACCAAAGGGACCTTTGTCTTTTTCTAATCTGTTGTCTGACCCATGTCTGTGGGCTGAGAGGTCCAGAAACCTGTCACTGATACAGTTGCCCCCAAAGCCTGCTTCCGGATTTAGGGCCTGCATTGGACTGCACTCCACTCTTACCTGGCACAACAGAACTTTCCTGCTGACCCTCTAAGTTGTTTTGTGCTGGAAAATTGTTTTACCTCATCTTTTTATGGGTTCCACTGCTCCAGAATTAGTTTTGAAGCATTATTTGCATTATTTAAAGTTGTTTGGAGAAGTCTTGAGAAGAAAGGTGAGTCCTCATCTTTTCTCTGCCATCTTGGCTCTGCTTCCAGGTGTTTCTAAAAATAATATTTTAAGATTTTTGCATCACTAATGGTATATTGTACTAATTTTCACTGTCCTGGTCTACCTCTTACCCTTCTCAGCTCCTGATTTCCCTGTTTTCCACACCAATTTGAGGGATAATGTGAATGTGAGTGAAAAGAGCATCGGACATGGAATTAGGAAAGACCTCGGTTTAAATCCCAGGTTAGACACTATGAGGACCATGAACCTCAAGATGCACAGTATCATGATAGAACAGATAATTAAGCTGTTTAAAATGTAGTGAATATTTCAAGGACCTCTTCTAAAACTTCTATGATGAATAGCAAAGGTGATGCAATCTTTGTGATAAGTTTCCTAGAGATGAACTTTTCCTGGTGGGGGGGGGGGTGGTGGAGAGGGGGAAAATGGTGAAATTGAATCCTCGGAGTGCAACTGGTATGAAATGAAGAGTTGGTTGAGTTAAAGGAAACAGCATTGCCAACTGGGATTTGAGAGATGAGCGCAGACATGAAAAAGGACCTCCAGAAACCAAGATCTAGACAGGTTAAGAGTGCCTAAGGTTATACAGGTATTAACAAAAATAAGATTTAAACTTAAATCTAAGTCTTGTTAACTCCCCAGTTGACTCTTTTTCCAGTAAGCCACATAATCCCATGTGGCCCTGGGCAAGTCATTAAGTATACCTTTCTGAATACTTTCCTTATCTCTGAAAAGGAGATAATATATACACTCACTACTTTCCAAGATTACCATGAAGAATCTCTGAAAATTGTGAAGTGATAGATAAGCCTCTCTACTTTCTCAGTTGATTTTAGGTCTTTGCATTCCCTTATAAAAGTGAACCATCAATAAACATTAATTAAAGCCTATTAAGCCCTGGGGACACACACAAAAAAAGGCAAATGAATAGTCCCTGTCCCCAAAGAGCTTACAATGTAACCCAATATGCAAACAAATACAGCATATACAAAGAGAGCTATATACAGGAAAAGTGGAAAATAATTTAAAAAGGAGAAGCCCTGGAATTAAAAAGGATTACAGAAGGCTTCCTGTAAGTGAGATTTTAGTTGGGACTTAAAGGAAGCTGGGAAGATAAGTAGTCAGAGTGGAGGAAGAAGGAAGTGCCAGAGTTGGAGGCCAGCCAGCAAGAAGGAATATCTTGTTCATAGAACAGCCAGCAGTCCAGTGTCACTGGGTTAAAGAATACACATTTGGGAGTCAGGTAGGAGTGGGTTAGGTCATAAATGGCTTTGAATGTCAAATGGAGCATTTTGTATTTGCTTCTGGAGGTAACAGGAAACCACAAGAGTTTATTGAGAAGGAAGGTAACATGATCCAAACAAATCCAGTCTAGTCCAATAAACATTTATTAAGAATTTACTATGTGTTAGGTGCTGGGGATATAATTAATATTTTAAAGACAGTCCATATTCTCGAGAAGCATACAATCTAATGAGGAAGTCAACTGTGAAGTTGCAAGACTAAAAGTCCAATGGGTACCCAGCTGTGCGGCATCTTGTTTCATGGAGCTGAAAACAGGCAGAGCACTTTAATAGCTGACTAAGGAATAGATTGGAGTAGAGAGAGATTTGAGGCAGGCAGACCCACTAGCAGGCTGCTGCAGTAATTGAGGCACGAGGTAATTAGGACCTACACTAGAGTGGTAGCAGTGTAGTGTCAGAGGAGAAACACCCTCTATAGCAATAAGGTAAAAGCAGGGGAGGGTTTAGGGGAAAAGATAATGAGTTCTGTTTTGGACATAGTGAGTTTAAGATGTATACTGGACATCCAGTTGGAGATACCTAAAAGGCAGCTGGAAAAATGAGATTAAAGTTCAGTAGAGAGATTGGGGCAGGAAAAGTAGTTGTTAGAATCATCCATATAGAGATGGCAATTAAACGCATTGCAGCTGATGAGAACACCAAGTGAAGTACAAGGGATGACACTAAAATTATATTAATTGGCAACACTGGACATACCCAGATTTAATCTCTCACTTGGGTAAATAGAACGAAAGCTCTCAAATGAGGATTGTACATAATTAATTCACCCCTTCCTAAGGTGGATCGGTGTCAAATTAAAACAGCAGGTGGCGATAAAGAACAAGAATGAAGCAAAAACTGATAAAGACTAAAAGTCTATACTCCTTGTCCATAATTTTTTTTTTCAGCAAACCTGCAAAATACACATGCTTAGAGGCTCTTTTGTACTCCTCAGAGGTTCTAAAATTGGTGCCCCTGGCCTGGTTGCCCTAGCTTTTCATAGCACAGGTGTCCCAGTAACTAAGGATACCCATAGTAAAATTACTTTTTTGATGCCTGATATAACAATACCAAGGATAATTACTGCGGTTACCTGTGCCATTCAAAGCATTTTTAAAACCTATAAATTAGGCCTGAAATTAGTTACATAGATCGATCTTGGGAATGATTATTTCTATTTTTTTCCAACTAGAAGGAACTTAAAGAGATCATCTAGTTTACAATGTGAAACCTAACAGCCTATTACCATATATGGAATTCGTTTTAGATTTCATTTTTTCTAGTATTTCAGCCTCTGCGTGTAAACTAATCCAGGGGTGGGGAACCTACATAACAAGCATTATTAAAGTTTCTGCTTTGTCAGGCACTATCCCAGGTACAGAAAATAGACAAAAATGAAACAATCCCTGCCTTCAAGGACCTCAGGTTTTCTCAGGGAACATAAAGGAACACTTCCAGATAGTTTTCTAAATTAAAGCCCTTCCATTTAGAAGGCAGTCGATCCAAATAAAAAGTTGAGTCATCTTAGTCTGCCAGCTTTTGACTCTACTTTGGATTGTTTAATGGGCAAGCTTCCCCTCTAATGACAAGCTCAATATCATGGTTGGTTCTTTTAAATGGAATTACTCCTTTGAATGGAATTAGCTTCTATTTTGTTATGCTGTGTTTTTTTGAGGATCATAGCTCTAGAGCTAGAAGGAGCTTCAGAGGCTATGTAATCAACCCCCTCCTTTTGTAGATGTGGCAAATGAGGAACAGAGAGCTTAAATGGCCACCCAAAAGTTAGACAGGTGGTGTCAGAGGTGGGACTTGAACCCAAGGCTCGACTCCAGGTGTTCTTTCTATTGAACTACAAAAGGAATTTCATTTTAAGCTGCCATGGATAAAGATATCTACATACATACACACACATATCCCAAAGAAATAATTTTCTAAAAATTCAATCCAATAAATACTCATGCTGAGAGTTTTTTTTTCTAAAACTATCTTGGGAAATTTTGTTTTATAAGCACTTTAATATGAGTCATAAGTTTTGCTTTTTTTTTCCTGTCTCTAGCTCTGTGTCTTTACAGTGGTTCCTTGGGCCAGAGGTTCCCAGACTTACTTGACCTATCAGCCCCTTTTCAAAAGAAAAGTTACTCAGCCCCCACCCCAGAAATCTATTTTCTTTTAACCATTTAGTGAGGTTTTTTTTGAAATTTGTGTCATTTCCAAAAATATAAAATATATTTTTTAAAATGCATCTTAAATTTATTATAAATTTACTGGGGGGTTTCTGCATTGAAACTTTGATGATGTAACATTATATCACATAATTGTATAATATCATATTGTAAACAAGTCATTACATATACATATTCCTGCTGATGCATACTGGACTTCCCAGCAATGTATAACATACTCACCCAGTCAACATTTGCTTATTAAGACCTATCAGCAGACTTGACCGTGGATGAGTTACAACTTGCATTTTGTGTGTTTGTTTGGAAAATAATGTAATCGTATGACTTTAACTCTGTTACACAACAGGTGTACATTTTTTCAAAATTTTCTTATCTTTTCTTCTTTCCTTATACTTCCCCTACCCCTTCATTTTTATTCAATGTTCCCCCCAAAAAATTGCACCCAAGGCTACTACTGGCCCCCCAGGTCATTCAAGCTCCCCCAGGGGGCAGTTTCTCCCACTTTGGGACCGTCTGCTGGGTCAAAATGTATACATTCGCACCACTTTACTATACCTGATCTATGTTACTGCAATGATATTTGAGGAAATTTGTCTTAAAAAAATTAGTATGAGAAAACTATTTGCTATCATTTCATTCCCTCTCCTATCTCATCAAATGAAAACAATTAGCAACAAAGGCTTTCTTTTACTATCAGGATCAAATATAAATTCCTGTTTGATATTTAAAGGTCTTCATAACCTGGCACATTCCTACTTGGCCGGCCTTCTTAAGCTTTACTTCCCTGCAAATACTCTAAAATCCAGTTACATTCATCTACTTGGTGTTCCTCTAATATGACCTAACGCCATAAATTTTCAGTGTTTGTACCCACGCCTGGAATACTCTCCCTCATCACCTCTGTCTTCATTTCCCTGGGTTCTTTCAAGACTCAGATTGAATCCTACCTTCTACAGCTTCCAGTCCCTCTAGCTGCTAGTGCTAATATGCTGGGATTACTTTCCTTATTTTACTTTTGGGACTATTTTCCTTCTACTGTTTATGTCTTATATGTATCTAGATAGTTACATGTTGTTTACCCATTGGAACGTGAATATCTTGAGGACTAGTACTGTGCTTTTCTTTCTTTCATCCACTTTCTACGTACCACTATTCCTGGTGCATAGTAAGCACTCAATAAATGCTTATTGTCCAACTTTAAAAAAATGAAAATGTAGGGTTGGGCAGATGCTCTGTAATATTCTTCTTCAACTTTTAAAGCTTATTTAAAATACCAGATGAACTTAAGACTAATGATATTGTAGTAGAAATCTTGACTATAATTTTAGTGTAAACAATAATTAGTGATTTCATCTTTTAGGTAGGTGATTAATAGTCATCATTAAGCTTTAGAAGCTTGTTTATTTGAATGAAAAAATGCATAAAGCTACTGATAATTATAGGCTATATATACTTCATAACCTTTTATAACCAAAACTTTATGTCTCCTGAATATTCTGATATGTCTGTATGTACACATATATACATATCCACAAAGGGAGTGTTATAGGAGAGAAAGCAGGGAGAGAAGTGTAATAAAAGACTGTGGCACATTTGAGATTAACAGTTGGTTAGGAGTACTCCTATGGCCTAAATGGGCAGTAAGCACATTTCTAATTCGGAAGCCATGTATTTCAAGGCTAGCAATATCTCCAGTAACTTGACTAGATAGGAAAGATGGGGAAACATTAATTTATACAATATTTATATAATTTATTTTACTATATTATATAATTTATACTTACATATAAATATATTGTTATGATATGTTCATTATAAGATTTATATAACATAAATATATTAATTTATATTAATATTAAAAATACAAAATTTAGAAACTTTGGATTTGAGGGGGTGGAGCCAAGATGACGGAGTAACAGTACAGACTTTTTAGAGCACTCCCACCAGGCACCACCAAATACCTGTAAAAAATGGCTCTAAACAAATTCTGGAGCTACAGAACCCAGAAAATGAAGAAGTGAAGCAAATAGCCAGCCCAAGACAGCCTGGAAAGTCTCCAGGAAGTGTCTGTCATGCCATGCTGGGAGCAGAGCCCAGTCCAGTGTGGGCCAAACCACTGTAGAGGGGACCTGAGCAGGCCTTGGGGAGACTGACTCTCTTGCACCTATGCTGGTTTCCAGACTTCATGACTCAAAAATGCTGAGGATAAATTGGAAGGTCAGTGGGAAAAACCTGTGGGACAGTGCAGGAAAGTGGAGTGGTCAGGCCCCAGCCCCAGGACAGCAGAGGGTAGATGGGGCAGAGGAACCCTGCAAAGCCACAGCAGCACCAGGGGCAGCTGCAGCCACTGTTTCTGGATCTCTAGGCCCACAGATTGTGGGGTGATCAAATGGCTGACAGTACATCCCCTCACCCCCACTGGAAGCAGAGAACTACCTTGACAAAGAGCCAAGGAATACTCCTGGACCCATGAGGGAAAAGACAAGTGACCAGAGAAAAAGTTTTGCTTTCCTGTGTCTCAAACAAATCAGCCAACAAGCATTTATTAAAGTCTATGTGCCAGACACTGAACTAGGTATTTGGTATTGAAGAAGAAGAAAAACCCATAAATAACCTTTGCCTTTGAGGAGTTTACACATTTTAGGGGGAAACAAAGAACATACGTATGCAAATTTTAAAATACAGAAGATAAATATAAAGTCATGTCAGCTGTGGTAATAAGGGAAACATGAGCAGCTAGAATAAAATGTCAGGATAGTGGGAATAAGGCCAAAAGCAAGGTTACTACTCTTTGTCAAGAAGAAGGGGCTGCTAGGTGGCTCAGTGGATTTGTCACTGGCCCTAGAGTCAGGAGGACCTGAGTTCAAAACCAGCCTCAGACATGTAATACTTACTAGCTATGTAACCCTGGGCAAGTCACTTAATAGCCTCACAAAAAGAAGGTCAAGAAAGACACCTCAGCAGATCTCTTTGAGAGCCACTATGCTAATGGTCAGGTCACCTGTTCTAGTGTTATTATTTCTTGCTAGGATCCAAGCTTGTTGCTCAGTTCTAGTTACAAAGGAAGCTGCAAAATCCTTTATCTTCTACACTCCATGTTCTGTAGGTTGGTCGAGGTGGATTTCCCTTGTCCTAGGAAAAACTCAGCTTCAATTCGAAAGGATCATTCCATATTAATAAACAGAAAAATGCCTATCCTTCTCTTCCATATGATTTATTGGATTCCACAGTTTTAAGCCTGTTCAAAATAGAAAGCTGCCCCCTTAATCCATAGCCTTTTGGCTGTTTCATGTAGCTTTTTCAGGCATCTAAGAGGCACGGTAATTAGAGCTGGACTTGGAGTGAGGAAGATGTGAGTTGAAATCCTGCCTCAAATATGTATTGTTTGTATGACCCTGAGCAAGTCATAGAACATCTCTCTGTTTCATTTTACTAATCTTTAAAATAGGAGAAATAGTAACTTTTACCTCACAGGATTGTTGTGACAATCATATGAGAGCTTTGCAAGCTGTGAAGCACTAATAGAAAATGTTAGCTCTATAGTCCTGAGAGCCAAGTGAGGGGAACAGACATATGATTTTATGCCCCATTTCTCCAAATTCAATCATCTAAAAGGTAACTTGATGTCAGTCATTAACTGTGATATTGCCAAGGATGACTGAACAGGCAGCATTGTAACAGTCTCCCCTAGGGGTGAGTTGATGATACCCATCGTCGTGCCCATAACATCATGTCTAACTAGGCAAACTTCTAAAAAATCATAAAGGCTGGTAACAGTGGTAGATAAGTAAGATTTTTGTGCTAAGTCAAGGCTCATGTCACAATGAAGACTCAAAGCCTCTAGTAGACAGCAATGTCAGTGCTGGAAGATAAGAAGAGACACAGTTTTCAAAGACAGAGAAGTATAGAATTTTGTCCAAGGCCCTACCTACCTTGGACATGCAAGTACTCTATCCTGTCTCTACTGCTAACAAAGGATTTCATTCAGGTTATCATATTTCCTTAAACCAAAAAATCTGTTTTGCTGTTTGAAGTGCAATTTTTAAAAATACATTATTAAAATGCATATTTTTCTTTTCATCTGAGAAAAATATTATAAACAATATTTGTTCTCTTTTGAGAATGCGAAAGCATAATACCATTGACTTCCATTTTTAAGTCACCAGATTTCTTTATGGAGACTGACTTGTTGTGGGGAAGTGGAGTGGAAGAGAATGGGAAAGATATATAGTGAGGGGCTTACCTAATGATCTATCTGAGCAGACAAGATCTATACCAGCCACCTATCAGTTCAGGTTCAGTCTTGGGACAAAATGAGAAGCTTATAAAAATCACTGAACAGCGAACAAAAGGAAGTTTGCTTTTCTAAAGTCATACAAAGAAGGATACTGAGGTTCCATAAATGCAGCACACATCTCCTCCCCCCCAGACACTTAACCAAATCAGAGGGGTCCTGTATCCATTTGGATGGGACTTTTTATGCCCTTAGTTGACCAAGAAGCTACCTCAAGGGAGGCCAGGGCCAGTCTGGTCCTGTAGACAGCTTTTGTTGCCTTTTAGGGAAAACTAATCCATATGGTAGAGAAATGAGCAAAACCATGGTTCTATCAAAATGGTGGACCAGGGATGGCAGTATACCAAGTATCAGGAGAACACTTTTTCTCCCATGTAAAAAAAAGGTGTCCAGGTCCAAGAGAACAAAGGTACCTAAAGAACAGGACAGTAGTGGCTCTGTCTCTGCCTCCACTCCAGCTGTCCATCCCTCCCCTTCTAAACTACATCCATGATACATCTTTTTTTCCTCCTCTATTTCATCCCTCTATCACCTAATGCCTCTGAATCCTTACTGTAAAGTTGCCCTGAGGGCCCAAGAAATATGATGATGGTGTTATAATTCAACAGTGTTATACTAAGATCTTTTCAGTAATAAAATATTTCATATGAGGTCTGAAGATAGAGCCACAACTACATGGGAGTCAGTTAAAATAGGCACAAATCTTCCCAACATACTCTATTCCATTTCCTGGAGGATGGCCTTAGGTTATTCTCACAAGTTAGAATTAAAGGCTTTCAAGGGTGATGTTTCTAGCCTCTTCCCATAGGATTTTATCTGTAAATGCATATTCAGATTCTACAGGGGAGGAGGAACAAACTGTATGAAGTTCCTAACAAGGGTAAAAAGGCCTTAATTATAACTATGTAAATGTGTACATACACATGAATATATTCTATAGAAAGTAGTATCAAGATAGCAAGGTGATAACAAAAGTCACATTCTTTTCCCTTGGCAACTGCTAGACTATTAAGATAGGATGGTCTGCTTATCTACAAGGGTCCCAACTGCACAAGTAATTTTTCTCAGCCTGGTGTAAACTGATTGGCATCTGTCTTGACTCCTAAGGACGCACAGGGAGACTAGCTTTGCATGCAAACAACACATTATGTCAGGTCAGACTGGGGTGGGAAGGGGGAAAGAAAGAGTGGAGTTTATTCTTGAAACATTCAGGGCCTCCTGCACACTCTGGGTCTAGCGTTTATGGAAAATATGGCAACTCAAAACAAGTTCAAGGGACCCTTTAAGATTTCTCAATAGCTAGTTCACTCTTAAACCTATAGTTGACTCTCATCTCTACTGCCACACGTCATGTCCCTTGAAAGTGCTTCTTGCCCCACCTGTGTCTGTCTTGCCTCTCAATCTTCACCCAGCCTTGAACTATGCCTTGGTTTCTTCCAGATCTGCTAGGTCAATGGCCAACTGCCCTTGCTATTTCCATCAGGAAAACTAAATATTTAGTGAAGGATTAACAGAGTATAAACACATCTTTGTACCTTTGTACTTTGTTTACATATTAACATCTAATTCTGTTATCTTCCCTTTACTTTCTATGATTATATCATAGAAATGGAGGCTAGGTGGTGGGGAATCAACCCCTGACACACATATCTATTTTTGTCCTCTTTTTCTCCCCCTTCTAGTTTAGAGGTTGGGGTGAAATGTACCAAACGTGTCTTATTTGTGTTCCCTCAATATTTATAATAATAAAAATAAACCATAAGCTCTATTGGGCAGGTGATCATATCCTAGCTAAACTCCACGTGTTACTGAGTACCTAGAAGAGAACCGCCCAGAATAGGTCTAAATGTATTGAGCTGAAGTGAATCAGCATTAGAATCACAGAATGTTAAGACTGTGAGCACATTTGAGAGCATTTGGTCCAGCCTTCTCCTTTTGCATATCAGATAAAATGACACCGAGAAGTTTTGACTTGCTCAATTACGCAACTAGCCCACAGAAGATCTGGGACTAGAACATGGGTCACTAGAGACAATTCAGTTCTTGTTTGCTAATAGACTTTCCAGGAAGGTAACACTGTCCTACATGTTAATATAACCTTACCAAGTAAGCTTCCCTCACATTGGTTTAATTTGCTTTATCATCCTAATGCCACTCCCCACCCCCCTAAAAACTGATTTGCATAGAAATGTCTTGAGTTGATCACTTTTGCTATAGAAATAACCATAAATACCATGGGAAACAGAACCTTGATACCATGATCACCAGGTGTTAACATTATCTACAGTAATTATGAGACCAATGTCCATTATCTAGAAGTTAATTATATGATATATAATATATAGAGAAAATATGTATATATGTGTGTGTTTATTTCACCCACACACACAATTTCCTAAAAGTTGTTTCCTTCACTTTGGGGTTTTCTTGGCGACGAAGTTGAAATGGTTTGCCATTCTCTTCTCCAGCTCATTTTGCAGATGAGGACCCTGAGACAGTTAAGTGCCATGCCTAAGGTCAAATAGCCAGGAAGGGTTTGAAGCCAGAGCTGAGTTCAGCAAGATGAGTCTTCCTGACTCCAGGCCCAGCACTCTATCCACTGTATCATATAGTTGCCTATTGTTGTTATTAGATGTTAATATTATCCCCTGTTTACAGATGAGGAAATTAAAATAAACAGTGTTAAATGACTTGCCCAGGGTCATGTAGTTAGTGTCTGAGGTCAGATTTGAACTCTAAGATCAGTCCTCCTGACTCCAGATACAGCACCATATCCACTGTACCATCTAGTTGTCCCCAAAATGTATATATTCTACTTTTAAGATTTTTTTTGATATGTATATTCTTATTCTACTCTTTAGCATTTTCAGTAAAATGTTGCCAAAATATTTCAACTAAATTCACATTATTATGGTTAAATAAAATGAGATTTCAGAAACTGATTTCTAACTTACTGTAGAATATCATTATCTCCTCCAAAAATCTCTGCCTCATTTACCCCCCTCTGAATTCTGATCCCCTCTGATCTTTGTACCTAGCACCTTTCCTATTAATATTTCTATATTATTCCTCTATTATTTTCTATGTACTTGTTCTGTCCTTTCGTATTTTTGCTTTCCCAACTAAATTCGAATATATATCAGGGGCCTTTTTTTATGCCACCTAATAAAGTGTTCTGTCCTCAGCAATTGCTTTCTCAGTGACTATAAAAGAATATCTAAAACTCAATTTGCAAAAATCAGAAAGTAGACAGGGTCCTGGGTAATAAGTTTGGCTTTCCAAGATATATTGGCTGTCAATCCTATCTCATTTTGTTAAATGATGGTAAATATAGAAAACTAGGAGCAAAATTATCTCACTTTTAGCATGGTACAGTGGAAAGAATGTTGGTTTTGGAGTCAAAGAACCTAGGTCCAAATCGTACCTCTGATGCTTACTTGCCTGTGTGATTTGGGGCAAGTCAGATAGTCTACTTAACCTCACTTTTCTCATCTAAATAATAAGAGGGTTGGAAAAGAAAATCCTTCCAACTAAAAAGTCGTATGGTTCTGTGATTATAATTAGCTTATCAGTCAATCAATAAACATTTATTACATGCCTGCTAGGTGCCAAGTACTGTGCTAAAGTGTTTTTAATGAATAGAGGTATCGTGGTAAGTGGATAGAAGGCTTAAATTGGAAGCAGGAAGACCAAATCCTGCCTCAGACACTTATTAGCCATATATACCCCGTCAAGTTACTTGATATCGGTGTATCTCAGGCAACTCACTAGAATTTGTGAAGTAAGTCTTAGAATTTAAGGGTAAAGGAGACAGAGGTTGACTTTAATTTTTAAGCTAACTAGAAGAATAAAGTAGAATTTTTTTCCACCTAATGATCACATTAGTAATTCAAAATCAAATGTAATGAGACTTATAGATGAACAAAGGCTGGAATGGTTAAGTTAGATTGGGAATTCCAGGGTAAAAAGTTTGGACCTGTAAGCAATGGAAGGATAAGGTGGTGATAGAGGGACTTGGATGTTTTTGAGGTGAGGGGCAAATTAAAAGACATTTACCAATATTGCATTAATCTGGCAGCAGATCCCAAAGACATGCTGGAAAAATGTAACAGCTGGCTTTTAGAAAATACATGACAGCTTTTAAATTTAATCCGCACCATTAACATTTTTCTCTATCACTCTCTTAAGTCTAGAACAGAGGTATCAAATTCATAGCTCACCTGCACTGGCAAAACTTCCCAGTACAATCAGAACCAGATTAAAATAAAACTAAGAAATATTTAACAGAGTAAATTAAAATGCAATATAGATAATGTTACTTTGTGGTTTTCTAAATCAAAATGAAGTCCACAGGGATAGGTTTCTATTTCAATCTGACACCACCAATCTAGACAATCAACAAAGTGGTAAATCAAGACTTGACTTATTCTGATTTCCAAAGGGTAAATACTCACTAAAAATTTAACAATTAATAAGTGTACCCCTAAATCTGACTTCCTTACTGTACCCTGAATTCAGTATTCAATCTCATCCTGATGACTTTTCATAGACTGTCTCTCATGCCTACAATGCTCTCTTTCCTTCCTTTTACCTCTTGGAATCCCTAGCTCCCTTCCAT
>CM053770.1:114738657-114763461 GCA_028658325.1 Potorous gilbertii | reverse complement strand
TTTTTTATGTTCTCAAATTTATTAATAGAATAAATTAATTTTTCCCAAGTAGACTAAACAAATCAGAGACAACATGAATTAGTTAAAAATAAGCAAATTATCTGTCTTACCTTCTGTAATACTGCTAGGATACCACACAGACCACATCTGCACTGTGAAGAAAGGTGCCCAGCACAGAACATAAGCAGTGAGTATCACCACTGTCATTTCCAGAGTTTTGATCATTGCTTTTGAAATACTATTAATGCCACTTGCTTGAGATGGTATGATTTGTTTCTGCCTTCTGATTTCCAGCTTGCTGTGCTTTTCAGCATTTCTGTTCATCTGGTTGATCCTACAGATCTTAAGCTGACATATTGTTAAAATAGACATGAGAATGAAGAAAATAGTGACAAAAATCGAGGCTGGGACCTCAGGGTTGGATGAAATCAGCCCAGCATTAGAAAACCTTAGGAGCTATTTCAGCCTTGGAAAAGATAAATACTTGGGGAAGACTAAAGATCAAGGAAGGCTACTAACTAGCTGCTACCAAGTGAAGCATTCCAGAGAGACCTTTCCTTCTGGAATGTGACCATAGGGTTATAGATGGCTTGGCATTGATCTGTGATCAGCACCACTGTCTTGTAAGTGGAAGCAAACATACCTACCAATTTTAAGTATTTGATGACTCTGCATAAGACATCTGGTCCTATAAAGATGTCTGTGATATCCCATTAACTGGAGAAGAACTTAGAAAAATGCTACTACCTAGTCTGCTAGGCATGAATATGTACATTCTGGATAGCTTCTTTCTTTTCCTCCACAGTATCAGGATGAGACAAAAATTCCCCAAAGATGCCATTATAAATACTACTGCCAACAGCAATCTCCAGGTGAGCTAAATGTTCATTTTTCCCTGGTATTCCAAGGGATTCAGATTTATTTATCAAACTCAAAAGTCCATGATGAAGGGGACTTTCACTTTGATGGGTGTTACCTTGAAAAGGAAATGAAAAATTTTTCATCGTGCAGCAACAGCTAGTCTTAGTAAACCTTTCCTGAGTCTCAAGAGAACTAGGATAACCTTTCCAGTAAATAGACCAAGATTGGTTCACGTTTCAGAATGACTTCAAATGAATTTCTTCATGAATGAATGGATCCAAAGCAGTGTACTTACGCACTGACTGAACCAATATCATAGGAGTATAAAAAGGCCTTCTATTGACTTCATATGTGTCCTTATGCAACTTCTATATCATACTGTGGGTGGCAGATGCTTTAACCAATGGGAAGGTAAGCAACAATAGTGAGGAACAGATAAGAATACTGTTAAATGTAATCAAATCCCTTGTTTTTTTTTTAATCAACATCAAATTATTTTTGGCAAAACCTCCCAAATCCATTTGAATTTTGGAGAACTCTTACATTTATGAACGTTACATAAGTCAAGATAATACAATGTAGATGTGGTTATTAAGCTGTGCTGGGGCAGAGTGTTTACTCTTACCTTTTTTTTTTTTTACCCTCAATACAGTCTGTATACCTTTCCAGGGACAGAAAATAACATGAGTGGCTACAATTATTTTTTTCCCTCATAAGGATCTTTTTACCTTTAAAAAATATGGCATTAAAGCTGCCATTAACAATTCATCTTGGCACATTGATTGTTATAAATAACTGAATCAAATCAGTATAATGTTATTTTAAAAGGCAGCCCTTTGTATTTTAGCTTGAAAGTGCACCTGACAAATTTTTTATGTTAAAAAGAAAGTAAACTAGATCTGGAGCCTAAAGCTTTGCTTTAAAATATCCCCCAAAAGCTTTCTAGCCATCTTCTCACCATGTTACTTATACTCCAAATTTATCTGCTTTCCCTACCACCAAAATCCTGTACTCTGCCCCAGAGTCCCCAGTCCCCAATAGATAAGCTTTAAATTTATCTTGCTCCAAAGTAGGCCTCTGTACCACTTGCCTGAGGGAAAGACAGGAGGCAGTATGTGTCAGGCAAATCAAACTAGCACCACCACCTTTACCACCATATACCCATAGACCCTGATGGAGACTTTCCAGGATCTTGTACCCAAGAGCCTTGGAAATCATAATGCTTCACCCAGTGGCTTCCAGCGCATCATCTTAGGAAGCAACCCCTATGGAGATGCAGCCTGACTACTGCTCCTGCAGGTGCGACAACCACAGTTAGTAAAGATGCAGAAAAGAAAGTTCTTGTCACCAAAGTCCTTGCTACTGTCAAATGGTTCAACATCAGAAATTGATAGGTTTTTATCAGTGGAAATGGCATTAAAGAAAAAAGTATTACCATCTGATTTGCTGCTGCATCCTAAGGACCATAATTGAGACCTTTCTATCAGACTTGCCGCTGAAACCTTCCTTCAGTGTGAGGTCCCTGAGGCAGGCACTGTCTTACTTTTCTTTTTTCTTTTATTATTAATTTAGTTTAAACTTAAATATGCAATAAGAAAAGAAAAAGAAACCTAATATAAACTTAAGTACTAAAACAACTACATAATAAGAAAAGAAAAAGCATTGCCATGTGCACAGCAGAACAAATGTGAAAGGATTCAAAATATACAGCAATCAATTTCCATTTCAAAAAAAAGCCTGTATAACAAATAGTACACACTGTATTCAGAGGTGTCCATCTTTCTTTGCTTTTTTGTAAGTTTTCATTCATATATAAATATATACACACAGACATATGTATATATAATATATAGATACATACACCTATACAGATAAACATATATACACATACATATACACATAATTATATAGATAGATATCTATAATCATATTCATATGTAGACACATTCATATGCACCTATGTAAGACCATATTTTACTTGTTTATCTTGTTTTTCTGAGGGTGGATAACGTCTTCCTTGATAAGTAAGTCCAAGTCTTTCCATATTTTTCTAAGTCTACCAGGTTCATTTCCCACACCACAGCAATATTCCAACCTTATACTGTCTAGTAATTTTAAAGAGTCTAATACAATATTGATTAATATGATTGACATATAGTGTAGTATCCCTATTTTTCTCTTTTGATTAAATCTATTTTAGCTTTAACTTTGAGACCATGATTACTACCCCTGATTTTTTCATAATAAATTCTACTCCTGATCTTTATTTTATGTTCATGTGTATCTTATTTCCTATCCCTCCTGAATCCTCTACTTTACTTCTACCTGCTACCTTGCCTTTGTATTACTTAACCTACCCACCCCTTGAAAGGATTCCTCCTTTATCCTTCACTCCCTTTCCCCTTATCCTGATTTCTATCTGAATTTAGAAAATTTTTATATCCTTCCAAATGTTTCCTCTCTTTGTCCCATTCCCATTAATCTAGATACACTTATATATCCCATCCTTATCCTATTCCCTCACTCCCTTATTTCTTCATAGAAGACTTTTATTCCCTTATAAGTGTATATATTGTTCTCTCTTTAACCTAGATCTGATATGAGTAGTTCCCTCTAAAAATCCCTCCATTATCCTTTCCCCTCCCTATCCCCTTTGTCTTTTTTCTGAATTTTATATGTATTGTCACCTCCTTAACACATTCCCAATGAGGATAGGGTTCCAGAACCACCAGCCCTCATCCCCCATCTAATTTCTCTGTATCAATTCTTCCTCTCATACCTCATTCATTAAAGATATTTAATCTTTGTACCTTTTCCTATACGATATTACTATTTTGAATCATATCATACTCAGCTTTACCCCAATCTTTCTTTTGATTTACCCAATTACATTACTAATCTTAGACATTTCCTCATGTAAAAAGTAAACAGTCTGTCCCTATTGAGTACCTCATAATCTCTGATATTTACCTTATATTTCTCTTGGTTCTTGTATGGCAAATTTTCTATCAAGTTCAGGTCATTTTGCAATAAAATCCAGAAAGTCTGGCATTTCATTAAATTTCCATTTTTGTAAAAATTCAGAATTATGCTTAACTTTACTGGGTATGATATTTTCAATTGCAATCCCAGTTCTTTTGCTCTTTGATATATAGCGTTCCAAGACTTTGGTCTTTTAGTGTAGCCGCTGCTAGGTCTTGTATGATTTAATTGTGGCTCCACCATATTTGAACTGGTTTTTTTTCATGTTTCTCTAATACTTTCTCCTTGAGCTGGGGGTTTCAGAATTTAGCTATGATATTCCTGTAGGTTTTCCTCATAGGATCTCTTTCAGGTGGTGATCAGTGTATTTTTTCTATTTCTACTTTCCCTTCTTGTTCTAACACTTTAGAACAATTTTCTGTAATTATTTCTTGTATTGTAGTATCATGATTCTTTTTTTTTTTATTGTAGCTTTCAGGTAGTCCAATTATTCTTATATTTTCTCTTCTTGATCTGTTTTCCAGATCAGTTGTTTTTCTTATGAGACGTTTCACATTCTCTTCTACTTATTCATTTTTTATATTTTATTTTATTATTTCTTGGTCTCTTACAACTTCACTGGCTTCCCCTTCCTAACTCTAATTTTGAAGGAGTCATTTTCTTCCTTAAGATTCTGGATTGCCTTTTCCAGTTGGTTAACTTTCTTTTCATAATCTTGTTTTTCTTGAATTGCTCTTATTTTTTAAAAAAAATTCCTCAATTTCTCTCATTTGATTTTTAAAGTCTTTTGTAAGTTCTTCTGTGATTTGGGGGTTGGGGGAGGCAGGTGACCATTTAATGTTACTCTTTGAGGTAGGAGAGGCTGTTTTTTTGCTTCTGTATCCTCTGAAGATGAACCCTAGTCTTCTCTACTTCCACAGTAAGCTTCTATGGTTGGGTTCTTTGTCTTTTGCCTGCTCATTTTTTAATTTTTAAATTTGAATCAGCTTATTTTTTTGTAATCACCTCTAGCCCTGGGGTATGGGAGATGGTGCCTTTGGCCTCAGGTCCTCCTTCAATTCTTTCCTCTGGCATAGAATGAAAATCAAGAATTCTTCCCTCCTGTAAATGCCCACAGCCAGTGGTGTCCCCACCTCTCTGCTTCTGCACTTACCCAGTGTGTGCTGGTTCCTTCTAGCCATGTGCCACATCTCACAACACAGCTGAGCCTAGTATCCCTTATCAGCAAAGGTTCCCTTAGTCTTCCCCTTCAGATGCCCAAACTCAACCCAGCTAGTCCCAGGGCTGGCCTGTTGTTGTTTCAGCAGAACTAGCCTGGAGGTGTTTACACTTCATGGGGCCCAAATCCCAGTCCTAGGATTTTTCTTTGGATCTTTGGTTGTCCCACTGTATGAGGATGACTACAAATTCTGCCACAAATCTTGTTTATTTTTACCGCTCTACATTATACCCTGAGGCACTATTTTGTCTTGTTTGTGAGGGGAATCAGGAATTTTCTGACCTATTCTGCCATCCTCGCAGAGCCTTCTTCTAGTATATATACTATTAGTGGTACAATTTTTAAGAATTACAAGTATCATCTTGCCATGTTGGGATGTTAACAGGTTAGATCTATTGAATCCCTGATATTTTCTTTTCCCTTTTTACCTGTTTATACTTCTCTTAAGTCTCACTATTGGGGATGAAATTTTTGGTTTAATTCTGGTCTTTTTATGAAAGCTTGAAATTCTTCAGTTTCATTGAATGGCCAATTTTCTGCTTGATGTATTATGTTTAATTAAGCTGGATGGTTCTTAGTTGTAGCCCTAACTACTTTGCCTTCCTGAATATCATATTCCATGACCTCTAGTCATTTAATGTTGCAGCTGCTATGTAATCTTGATTGTGGCTTCCTGATATTTGAATTGTTTCTTTCTGGCCACTTGCAGTATTTTTTCCTTGACTAGATAGTTCTGAAATTTAGCTAGAATGTTCATCGGAGTTTTTATTTGGGAATCTCTTTGCTAAGTGATTAGTGAACTCCTTCAACGCCTATTCTGCCTTCTGGTTCCAGGATGTCAGGATAGTTTTCTTTGAAAATTTCTTGAAAAATGCTGTCCAGGTCCTCCTTTTGATTATGGCTATCAGGTAGTCCAATTATTCTGACATCATTTTGGATCTATTTTCCAGGTCATTTGTTTTTCTAATGATATATTTTACATTTTCTTCTTATTTTTCATTCTTTTGAATTTAATTGATTCTTGATGTCTCATCAAGACATCAAGCTTTAGCTTCCAATTGCTCAATTCTAACTTTTAAGGAGTTAATTTCCTCAATTTGCTTTTGTACTTTCTTTTCTATTTGGCCAGTTGTGTTTTTTAGGAGTTGGTTTCTTCAGTGGATTTTTGTATCCACTTTGGCCAACTCTACCTTTTAAGCAATTATTTTCTTTTTTTCCAAGCTGTTGACTTTTGTCATAAATCTCTTGCATCACTCTCATTTTTTTCCCCAGTTTTTCTTCCCCACTCTTACATGATTTTTAAGCTCCTTTTTGAGTTCTTCCATGAGTTCTTTCTGGACTTTAAGACCACTTCCTGATTTTCTTTGGGGTTTTGCCAATAGGTTTGTTTGATATTGTTGTCCTCTTCTGAATTTGTCTTGATCTTCCCTGTCACCATAATAACTATCTATGGTCAGATTCTTTTTTTACTATGCTTTTTGCTCATCTTTTTGGCCTTTTTCCTTTTTAAAAAATATTTGAGTTCTACTCCTGGGATGGAAGGGGTACTGTCTCAGGCTTCTTGTGCTAAGGGCTACAGGCCCTGGCTGTTTACCTTGTGCTGCACTGATGTTGCTTTGAGGCCCACAGGGGAATCTGATATTTGATGCTGTGCTAAGGGGATGAGGTGGGAGGTGGCTGGCACTGCTGGAGGCCTTAAGGGTCTGGTAGCTTACCTGGCACCAAACTGGAGTCCTAGTGGTGGTGTCTGATGTACGCTGAGACTGGTGGGGTGTTTCTGCGTTTACCCAGAGGTACACTGAAACATAGGGTGGTCTGGCCACTGGAGGTTGCCTGTTTGCCCAAGGCAAAACTGAAGCACTTGGAGATCTGGCTGCTGGAGGTTCCTGTTTTCCTGGAGCTATGCTGAAACACATGATGGTTCTCAGGACTGGGGTCTGCTGGTTCCCCTGGCTATGCTGAGGAATGTGGGGGAGTCATGGTGTTGGCATTTCCTGCTCCACTTCACTGGGGCCCAGGATCTACGAATCCATCCTTTTTTGAAAGTCACTGTGCAGTGTGTAGGAGAGCAGAGAAGTGAACGGCAGGGAAGGATGGAAGAAGCATGAAGGGGCTCAGCTGGGACCATCTGGGTTTTTATTTCTCATCTGCCTCAATCATATTTTGTATGGTCCTGGTACTCCTCCTCCAGAGAAGAAAATGAGGGGCTTGTAGAGCATGTTTGTGTGCCACCAGGTAATGCATGTTGTTTACAATGGTATTCTGTAATTGGCAAAGAGTCCATCTGAGAAGATAGCCAAGCAATAATTCTGTGTCTTACAGATTGAACCCAAGAGTCATATTTTTGATACTCCATGATTAATCCCCATCTTCAGCAATTGTGCTATATCTTACCTGTGGCACAGCTGGTCAAGTATCCCCTGGGGAGTTTTATAAGGATGACACTAAATGTATAAATTAATTTAGTTATTATTGTCAGTTTAATCTAGTAGTTGACCTAAGCATCAGCTCTGAATATCTCTCTAATTATTTGTGTCCCTTTATTTTTGTAGGGAGCATCTTGTAGTCGAATTTATAGAAACCTTGAGAATTACCTCCCAGATATTTTGAACATTTTGTAGCTATTTTCAATGAAATTTCTCCCATAATTTCCCCTGTTTTTGCTAGTACCTTATGAAAAAATGAATTTATAATAATTAGAGTGATAACTAGCATTTATAGCCTTTTAAGATTTGCAAAGAACTTTTGCAAATGTTATCTAATTTGATCCACTTGTGTGCATTTATGTCATATTCTGCTCCTTTACTCAGAATATTAATCATTTCAGTTAGATTATTTGCTTACCCTCTGGGATTTCCTAAGTATATCATCATGTCACATGCAAAGAGGGACATTTGTCTCATCCTTATTACTGTTTATAGCTTTAATTTTTAAATATATTTGATTTTGATTTGATTTTTAAACTTTTTAAAAAAAGTTTTGAGTTTGAAATATCGTCCCAATCTTCCGCCTTTTGCTCCTCACTGAGATGGTAAGCAATCTAATATAGTTTATACATGTTCAATTATGTGAAACATTTCCATATTAGTCATTTTGTACAAGAAGACTCCAAAAAAAAAAGAATGAAAGAAAAATAGTGTGCTTCACTTTGTCTTCAGACAGTATCAGTTCTTACTCTGGAGGTGGATAATATGCCTCATTGTTAGTCCTTTGGGATTATCTTGTATCACTGTTTCGCTGAGAATAGCTGTCATTCACAGTTATTCATTGTACAATATTGCTGTTACTGTGTATGAAGTTCTCCTGGTCCTGCTCACTTCACTTTGCATCAATTCATATATATACACCTTTAATTTTGCTTTACTCATCTTACTCCTATAGCTAGAATTTCTAGAACTACATCAAAGAAAAAGCTGATAAAAGTGAACCTTACCAAAAATATGCCCAGTAAAAATGGCATATATTAGCTATTGGATAGTTTGAAGATGGTCTAGGTTCTGATGACTAGTGCAGACAGTAATATGAACTTCCTTGAGATGGTACCTCCAAATCTAAAATACACTTTGACTGTGAATGGTTACTTCCAGATGGGACAATTCTCTTCTTTGTTGGTCAACTTGTATGAGATGTACATACAGGCCATCATTTGGAGATGAGTGGTGTGACCTTTGAAAGAATAACCCACAACAGTGATGTTATATGTTTCAGTTTCATGATAATGGATGTGCCAGTCTCTATAACTATTTCTCTGGATCCAGTGGTTCAAGGCTAACGGTCCCAGATTGTTATAGTGTTTAGGAGTATATGGTTGTAGAAAAGCCTTGTCTTCCCATTTTTATTTTTAATGAATACCATCATGGCTTTCAGAGATGGGTCCCATCTTCTGTTTCTTTAAGGGGGTGGAAGATAGAATTTAAAAGTCTTTTTCTTTAAATTATAAGTATTATAAAATAAACAATTTTTAAAAGATCTCTTCTTACCCACAAAGCAAGGGCTGTAGGGCTGACCTTTGCAGCACCCCTAT
Organism: Potorous gilbertii; assembly: GCA_028658325.1. Taxonomy (NCBI): domain Eukaryota; kingdom Metazoa; phylum Chordata; class Mammalia; order Diprotodontia; family Potoroidae; genus Potorous; species Potorous gilbertii. The sequence continues at coordinate 114,754,375 of CM053770.1, read as the reverse complement.
CCTTACCACCCTTGTTCCCCCACCCACTTCCTTTGTAGCTGACTTCTAACTGTTCCATGGCGGTGCAGTAGCTGGTAAACTGTGCCCCAGGTGATTGCTGAAAAAAATGGAAGGATCATATATTAATAACACTTGGATTGGATTAGAATATAAGAACATTAAGAAATGACTTAGGACAAGGATTCTCAAAGTGTGGTCCTGCCACCAAGACCCTCCTGGGGGTCTGAGATATCAAAACTATTTTTATAATAACACTGAGATATTTTAATTTCTAATACCACAGATATCAATAGCTATGATCCACATGTATAAAAAAGCTCTTTGGGGATGGTGGTGATCCTCAATAATTTTTAAGAGTGAGAAGGGATACTAAAACCAGAAGGTTTGGTCTTAGATAACTGGATTAGAAAATAAGAACTGTGTGAGTATGGGCAAGAAGCATTTCTGAATGGAGACCCTAAGAAGCCACTTTTGTGCTTAGAGTGAGATCAGCTGATCAATGAACAAGCCTTTATTAAGCACCTATTATATATCAGGCACTGTGCTAAACACTGGAGTTGTGAGTCAGAGAGGGAGTAAATCAGGTTCAAATCAGAATAGGGGAGAGTTCAAGTTTGGATGCTTGGACTAGTAGTGACTACATTTCAAACCTTACCCCCACCCCCATATGGACTTCTGAGGGACTTGGAAATGTGGAGAGAGTGGGTCCAGGGGTAGATGAACGGTAGTAGTACTCTGCTGTAATAGCCTGCTGAGTATGGATGGGCCAAGTCCCGATGCTAACTGTTCACAAAGTGACTCAGCATTCTGGTAGGCAGTGATAGACGATAGAGAACTGACCAATTGTGCATTTGACTAGTACAGTTCTGAGACTCTAAAAATTCCCATGTGGTGGTATGTCTGGTTCCCCAGTATATCCATCTCTATACATGGTCCTGGGCTAATCCTACCAGGAGTGACACATTGAGTCTTGCATGTATATAGTAACATAGGAGGTCTAGGGAACATCTTCCAGTATACATACAGGTTCTACACTGTTATGCAGCATGGCCCCAGGTGTTTGCTAAAGCTGTTTAGGTAGTTCAGTGTAAGTAAAGATTGCTTATATCTTGTGGCATATTTTTAGTTCCCTGAGTCTTTGCATGGCTGCTCTCTTCCATGTGCTACCATATAGCAACCACTCTCATTATTGACTTCACTTATGAAAATAATGCCATCAACAGTCATTAAAAAGAAGTGATTGTGATTTGCAATAACTATACAGTGACAAAAGTGACACAGCCTGGACCTGTGGCATCACTTTATCAGTATACAATTCATGGACATGCAACTGAGGATGTCTGAGAGACCCTTAAGTTATATGCCACTCGTCTATGATCACGTAGGGAAACCTCAATTTGATCCCTTCTTGTAGGCCTGGGGGCCACAGGAAGGTTAGAGATATCTTGTTGAAGGTCTAGGACATTTCTGACATTTCTGCAGTCTGGGATTCCACAAGGCTTTTTTCTTTTAAACAATAATTTATTAATTGTTTAACATAGTAGTTAAACACTACTATGTGCCAGGAACTGTCCCTCAGCACTGTGGATTCAAAAAGAGGCAAAAGATAGTCCTTGCCTTCAATGAACTTACAGTCAAATGAGCTCGGGGCAGCTAGGTGGTGCAGTGGATAGAGCACCAGTGCAGGAGTCAGGAGGATCTGAGTTCAAATCTCACCTCAGACACCTGACACTCACTAGCTGTGTGACCTTGGGCAAGTCACTTAAACCTCACTGTCTCATCCTGGGTCATCTCCAGTCATCCTGATGAATATCTGGTCACTGGATTTAGATGGTACTGGAGAAGTGAGGCTGGTGACCTGCACAGCCCTCCCTCACTCAAAACAAAGTCAAGTGAGAGTCATGTCATTATTTCTCTGATGGCATGATCTTCTTCGGCAACGAAGGACTAATGCACACACCAGAATCAAATGAGCTAGAGAAGAAAATGGCAAACCATTCCATTATTTTTGCCAGGAAAACCCCAAATGGAGTCACAAAGAATCAGACACAAATCCATTCATTGGACAACAACAAAAAGTACAATGGACACGACTATGCTGGATACTGGAGATACAAAGAAGAAAAAACATCAGGAAATTAATATTCTAATGGAGGGAACTATGTCTACAAATAAATAAAAGGCAAAGAAGACTATGTTAAAGGTAACAGAAGGGTCCAGACAACATTTTTTGAGAAAACTTAAGGAGGGAGAGATTACTTTCATTTGCCGAGATCAGGGTAGGCTTCATAGAGGTGAAGGCAACTGAGCTTTACCTTGAAGTAAGACAAAGGTCTTAAGAAGTAGAGATCAGGAGAAAGTAAATTCCAGGGACCAGGGATGAGTGTTGCAACCAATACTAGGACACAGACAAGGAAGGTGAGGATTTTGAGAAGCAAAGACAAGGAAGGAGTACATTCCAGAATAAGTAATAGCTTGTGTGAGCACCTACAATATGGGCAATGGAATACTGAATTTGTCTGGAACCTAAAAGAGGATAAAGTGAGATAAAGCTGGAGGGGGTTGGATTGGATGTCCTAGAAGTTCTGTCATAGGTTCCCAAAGAGGGCCATACCATCCTTGGAGGTCGCTGGAATGAGTAGGGGAGAGGTTGGGGGCGTGGGATGGTAGTAGCGCTGGGGGCGATTTCTGGGTGTTAAATAAAAATAAGGGTTAACCTAACCCCAGGAAGGCACTGAGTAATTTTTTTTAAAGGGGGCAGTAGGCCAAATAAATTTGAGAATCTAGATCTATGCTCTAAATCTAGATCTTGCTCTAAATCTGTGATTCTATGAAACCTAAGTTAGTCAGGTTTTGGAAGGCCTTAAATACCAGGTAAAAATGTTGTCCGGTTTACCCTAGAATAAAGAACCATTGAGAAAAGCACTAATCAACTTCAGCATTTTAAAAACTGAATGACATCATTCCCATTCTTCTAGAAACTCCACTGAAGGATCCCAAAATACCTGTATGAATCTATTTAGTTTGGGTTTTAAAAGTAATTGAAAATAAGGTAAAACTTACCCTTGTGTTATGCAATACAGATGAGAAATGGGGAAAGTACTTAAATATTACCATAAAATTGAAATAAAGAAACCGTTATTGAGATAAAGCATGAAATCTCTTCCTTCAGATGTAGTTATGCTGAACATAATTTATTTTCAGAATTATCTGTACTAGTATAGCTACAGGGACTTAATTTTAATGATGGTTTTCTCAGCAGATTTGCCTCAGGAAACCATAGAGAGTATGGAAATATTCTCGTTAGTTTAGGAAAAAAATGAGCTCCATCCCAGAAACCAGTGTTGAGTTCAAAGAACTTAAAAGGAATACTATATTATTATAGTTGCTCCCATTTTAAAAGAATTTTTAATAAATTCTGCATATAAAATGCAACTGTTTTAAGCAACACAAGATACTAGATTCAAAAAACAAATACTATCTGCCGCTTTGGGCTGCCATCTAGTGTTAGAATGCAAAACCCATTTTTCCTTGCCAAATGAAAATTTAATAAATGTACCAAACATCTATGAAGAATTAAGTTTCTGAGCTGTGCACTGAGAAAGATACAAAGATATGTAAGATGCAGCATCTGCCCTCAAGGACCTTATGATTTGGCAGAGGAGAAAAGAGATAGATAAATGATAGGGGGAGGGGAGGGAAGAGAGATGGGAAAAAGAAAGAGGAGAGAAAGAAAGAGAAGATAGGCAAAAAGGAGAAAAGGCTTTAAATTTTTAACATTTTTATTTTGTTTCAAATTTGCTCCCTCTACCCCTTCCCCACTCACCAAGAAGACAAGAATTATGATACTCATACATATGAAGTCATGCAAAACTTTTTCACATTAGCCACACTGAAAAAAGCAAGAAATATAACTAAGTAATTATAGTAGCTAACATTTATCTAGCATCTGGTATGTGCCAGGCACTGTGTCAAGTGGCTTCCAACTGTTAACTACTTAGATTCTCACAACAACCCTAGAAAATAGGTGCTATTTTCCTTTTTATAGATGAGGAAACTGAGGCAATCAGATAATATATTCTGCATGCTACTGGAGAGAACTATTGTATCAAAACAGAAAAGGTTGTGACTAGAAATTTTTTTTATTGAAAGTGACACTAATTATCCTAGAAACAAATTAGAGTTGTTGGCTTGAAGTGGATTGTCACTGTCAGAGACTATGTATGTGGAGCTTCATTTATGGAATAACAGTGAACAACAGTTATTAAGTGCTCACAATACCCTAGTTAATGTACTAAGTGCTGAAAATAAAAAAGCCAAAAAAAAATTTTCTTCTCTAAAGTAGCGTACAATCTGAGAGGAGACAATGTCCTAGGTACAACAGTCTACTAACATTTGAGATGACGCCTGCCAGAGACATGTAGCAGCATTAGTCATCTGCGGACAGCATGAACAATGAGGTAGAGACAACAGACAGGGATTGTAGATTTCAATTCCTCTAAGCCAAATTGTATAAATCTAACACTATGGTGATACCAGAAAAGGGGTGAAGGTGATCTGAACCACTCAGAGAGCTTTGTGGTTGTTTTTCAGTGGTGTCTGACTCTTCATGACACTATTTAGGTTTTTCTTGGCAAAGATACTGGCCCTTTTCCCTCTCATTTTACAGATGAGGGAACTGAGGCAGAGTTAAGTGACTTGTCCAGGGTCACACAGTTAGTAAGTGTATAAGGCCAGATTTGGAAGATGAGTCTTTCTGACTGCAGACTCAACATTCTATCCACTATGCCACCCAGCTACCCAGGTAGCTAGTCTCTATTAAATGGCAGTGCAGCTGAATCAGCACTGGAGAGTATGCCAACTGTGCATCCACACTTTGTTGCACTGAACTAATATGCCTAGTTTCATCAGGACTTAGATGACTACAGGCTAGAACAACTAACTGTATGATGGAAAGTTACCAGAATCAGTTGGTCAGTAAGTCAGGCTGTGATGCTCAAGAATTCCCTCAGAGAGCCTTTTGTTCTTGAAGAGAGTGGAAAATTCTCTATTTTGAGCAATACAGTAGAATCCCAGATTAATCCCATAAATAAAACCAGAAAGCAGTTAGTACTTTGCAAAGCATTTTGAGCCATAAAAGCAATGCATGATAATTTTGAGTGTTTGAGTTAAGATAAAACTCCAGAGATAATATGAAGCAGAATCTATAAAGATTCTTTAAAAGTGTGAGATTTGTGCCTAAGGTGTTTAAAGAAAAGTACTACAAACTCATATTACATATGTATGAGTACCAGCAAACTACTGAAACGTCTGTGTATAAATTTTTTTATCCTTGGAAGGTGATAGTAAGAATATCTTGTGCTGGTACCAGATCATTCCTTCTGGAATACACAGGAACAGGCTTCAGTGGTTGCTAGCAGGTTACAGGAGAAGTGTTTCTGCATACGTCTTCCCTGCCAAGACCTGCTACTCTTACTAAGGAAGAGACTTGTATGAAAAATAAAAAACTTAAGGAGACATTAGTTTGAGCTGGAATCAAGAAGCCTAGAACAATACAGAATAAATATCTCTCCCTCCTTCCACACCTTCTCATGCTTCATCCCTCCAGGTCCATTTCTCAGAGCTGGGGTAAAAGATAAACAGCAGAAGGCAAGCCTCCCCTCTCTCACTGGTTCAGCCAAGGAAGTCACTGAAAGACTCAGGTGTCCAATCAAAGAGACTACCACCACCCACATGGTTGGGCAGGGTTCCATGTTAAAAGGGCCTCCTCATTGCCCATGGGTGTGTTTGTCAAATTCCCTGGTTAAGTAGGAAGAAGAATGGAAATTTAGCTAAATAGACTCCAAGAATAAGATCTTATTGATTTCAACTGAAGATAAATTAGCTAAAATGTGTTGTGAAGATGTAAATAGTAACTTGAATGAGAACACTACTCACTGGGAGGTCAGGAAGTCACTCAAGTAATTGCTGCCCCTAAAGCCACAGCCACTCAAGACAAAAGAGCAGGGTCAGAAGTAACTGAAGCCATCTACAGTGACAAGAAATAGTGATAGCCAGCTTAGCCCCTTCACCAACCAAGGATGGGGATTATAGGCAAGTAGTTCTGGAGACACCAAGCACCCAGGGACAACAACATAGGTAAGGGTAGAAGTGCCTGGATAAATCAGCCAAGTGACAAAGCTAATTTGTGATATTAAGGTACATAAGGAAGAGGGGAAGCTAGGTACATAGCTTGACAACGCTCATGTTCAGAGTACATGTGATGTGTGCAGTATATATAACTTCAACTTATAGTGAAAGGTATTGTATTTTTAATGGCAGCTAGGGATGCATTGGATAAGCTCTGGGCCTGGAGTCAAGAGGAGGAGAGTTCAAATCCACCCTCAGACACTAGCTGTATGACCCTGGGCATGACACTTAACCCTGTTTGCCTCAGTTCCTCCTCTGTAAAATGAGCTAGTGAAGGAAATGGCAAGTCACTCTGGTATCTTTGCCAAGAAAACCCCAAATGAAGTCACGATAGCTGGACACAACTGAACAATTGTATTCTTGCTGTTATACTTCTTTGCTATATAGGTTCATTGTCATATATGTTGTTTTACTACTAATGTTGTACATTCATGAGACCTTATTATGTGATCCTATATATTATATATTGCATTAAACTTGTATCCCTGGACTGTTCTATTCAATATTTTCACCTGTTATAAGGACTCAACCTGGGATCTTTGAAGTTATTTTTTAAAATATTTTTGATAACTGAATTAAAATGTGATTACTTTCCTTTGTAGTTCTATGTATTTTATTTTATACATTTAAAAATATTATTTTGGGAAAGGGTCCATAGGCTTCACCAGACTGCTAAAGGAGTCCAGACAAAAAAAGGTTAAGAACCTCTGACCTAATGCTGTATGTGTAATAGTGATGTAGCTGTGGGGCAGAAGGGTAGTTGATTAACAGCTCTTAGTCCCATCATTCTGACTGTTTGTTGTAGTTCTTGTTCACTTGCTTCAGTGGTGTACACCCTATTTGGGGTTTCCTTGGCAAAGATCCTCGAGTGATTTGCCATTTCCTTCGGCAGCTCATTTTACAGATGAGGAAGCTGAAACAAACAGAAGTAAATGACTTGGCTGGAGTCACACAGCTAGTAAATATCTGAGATCAGATTGGAACTCAGGAAAATGAGTCTTCCTGACTCCGGGCTTGGCACTCTATCCACTGCCCTACCTTGCTGCCCCTACCAGACAATTATGAACTTGTAAAATTATATATGCAACACAATATCAGAAGTAATCGTTTTAATCCCAGTTCATTAGTACCTCAGATTGCTTATATTTTTGTCTTTCTAAAGTCATTACTTATAACAAAAGAAAAAAAATCTGTCAATGGATTTGTGGAACTGATAAAAAATAGCTTTCTGAGATACTGTTTCTTCTAGCCTTCTTTGGACAATACTGTTTAAGACTTTAATCTGAAGACATTTTGGGGGGATGTTGATTATAATTGTTTAAAATTGGGTATATGGAACATCTGACTGGTCTAAGATGTACAGCTGATAATGGACATTGCCAAGATTTCTCCCTCTGTATTTTTACAGCACTTGTCACAAGTCTGATCCCAGGGTTGTGCATGAGCCAGCGCCAACAAGAGCTCATTGTTAAATTTTCAGTGCGTGAATATACACCTCAGAATTTAGCAAAAGCTACAAATTAAGGCTTGATTTACTGTTTTGTTGGTTTTCTAGATTTAAGAAACTGATATAGAAAAGGCTAATAATACCGATTAAACTTAAAAGTGTGTCATGGGTACATTGGTCTTTTTCCCCAGAGAGCTGGTTATTAACTATTTGCTAACAGACAACCGCTGCTATAGCTTCCTTATTAAAGCAGTCCTAACAATCTCCCACCTACTCCTAAGACACCTAAGCCTCAGAAGCAGTCAAACTGGTTTCTTTTGTAGTAGCTAATTCTTATCCATAATTGCACTTCAGGGAGAACTGCTGTGTTTTTGTCTGGGCTTTCCTTGGACATAGCAGAAAAAAACATGTTTCCCCATCTTCGTGGGGAAACCTGGAGAACTGCCATAGTCCCACTGGGAAAGTAAGTTCCTTTTCCTGAGACTCTTTCTACTGATTTGATAGTTTTTCTCTTTGTCCTAGATTTTCTTCCATTGTCCCTTTGTCTTTTGCATTCTAGATGAATTTGCCAATTCTTAGTGGTGCCTTGCCACAAGATAAAACTTACCTCCTGTCTTGGAATTCAGGCAACTCACATTGGTAGCCGGCATTTCTTCAGGCAGTAAGGCTGGAGAGCCACCCTCCTAGCCAGGAAAGATTGGGTTTAAGTTCTTTTACCTCAGACCCTTAATGATTGCATAACTCTAGGCAAGTTGTTGGACCTGCTGTAGGCAATTATCTAAAAGTATAAATTGTGGACTAGGAACTGACTTGAATTTGGTAAAGGTAATTTTCTCACTTTTCCTTACTGGAGAGTTTTTACTAATGAAATCATAGGTCCACTGCTTATCCCAATTTCTTCCAACAAAGTTCATGCCTTGATACTCATGACAATCCCATCTCTTACACCGCAATTTTCCTTTTATTCCAACAAGATCTAAAAATTTATTAAAATGATTGTTGTATTTTTTCCTCCTTATTGGTGGTGTTTTTTTTTCCTGTTATTTTTCTCTGTTATTGTCTTTGATCTATTCCTAGTGAGGGCAATTGGCTTGAACACTTGGCTTGAGAATGAGATCTTTTACTGGTCTGCATGTAAATGGAAATTCCCGAGTCATTCTTCCTGTTGCTGAAATATCAGAAACTGGGTCAACTAGACTGAGGAACTGGATAGTTTAAGGCCTAGTGTAGACTCTGTCTCTCTTTTTCTGCCATACATTTACTGTGTTCCTCTTCTAGTACATTTCTATGTATCCTTTATTAATTTTAAAGAGTATTTCTATTCTTAGTTATGCAGATTCAAATCCTATTTGTAATTCTGTTTCTTATTTTGTGTCACTGACTCTCCCATTCAGTAATTCTCCTATTCAGTATTACCGTAGTTCCCTACCCCTGAATTGGTTCATTTCTCTCTTGTAAATATTTAATAGATAATTTTCTTTTTGGTTCTCCCCTGATAATTTTGGTCTTCTTTCTCAACTGACTGATGGAAAACCAAGGGAAGGTAAGATTTACTTAATAGAAATTTGCGTTTTAACAAACACTTAAGGAAAGCACTGAATAAAACTTAAAATGCTTTAAATTCAAGTACTTAAACCTTAAAATCCTTAGTAAATGAACACATTATCTTTCTCTCAAAACCTAAATCTTTTCTGAATTCCTTATTGCTGTCAAGTACATCACCATCCTTCCAGTTTCCATAGTTCACAATCCTAGGATCCTCTTCTCTCCTTCACTCATTCCATATTGGAAAACAGTTGCCAAATCTTGTCATTTATATCGTCATATCTTTCAAGCAAATTTCCTTCTCTCCATTCCATATCTATTGCTCCAATTCAGGCTTTCATCACTTAAAAAATTTTACAAAAATAATCTTCAGCATTCTTTTTTTTTAACTTTTGAGTTCCAAATTCTCTCCCTCTAGCTTCAAACCTTCTACTGAGACAGCAAGCAATATGATGCCTATCATACATATGGTTATGGCAAAATATATTTTCATATTAGCCATGTTACATATGATTAGAAAAAAAGCAAGAAAAAGCAAAAGAAAGAAAAATAAAGTGAAAAAAGTATGCTTTAATATGTACTCAGAGTTCTAACATTTTTCCTTATAAGTTATTTGGAATTATCTTGGATCATTGTAGTGATACAAATAACTAAGACTTCCACAGTTGATCATCATTACAATGTTGATGTTTATATATATATATATGTATGTGTGTGTGTGTGTGTGTGTATAATATTCTCCTGGTTCTGTTCACTTCACTTTACATTAGTTGATATGTCTTCCCAAATTTTTTCCATAAACATCCTGCTTCTTATTTCTTATATCACAATAGTATTCCATCACAATCATATGCCATAACTTGTTTAGGCATTCCTCAATAGATGGGCATCCCCTCAATTTCCAATTATTTGCCACCACGAAAAGAGCTGCTATAAATATTTTTCTACAAGTGCCAAGTTTTCTGGCTGCTTTCATTACTTTTTCCTTGCTCTGGGAGTTCTGGAATTTGGCTAAAATATTTCTTGGAATTTTCATTTGGGGATCTCTTTCAGAAGGTGATAAATAAATAGACTCTTTCAATTTCTATTTTACCCACTGGATCTAAGACAAAGGGCAGTTTTCCTGGATAATTTATAGAAATATAATGTTTATGCTCTTTTTCTGATCATGGCTTTTAGATAGTCTAATAATTCTTAAATTCTCTTCTTGATCTGTTTTCCAGGTAAATCATTTTTCCTATTTTACATTTTCTTCTATTTTTCTATTCTTTTAACTTTGTTTATAATTTCTTGATATCTCGTGGAGTCATTAGCTTCCACTTGCCCAATTCTAATTTTTAAAGAATTACTTTTTCTCTTTTACCAAGCTGTTAATTCTCTTTTTGTAATTTTCTTGCACATCTCTCATTTCTCTTCCCAATTTTTTCTCAATTCTTATTTGATTTCTCAATTCTTATTTTTTGCTCTTCTAGGATTTCTTGTTGGGCTCATATCTGACTACTTTTCTTTGAGACTTTGCCTATAGATGTTTGCTTTCAAGTCATTGTCTTCTGAATTTGTGCCTTGAGCTTTGCTGTCACCATAAAAGCTTTTCATGATTACGTTCTCTTTGTGGTCATGACATGGTCATTACCCTTCTCATCTTCACTCCTATCTTTACCAGAGTCATAGTGATGGGGTTCAGACTCTGGGAACTTCCTTGAGTTCCCCTGGAATCTCCTCACTTAACCTGATTTTTCACACTCAAATTGAGCTCTCCTTGTATCTCCTCACTTAACCTGTCTTTTCATACTCAAATCTGTGGCCATTATCTGTTACCTCTTGATTGCCCCACCTGCTTCCCACCTAGGCACCCCCCCTAGTCTGATATCTCCTAATAGCCTCCAGCTGTTTCCAGCCTTTGACTCTCCTTGGATTCCCTCCTTGGATTTCTCTTCAAGACCCTTCCTAAACCCCTCCTCCCATCACCCTGGACTACCAGACCACCCCCACCCCAGATCCCTCCTATACTCTTTTCTGTATTTTAATCCAGCTCAGACTCTGTCTAGCTGGGATTCTATCTGGCCCACATGTGAATACAAGCATCACAAATCCTTAGGTTCCTTAAGAGTCAACCCAAGATGGCGAATCTTTAATAAACTTTGTTTTCTTTGACTTTAAGAAGGCTTGAGTTGAATTCATTGGAGCACGATCCTGACTGTCGCTATTTTGGGGTCCCCATCACCCTTCAACCTCATCAATAGGACCCCTACTCCTTTGTGTTCCTCTGTCTACCCTGAAAGCACCACTGGATAATGGGTAATAGAACTTGCAGGTCTCCCATTCGTGTTCTCAGTGATATTATAGGAGTCCCTAGCTCTCTTTTAGAGATCTTCAGTCCCCTTGCATTGGGCAGCTCCCTGTTGCTGCTACTTCTGGTGCTGTTTTTCCATGCTATTCACTCCTGGACAGCCCCTGCCTAAGTGTTCACAATCCTCTCCTACTGTCTCCCTGTGTTAGCCTGGCCTGAAAAAATAATTCCCTATGACTTTTGTCTCTCCTACTCCGAATTTGATTTGATTCATTTTTTAGGTGGTATCCGAGGGAGGGTGTTAGGAATGCTCAGCAATATGCTGACTTGATTGAGCTGTCATTTCTCTGCTCCCCACCCCCCCATATTGTTGTTGTTGTAAGTATTGTTTTCTTCCTTCTGCTCACCTCACTTGTTCAGTTCAAAGAAGTCCTACCAGGTTTCTCTAAGACTGTCATCTTCATCGTTTCTTTCAACCAAGCAGCATTCCATCACATTTATACACCCAGACAGCCCCCTATATGAAAAAATACCTAGGTGTGTTAGTGATTACAAGCTCAAAATGAAACAATAATATGACGTGGCCTCGCAATTATTATTCACATTTTACTAGTAAAGATGAACTTTACCTTAGAGATCTTAGGTGACTTTTTCAGGGTTACAAAGCTAAGAAGAGAAGCACTGTCTCCAGAGGGAAGGAATGAGAGTCTAACTATAGGTTGTCTTCCTCAGACCATACATGCCTGGGGAAGAATATTTGGGTACAATACATTAGGAATTAAGTTGATTAATTGGAGCATTTCAAGGGAAGGCAACCAAGATAATCGGGAGCCCTGAATGGAAGATATCTTCAAGTATACAAAAGGTCTGCTTGACCTGACAGGGAAAAACAAAGAACAATTGATTAAGGTTACATAGGAGCAGATTATGATCTGGTGCACAGGTGCATTTCTATGATATCTCTTTGTGCAAACCATGTGACAGACAGTTGCCAAATTATTATATGTCTTGCCCAACTACTGCACACCTAGAAATGCTTATACAACACAGGTGTAATTATTTTTGCATTACATTTACCTTGACACTGCTTGATTCTTATTGGATTGACTCATTAAAGGTTCATAGCAGCAACTGCTTCTCGGGCCACCCTTGCTTAGGGGCTTGAGTCACAGAAGCAACTTCCCAGTTGAAGTAAATATGATTCATTTCTGCACTATATGCATTTCAGCTGAGACATGAAGTATGGCCATAGGCAGAAATAACACTTTATTCCTGTATGCCTCCTTTGTCTCAATACACACACACACACACACACACACACACACACACACCACACCACATATGCACACACAAGTTAGGTGTTCTGTGGCTTAACTTCTAAAACCTGAGAACAAATCTGTCAACTTGGTTGATATAGCTTGACCCAGGCAGAACACATTCAGACCCTCTACAGTGGGGGAAAGCGGGGAGGGGGAAGGTGGGAATTTCCTGACAATTAGAGTGGTCCAGAAATGTACATGGTTCTGAGAAGGAATTGGATTCCCTCTCAGTGAAATTCTTCAAGCAGAGGCTACTGGTCAGACTTGATTTGAACAAAATGATTACCGAAGTTCCTCCCAACTCTAAAATGCTATGATTTCCTAATTCCTACCTTCTTTATCATGAATTTTAAGAAAGGGTGGTTGCTTCCTTCTAAAGAATCCATCATTTCTACTTTAGGGATGAATTCCTTCTTTGTCACAATAGCATTCAGAATATACTTCCTCCACCTTTTAAAGAATGAAATTGTTACTAAGGTAAGTCACAGGTTGATCAGCTGCCCTGCTTCTGGCAAAATAAATTATGCAGATAGTTGTAAAGCTATTTGAAATTCCCCATGACTATTCTATCATACCTCTTGACTCTTTCTTCCTTCTTTCCATTGTCGTCAGTTGTAGTCTGCCATGACAATTGTTGCTGTCGTTTGCTTCTTTTATCCGTATTCAAATGTTCTATACCATGCTTCTCCTCTATGGTTTATGGATTTCCTCAAATTAGTATGTCTTCCTAATACATTAATAAAATAAAGCTTATATCAGTGTGAAGAAAGAAGTGAGAATCTATAAATAATGCTAATAGTTCTTATGTCAATGGCCTCATTTCTGTTATTTTTAATGTCACAATTGTACTATGTCCTCTTTAGTAACTTTTAGCCATTATTTGAGGTGAAATAACTTTCTAATGTCCCAAAACATGTTTTATGGGATTAAATCTCTTTTAAAAAATTCTAGGAAACAGAATGATTTCAGAAAAACCTGGACTTACCTGAACTGATACATAGTGAAGTGGATAGAACCCAGAGAATGTAACAGCAATATTTTTCCATGAAGAACTGTGAATGACTTAGCTATTCCCAGCAATACAATGATCCAAGACAATCCCAAAGGACTTACAAGGTAGCATACTATCCACATCCAGAGAAAGAATTGATACTGTTTGAATACAAACTAAAGTTGGCTATTTTTCACTTTTTTTCATTTTTTCCTTTTATTCAAGTCTTCTTGTACAAAAATGACTAATATGTAAATGTTTTATACAATCACAAAAAAAAACCCTAGGAAAAGGGGTATTTTCTTAACTATGAAAGCATTTATAAACTGCAGTTCTGTCTTGTTTACTGAAATAGTCTCATGAACAAAAATATAGCCACTACTTATAGTTATATAACATTTTAAGGTTTATCCAGTACTTTCCTTACAAGCCCATTGTAAAACAAATTTCTTGTAAGTAAATTTCATGTTCTCATTGTTTACACCATGCAGAGATATTCTGCTGAGAAGTTTTGTTCCTCCATTTGTGATAAACTTAGCCCTTCACAGCAATGCAAGAAACTAAAACATTCCCAAATGACTCTTGAGGCAAAATGCCTCCACATCCAGAGGAAGAACTATGGAATCGGAATGCAGAATGAAGCAGACTATTTTCTCTTGTGTTACGTTTTGGTTTGGTTTTTCTCATTGTTTCTTCCATTTGTTTTAATTCTTCTATGTAATATGACTAATGCGAAAATGTGGTTAATAAGAATATAAGTGTAGAACCCATATAAGATTGAATGCCATCTTTGGGGCAGGAAGGGGAAGGGAAGAGGAGAAAATTTGAAGCTTACAGAAGTGATTGTTGAAAATTGAAAACAAATACATTAATTAAATTTTTTAAAAGTTTTGTTCTCAATATAATAAAGTAAAACTTTAAAGCTAATTATAAAGTATATAAATCAACCAATTCATATATATGACCAATTCATATAATAACATACTTTAAAATTAAACAAGCTTTCTAAAGTAAAGGGAAAGTAATTGCTATATTAAAACATTAGGGAGCTGAGCCAAGATGGCGGAGTAGAAAGACTCACATATGCTAGCTCCAAACCCACAGCCCATGGATTTCCTCTAAAAAGAACTCCCAACAAATTCTGGAACAGTGGAAGCTGCACAGCAACACAATGAAGGAGATTTCCATTCCAGAGAGCCCTGAAAAACCAATCCCAAAGGTCCATCACACACTGGACAGGAGCGGAGCCCTCCCCTCCCCTGGCCGCACAGCACTGAGAGGAGTGAGCAGATCTGAGCAGGCTTCAGGGACGAAATCTCCAGCAGCCGTTAAGGTCCCTCCACCCACAGACTCACAGGTCAGTGAGAGAGACAGGCTGAGAGGGGAGTGGGGTGTCTCCGGGACTCAGGCCCCCTTGGGAGGCAGCAGCAGAGGCAGCAGGTGGCCAGAGGCTCCCAGAGCAGGCAGGAACTCAACAGGAGCTCCATTACAAAAGATCTCTGCATAAACCCCCTGAGGGAACTGAGCCTGGGGGGAGATCCTACCCCCACCTTAGCACCAGAAATTAAGCTCCCATTGAATAGCAACCAGGCCTGCTGCCAAAAGCCCTGAGGCTGGGGAGCAGCATTTGAATCTCAGACCCCAAGCACTAGCTGGGGGTGGGGGGGTGGAGAGGACTCTCAGAAGTCAAGTAACTGGCTGGAAAAATGCCCAGAATATGGAAAAAAATGCCCAGAATATGGAAAATAACCATAGAAGGTTATTTTCTTGGGGAACAGATGATTGCGCCATTCCTCTCTGACGAAGAAGACTAATGCTTACCATCAGGTAAAGACAGGATTCAAGGCCTCTGTATCCCAAACATCTGAAATAGATATCCAATGGGCTTAGGCCATGGAAGAGCTCAAAAAGGATTTTGAAAATCAAGTCAGACAGGT
>CM053770.1:114676145-114738157 GCA_028658325.1 Potorous gilbertii | reverse complement strand
CCTCAGGGCTTTCCGAGGCAGGCCTGGCTGTTCAAGGGGAGCTTAATTCCTGGTGCTTACATGGGGGCAGGGCTGCCTCCCAGGCTCAGTTCCCTCAGGGGGTTTATGCAGAGACCTTCTGTGATGGAGCTGCTGCCAAGCTCCTGCCTGCTCTGGGAGCCTCTGGCTGCCCGCTGCCTCTGCCGCTGGTCTGCCACTGCCTCCCAAGGGGGCCTGAGTCTCGGAGATACCCCGCTCCCCTCTCAGTCCCTCTCTCTCACTGACCTGTGCATGTGTGGGTGGAGGGACCTTCGCGGCCGCTGGAGATTCTGTCCCTGAAGCCTGCTCGGATCTGCTCGCTCCTCTCAGTGCCACAAGGCCAGGGGCAGGGGAGGGCTCCTCTCTCGTCTGGTGCTTGATGGACCTTTGGGATCGGTTTTTCAGGGCTCTCTGGAACGGAAATCCCCTTCAGTGTGTTGCTGCTCGGCTTGTACTGTTACAGAATTTGTTGGGAGTTACTTTTAGAGGAAATCCATGGGCTGTGGGTTCGGAGCTAGCATATGTGAGTCTTTCTACTCCGCCATCTTGGCTCCGCCCCCTCTAGGAAAAAAATATTTAGAAAGTGGTAATTATCTGGAGGTTTACCTACCAAGACGGAGGAAGCACTAAAGTAAATCTGCAATTAAATTTGTATAGAAATAAGGTTATAAAATAAGGCTTAAATAATGCGAAAGAAAATGGAATGGTTATGACCCCAGTATTTGAAAAATGATGCTACTACTAAATTTTTGTGCAAGTTGAGCTTACATGAATCAAATCACCATAAGATATAGAGTTAAGCCCTAATATTGTATTACTGACACATTTATCTCATCTGTTCTTACTCATGGAGTAGGACAGTGTTACCCAGTGATGCTAAGTGGGTTCACTACACATATTATCTACTGTAAGTGGACTTGGCTGCTGCAGAATAATCTTTTCACCATTCTCAAATTTATTCTTCAACCTATTTCTCACAAAGGTTGTTCCAAACCTCAAGAGGAATCTCTCATTGCTCATATTACCTAGAAAATAAAGCTGTTATTACTTAGGAGGTCACTTTTCTACTCACTTTGATTTCATAATTCCTCTTCTCACATCCCCTTGACATCCCCTGCTCTTTCTTCCTTCAATACTAAAAGGGCCTAGCATGTCAACTGAAGGACCAGGGTTATCAATTGATGCAATTAAAAATTCTAAAACTTCCCTGATCATCACTATAGCTAAGCCCTCTTCATGTATCCTTGCTCTCATTCTCTTTCACCAGAAGATTGCCACCACTATTACCGCCCCCTCCCCCAAATCTTTTCCTAACTACTGATTCCCTCTCTGTTACTAGAGATTCTTCCATCCTTAAAAACATTCACAATAAATCTTACCATTAACTTGGTTGTTCAGTTGTTTTTGACTTTGACCCCATGGACCATGGCGCACCAGGCCCTTATATCCACCACTGTATTTCAAAGTCTGTCCAAGTTCATTGTTTCCATGATATCGTCTATCTATTTCATCCTCTGCCATTTCCTTTTCCTTTTGTCTTTAATCCTTCTCAACATTAGGGTCTTTTCCAATGAATCCTGTTTTCTCATTTTATGTGACCAAAATATTTCAACTTTAGTATTTGATTTTCCAATGAATAGTCTAAAGTTAGTGTTTTTAAATATTGACTGATTTGATCTTCCTGTTCAAAGGACTCTCAGAAGTCCTCTCTAGCACCATAATTCGAAAGCATCAATTCTGCAGAGTTCAGCTTTCCTTATAAACCACCTCACAGCCATACACTACTATTGGAAAAATACATAGCTTTGATGCTATAGGCCTTTGTCAGCAAGATGATGTTTCTGCTTTTTAGAATCCTGTCCAGATTTGCCATAGCTTTTCTTCCAAGGAGCAAATGTCTTAATTCTGTTACTGCAGTCACTTGCAGTGATCTTTGAGACCAAGAATATAAAATCTGACAGTGCTTCCATTTCTTCTTTGTTTGCTAGGAAACAATGGGATCATTTGCCAAGATCTTAGGGTTTTTTTTTTATAATAAGCTTCAAACTAGCTTTTATACTTCTCTTTTACCTTCATCAAGAGATTTCTTAATTCCTCTTCAATTCTGTATCAGAGTGGTATCATTTGCTTGTCTGAGATTGTATTTCTTCTGGCAGTCTTAATTCCATCTTTTGTGTCATCAGCTTGGCATTTCGCATGATGTACTGTGCACCCAAGTGAAACAAGGTGACATACTCCTGAGGATTTGCCACATTTTATTGTGATAACACACAGTCAGAAGCTTTAGTGTAATCCATGAAGCAGAAGTAGATATTTTTCTAGAACTCTCTTACTTTCTCCACAATCTAGGGAATGTTGGCAATTTGGTCTCTGGTTCCTCTGCCTTTTCAAAAATCAGCCTATTCTAGCAGTTATTTGGTTCACATGTTGCTGAAGCCTAGCTTGCAATCTTAAGCATAGCATTGTTGGCATGTGATGTGAGTGCAATTATTTGGTAATTTGAACATTCCTCAGTATTGCCCTTCTTTAGAATTGAGACATAAACTGATCTTTTCCAATCCAGTGGCCTTTGTTGTGTTTTCCAAATTTGTTGATATATTGAGTACAACATTTTAATAGCATCATAGAGTTTTAAATAGCTCAACTGGAGTTCCATCACCTCTATTAGCCTTACTGTTAGCAATGTTTTCTATGGCCCAGTTGACTTTATTCTACAGGATTTCTAAACAGACCATCAAGTATTGGTGATGTTAACATCTTTATACTATAGTTCTTTTGTGTGTTCTTGCCACCTCTTAATATTTTCTGCTTCTGTTAAATCCCTAAAATTTTTGTCTTTTATCATGCCCTTTTTTACATAACACTTACCCTTGATGTCTCTAATTTTTTTAAGTGATCTCTTGTCTTTCCCATTCTATTGTTTTCTTCTATTTCTTTGCATTGCTAATTTAAGAAAACCTCATCTCACTCTTCTCTGGGATTCTGCTTTCAGTTGGGCATCCCTTTCTCCTTTCCCTTTTGCTTTCCTTCTTTCCTCAGCTAAAGCCTTATCAGATAGCCATTTTGCTTCCTCATTTTTCTTTGTCTTTGGAATGATTTTTGTAACTGCCTCCTCTACAATATTGTGAACCTCTGTCCGCAGTTGTCCAGGTCCTCTATCTACCAGATTAATTCCTATTGTACTGTGTTTCTCCTCAACCTTGTGCCCAAGCTTCTTGAGAAAGCCATTTATTTGAGGGGGCTTCTACCTCCTCTGTTCTCCTTCCTCTAAGCCCTTTCTTAATATCTCTTGATTTCTTTGTTCAACTGAGTTTGCTCTCCAAAGATACCAATGATCTTTTAATTGCCAAATCTAATGTTCTCAGCCTTCATCCTTGAATGCTTTGCCATATTTTACATTATTGACCTTTCCTCTTTGATACTTCCCTGGGTTTTTGTGACATTGCTCCATCCCAGTTCTGGTCCTCATCTCAGCCTTCTTTGCTGTTTTTTTCCTATTAAATCCATGTTAATTGCCCACTAAATATGGGCATATCCCAAAGTTCTGTCTTGAGCTTTTCTCTCTCCTTGGTGATCTCCTTACCTCCCATCCTCTCTTTGTAGATGGTTACCAGATTTATATATCCAGTCCTAATCTCTGGAGCTCCATTCCTTCACCATCAATTGACTGTTGGTCAACATTTCAAACTGGATGTCTTGAAGGCATCTCAAAATTAACATGACATTATCTTTCCCCATAAAACCCTCTCCTTCTAAACTTTGGTATTACTTTGTAGGGCAGCACATTCCTTTGTAGTCATCCAGGTTCGTAGATTCTTCACTCATTCACCCCACATATCCAGTGCTTTGCTAAATCTTATTTCTGTTTCTACTGCATCTCTTGGATATGTTATTTTCATACTGTCACAACTAGATCATTCTCACCTCTTTCCTTGTCTACTGCAAATAGTTTATTATTTGGTCTTTCTGTCTAAGGTTTCTCCCTCCTCCAATCTATCTTCATGCAGCTGCCAAAGTGATTTTCCCAAAGAACACGTCTGACAGTATCCCATCCTCCCTCAGTAAACTCCAGTGGCTTTTTTATCTCCACAATCAAATAGAAATTCCATTGTTTGGCATTTAAATCTCTTTACAATCTTGACCCTTCCTACCTTTCCAGTCTTTCACACATTATTTCCCTCTATGCACTGTGTGGTCCAGCTATGTTGGCCTTTTTGCTATTCTGCAAGAGTATGATACTTCATTTTCTGTCTCCTGTGCCTTTGGCTGTCCTCCATCCCTGGAATGTATTCCTTCCTCACCTTTGTTTTCTGGAATTCCTAATTTCCTTCAAAACTCAATGTAAATGCTTCCTTCTACATGAATCATTTTCCCCAGCTGCTCTTGCATTCAGTTCCCAAATATCTTGTCTGTCTAATTAGAAATCTCCTAATCTTTATGTCTCCAGGAATTGCAAGTGCTCAATAAAAGTTTTTTGACTGATTGGATGACTAAATAAATGGTATGAGTATATGAGGGTAATAGTTTTTGTTGTTGCTGTAAATAACAACAAATATAAAGAATTCAGAGGAACTTGGGGAGACTTGCATGAAGTAATGCATAGTAAAGAGAACAAAGTCAAAAGAACAATGTACAAAATGACTTTTATGATATAAATGAAGACAATACTAAATAGCAAGCAACAAATGCAGTGGACAATACTGATACCAAAAGATTTTATCTTTTACTTTAACAAATGGTGAAAGATAAAAGTAGAGATATACACAATGTCATTAACAAACACTCTTTCCAAGTATTACCTACTGGTAATGAAAACACAGACACATCTGTTGTAGGGACTCATTTGATATCTTTACTGCATGACAGAGTTTGGTAGAGCTTGCATTTCAATAATACAGCCTATGAGAACCCAGGATCAGATATATCCCCCAGGTATGAATGGATGAATGAATGAGAAAGCACTATATGTAAAGCACCTTGTTAAGTGCTGGGGGCATAAATAGAAAAGCAAGCCACTCCCTACTCTCAAGGAACTCATAGTCTAATGGAAGAAGCAACAAATGTGGGATGTTGTATCAGTAAGCACCCCAATATACACAGTGGGGCTTGCTATCACAGGTTCTTAATTCTGTATTCATAAAAGGAAAGATAACTTTCAAGGGGTTAATAATCACTTTAATCAAGCACATATATCATTCACCTAGTTCAGGAGAGTTAGCACTCTGAACTTCAAAGAAAAAACAGAAATCAAAAGATCAACAGATATGACTTCCTCTGCCTGAATTCAACAGACAATTGGATCCCAATTGTCTGACCATAGTTACCAGAGAGGGAAGCACTGACATCTGGGATTTCAAAGTGGGGGGTGGGGTGGAGGTGGGGCAGCTTCTTAAAGTGGTTTCTCAGCGTCCTCATCTGACTAAACACTTCCAATCAGTAAGCCTCCAAATGAAATTGCATCTCAGAGCCTTTATATAATTTTTAGAACCAGGGGGCATCACATCCCTTGAGATCCAGTGTCTCATTAACAAAAGGCATGACCTCACAAATCTTCCTAGATCGGACAATGGGTGGGAATGATCCTCTTTAATCACATTCAAAGGGAGTCATTATGCCTCTTGATTATACTGAAACAAAAACAGCAAAAGGTCCTATTTTACTGGCTATTACAGATGTTTCAACAACAAATCGGATGTAAAGGCCCCATGGCTTTTAAGGTATAGCAGCAAAGCAGATGGTAATGCATCATTGCTGTATGTTGCATATGAAAGGAGATAGGACTCCTTATGGTGGAAACCTTGAACAGGGAACACGAAACCAACTAGCATAATAATAAGGAAAATTCCAGTGGGAGGCCAATAGAAACTGTAGGGTCCAGACTGAGGAAGTACTAATGGGGAATGGAAGACTACCCAGCACCCTGATCTAGGACAGCCTCATGAAAAACAGAAGACTGCTTAGTACCGCTAGCCCAAGAGCTCTGATCAGGGACACTGTAACCAGGCAGCACTCTAAGTGTGAGTCAGCAATAATTCTTCAAAGAAGCAAGGTTAGGACTAAACAGGGCCTGACCACTCCTACCAATAGTATGAGACAGGGCAAAGGCTGACCTCGGCACATCTCAAGTCAAGAACCAAGGCTAGAGGTATGAGCAAGTGGAAGAAGACATCAAATATCATGAAGAAAATGTTATGGATCAAGAATCATCCTCTCAGTAAACCCAGAAGAAAATAACTCCACAAATTCTACAAGCAGAGCTCCAAGGAAAAAAATGGCATTGACTACAAGCACGCTGCAAAAAAATGAAGCGCAGAATCATGAATGGAATTATAAATATGGAGGAAAGAATTGGAAAGAAAATTAATAGCTTAGAATAGATATAACTTACCAAAGAGAAGGACATTTTGAAAATTAGAATGGGCCAAACTGGGTATAATCATTCCATGAGAAAACAAGAAATATTAGAACAGAAGTAAATTACTGAAAAAATAGAAAATGTAAATAATATACTGTCAAAAACAAATGAGCAAGAAAACAGATGAAGGATGAATAATCTAAAATTAGTTAGACTACCTGAAAATCACTACCAAAAAAAAGTTGCATACCCTGATTCATTAAATCATAAATGAAAACAGCCAAAATCTATTAGAATCAAAAGAAAAATGAAAATAGAACTCACAACTGATCAGATCTTGAAATAAATCCCAAATTGAAACTTCCAAGAATAATCAAAATGGAGAGGCCCAAATCAAAGGAAGAAAAGTACTGTAAACAGTCAGAAGGAAAGAATTAAAAAACCTCAGAAACCACAGTTAGAATCATGAAAGAATTGGAACTACTTTTATAAAGCACAAGGGATCTTGGAATATGATATACAAAAAGGCAAAAGATAAAAGGCTTACAAGGAAGAATAACTTACCCTACAAAAGTGAGTATAATGTTACAAGGAAAGCATAAACCTTTAATGGAAAAGGGGTAGAAACTTTGAAAGCAAACACAGAAATTAAGAGAAACCTACAAATGTAAATACATTCCAGCACATTGAAAAATGATGATAAAGCACCTATCTTCTAACAAAGAAGAATCAAATTAGTCTTAAACATCTAATGTTTTTCAGGGGTCATAGAGAGTTTAGAGAATTAAGGAAGACAAGTAAAGGATGTGGAGGTAGATCTATTCTGTTTTGATGGTTGTTGAGGTATGAAAAAGGAATACATGAAGGAAGAGAAGAGAAAGAAAAGGGAACTTAATATTTCTCATAACTGATACACAAGAAAAAATATATAAATGTGGACGAAGAAATGAGAGGAGTGTACCTATTCATATGAGTTAGGCAAAGGAGGCAAACGCAGTTTGATATAGAAAACTGGTTAAATTTAATAGAGAAACATATAGGAATAAAGGTGAGAGGGAGTGTAGTATTGCAGAATAGTCAGAAGCGAATCACACCATCTTCAAAGAGTGGATTTCATGAAGGGGAATTAAAAGGAAAAGAAAAATCTGTCAGAATTAGTGACTGGGATATGGGTGAAGGGAAGAGAAGAAGAGTGGAATGGAAAGACATCATTTCAGCAGTAGATTACTAGCATTAATCACAATCCTCTTTCACCGCTCTGTTCCTTGTAAGAAGAAGACAGAAGGATGGAGAGAGGACAACAAGAAGAGGTTACCAAGGAGAGGAATTAGCAATCATTACCCTGAACATGAACGGGATCATCTTACCCATAAGACTGGAGAGGATGATAAAAGGAACCAAAAAGTAGACTGTCTACCAGAAAAATACCCGAAACATAAAGAAGCATAGATTTAAATTAAAAGATGAGTGTAGAATTTATTATGCTTCAGGTAAATTAAAATTATGCGGAGGAACTGTGTACAAAAATTTAACTGTGTATAACCCTTTGCTCAAAGGTACTATGTTGCGACCACTGGGGATCAAAGAAAGAGGGAAAGTACTCATAGGCATATAAATATCAATAACTGCACTTTTTACAATAATGAAGTAGAGACAAGGTGAGTGCCCATCATTTAGGAAATGTCTGCATAAGTTATGGTATATGAATGTAATGGAATTAATTAATTGTGCTGTAAGTTGTAAAAGGGATGATCTCAAAGAAATCTGGAAGGACTTGTATGAACTAATGGGGAATCAAGTAAACAGAACCAACAGAAACAAACAATTATACAGTGACTACAACATTTTAAAGAAAATAATGGCTGTGAAAAATTTAAGAACAGTGATCAACACAATGACCGGTTATGACTATAGAAGAAATCCCAACTTGGTTCAGAGGGGATGAACTAAAGGTGCAGAATAAAACATATTTTCAGAAACAGCATTGGTGAATTTATGTTTTTAAAATTTTTATTTTATTTTATTTTCAGTTCTGAATCCTTTCCCTTTCCTCCCCAACTCATTGAAAAGGTAAAAAAAAAATACAAATATGAAGTCATGCAAAACAAATTCCTGCATTAGCAATGCCCAAAAACGCAAGAAAAGAAAGAAAAGAAACTTTCACTTTGCACTCTTGAGTCCATTAGTGCTCTATCAGGAGATGGATAGTATGTGTCATACTAAGTCCTTTGGAACAGTAGTTGGCTATTATTTTGATCAGTTAGAAGGTCTTTCAAAGTTGATTATCTTTATAATATTAGTTATTGTATTAAATATTCTAATTCTGTTTATTGCACTTTGCATCACATTGTATAAAAATCTCAGGTTTTTCTGAAGCTATCTCCTTCATAATTTCATACAGCACAATAGAAATCCTTCACTTTCATATACCATAATTTGTTAAGCCATTCTCCAGTAGATGAACATTTCCTCAGTTTCTAGTCCTTTGCTACCACAAAAAGAACTGCTATAAATATTTTTGTTTATATGGATCCTTTATCTCTTTCTTTGATCTAGGATCCAGTAGTAGTAGTGCTTGGTCAAGGGGTATGCACAGTTTAATAGCGTTTATGGCATAGTTCTAAATTATTTTCCAGAATGACTGGACAAGTTTACAACTCCACCAACAATGCATTAGTATACCTGTTTTCCCATGGCTTCTCTAGCATTTGTCATTTTCCTTTTGTCACCAAATTTGTACTTAACATGACTGCTTATTTATTACAAGAGAGGGCTTTTTTGGGGGGTGGGGTCGGTGTTCAAATCAAGGGTATGATAGTGATGCTTTTAAAAAGGAAAGAAAGAAAAGAAAATCACTGAATTATTTAAACATTAAATGTTAGAGAGCAGAAGGAAGTTCCTGGGTGGGCACAAATAAGCAGGGGAATGTCTACCAGGTTAAATTTGAATTACAAGAAAACCTGTATGTTGTGTAAAAACAATGTGTATATCACAGAAGTTCACAGTTTTATATATCATTATAGTCTTTATTGTTTTGAATTTTATACTGAAGGATTCGTGTTTGCTGATGTTTATTAAGTTAAAATAGAAAATTTGAAAAGGAAGTTCACTAAGGAAACCTATGAGTTCTAGTGAAATACAAACTCAGTATATACATTTTATTTATACACACACATGTATGTGTGTGTATATGTATATATGGAAAATAATGTTTCATGCTACTGTATCTATGAAAATATATCCTTGAGAGTAATATAAGATGAATGATTTTAATCTGTTTATGAGTCTCCTTTTTAATGAATTCAGAATTTCTGGTTATGATTATTGTGTACAAGCTAGAAAACATTGCATATCTGATTCTGCCCTGTAAAGAGAAGTAGAAATTTAACAGCTATCTATTTTTTTAACCAATGTAGTCCAATTTGTATCCCAAAGTGCATTTGAATGATGACTTTTGCTCTTGTGTAATTTATATTGATCAAATGGAGAAGCCACATAGAATAGATTAAGAAATGCTGGATTTGGAATCAAGAAGGAGTTCTCTTTCAACTTGAAATCCATAATCCTATGAAACAATTTAGATTTTAAAAGAAAAGAACAGAAGAAGAGTAGATAATTAAGAATAAATATAGAAGGGCATAACCATTTCAGAATGTGATAAACACTATAGCCTAGAATGAACTAAGGACAACAAAAAGGGCTTTAAAAACAATAACAACTGCACTAGGTATAAATAGTCAAAGAAAGGGTGCATGGGGTAGATGGAATAAGGTCATGAACAACGGAAAGAAGACAACCATTCAAATCTTACTTTGCTTCTTTTAGCCCTAAAAATAATTATCTTCTCAAAGCAATGTACAAAATAAAGATGTTCAGTAGAGGACTGAAACTCAAGATAAATAAGGGGATGAATTCAAGTCAATAGACCTTGACAAAATTTATCCTCAGGGTACTGAATGACCTAATGTGATATGATAACAGAAGAACTGGCAAGTAATTTTTAAATAGTTTTTGAGATTACTTTATTCTGCAGATTTGTGTTTTAAATAGGAATTTAAAATAGATATGTCCATGTGTCTTTTTCAGGTTTGTCTGAGAGCATACTGTTTGTCATTTCTTATAATACAATGATATTCTATCAGAATCACATACCACAGCTTGTTCAGCCATTCCCCAATTGATTGGCATCCCATCAATTTCCAATTCTTTGCCACAACTAAAAGAGTTGCTATGAATATTTTTGTACATATAGGTCCTTTTCCTTTTTGTTTTTTATCTCTCTAGGATATAGACTTCCTATACTTCTGGGACTGACTTTCTCTTCTATCATCCCTCTCCTTTGAACTCTTTCAAATCTTCTCTCCTAAAATCTTGAGTATATACTACACTGCACTTAGCTTTCCGTTCCTCAGCTACGAACTCCATGGGATATGATTACAATCTGTCAAGGTTCCTTTGGCAAGCAGTTCTGTCTTATTAAGCAGGTTGAGAAGAATAATATAAATTATTAGGTCCATAATATAATAATATTATATTATGTTATATATTATATTATGTTATGTATTATATGTTATATAATATAATTATATAATCTATAATTATGCTATATATTATATTAATTACATTAATATAATTATATAATATAATTATAATATTAATATATTACATATAATATATTATAATAATATAATATTAGGCCCAAATTCACAGACATAAAATACTTTTGACCAAATATCTTTTCCTATCTGCCTTTAATAGATGTTGTCCAGTTATCCTTTCCACATCACAGAGTGAGGGGTGTGGTGCCCCTGTGATCTGGAAAGTCTATATAAAATTTTTTTGTGCTCCCTTTGTACCAGAGAAGTCTGATTTTTAAAATTACCTTATTGTAAAATTTGGGTTAAGTATTTGGTCAAAGGTTCTGTGTCACCTGCTGACCTTTGCATGTTATCTATAGCTTCTGCAAAACTCCTGAAAAATTCCCATTTAATTTCTTATGCTGACCTATGATATATTGAAACTGTCATGGGGAAAATTGTGATGTAAAAGGAATAACTGATATATCCGTTAAGGGATATATCCTCTCAGATATAGATTTCATTGCTTCCATCAAACATTTTCTCTAAATTGGACCATTAAAACACATTAGTAGTAACCTTTGAGAATATGATCAAATTATAGCTAAAAAACACCATCTTTCAAATTCAGAAGTTTATTATACAAGGTCTGATTTTGCTGACTACTGGTCAACTTTTTAGGCACAATTCAGGTATTCTGGGCTTACTTCAAACATTTCTCTTATCACAGAATCTGATTTCTATTAAAATAATTTCCTTCAAATGCAGGTACATATTGAATTTAGAGGTGAACCCTTTTCTAGGAAGGATGTTCAACTATAAAATTCTCTTCCTTTTTTTCAATTTCTAAACCTAAGTCCGTTGACAGCACGTAAATTAGTTCTTTATCAGATATCTATCTTCCCATGGGAATGTGCCCATTTAAGCCATATTACCAGTGAATTTTCATGGTTTAAGCCTTTAATGATGAGTGTTTTTTAAACATACAGAAAAAAATCCAGGGGAATATACTCTCAAACACATTATGTACACAACAGGTGAGAGTTGGGTGGAACAGGTGGACATTAAAGGTGGCAAGAGCCCTGAAAAGGGCTTGGCAGCCATTACACCAAAGGTACTGGTCCTCCCTGAACACACCCTACAACCCTTTACCAGAGTGTGGCCACTGCACATGCTGCAGCTTCAAGGAGCCACAGGTAAGAGTTGGGTGGAACAGGTGGACACCAAAGGTGGAAAGAGCCCTGAAAAGGGCTCAGCAACCATCACACCAAAAAATTGGAGTTGGAAACAGCAATAGCAATGGACATGTACTGGTGAACACTTGTATATCATATGACCTTCTTATCACCAACACTGTTTTCTGTTTACCTAAATGCAATAAATTGGTCCTCTTCAAGAACGAAGGACCACAACCATGTACACAACAGTATTTCATATAACCATGTACAAGGCTTGCTTAGAGAAATTGAAGAAAGCACATTTATACCTTTCCATATGCCTAACTCACCTAAACCATAGTTTCTATAAAGTTATGCTGAGTGGGTCAGAAAATTTTGTGATGTAAGAGTGTAATTCACTTCTAGCCTTATCTACTTCATTATGTTACAACACCGTATTACTATACCCATTTTTGTCCCAGTAAAAGCAGAACAAATAGGTTGTCTTTCACAAGTTTTCAAAATATGTTAACTCTAACCACATCAGGAAATTATTAAAGACTTTCTGCTGTAATATCCTGGGGCAACTTTGATCTTTGTCAAGCGATTAGTGCCTCAGCCAAATGGAACCTGTAACAAGGCACTCAAAAACTGCATGCAAAATTCTTTCAGACCAGTAGTTATTATCCAACGTATAATCACCATTAACTAAGAGCCTTTATACACTGCACAGTGTAGCTCATTATACTCTTACAATATATCAATTAGGGCCCTTGAAGGAGCTACAGAAGGTGTTTTGAATAGCACTGCTTCAGGAAAAAGAAAAAGAAAAAGCTTCAAAATTGTCTTAAAAAAAGACTATATATATATACTAAACATAGTTTGTGATTCCTAGATAGCTGGGGGTATGGAATCTATTGTGACTGGTACAGTAGAGTCTTGGTTATTAGGAGGGTTTTCCATTGAGGTCCTCCTTGGTACTCCAATAGCCAAAAGAATCCACGGCTTCACTTTTCCAGGTCTGCCTCACGTTATACAGTTCTAGTACATGTAAGTTTATGGATTGCTTGGTAAACTGTATCCAAGTCTGATTATCATTGGCTTCTGAAACTCTCAAGCACTTTTGCTGAAGAAGCATAGTTATTTAGACCTTCTTCATCCTTAGTAGGCCCTCCTGGCTAATTTTTAGAAATCCCCCTTTGCTACTAGTCTGTATGCCCGGATTCTTTCTGCCTCACCTGGGAGGTGTCATGGCAGACCCCCATCTGAAAACCCTAAGTGAACCCTGGCCCTTAGTGGCTCTGGACTTCAACAGGAGAAATACTTTCAACTACTTGTCCAGCTCACCACTCAGGATGTTGTGCCATGGGATAGATGGGGAAAGGGAGGCCACATCATCTCTACTCTTGATGCATCTGTTCTCTATCCTATGCTTGGCTATGATTATCAATGAACCATTCTAACCCATCAGTACCATCCACTTAAATTCCTCCTTAAATTTATACAACAGTGTCTCATTGCAAAACAGAGCATAAGCTCCACAGGTTGTACCATGTTAGAAATATTTGTAATACAGAAGCAGTGACAGGCTGTTTGTTATCCAAAGACCAGCTAAGTTGGAAGAAGATTATCATCAGGTTGACCAATTAGTGATTGATCAATCATGCAATCGGTAAGCATGTATTAAGCACCTATTTGCCAGGAAATGTGCTAGATGCTGGGGATACAGATAAAGAATAAAATAGTACCTATTCTCAAAGGGCTTATATTCTAAAGAAAGGGTAGCTAGGTGGTGCAGTGGATAGAGCACAAGTGCAGGAGTCAGGAGGACCTGAGTTCCAATCTCACTTCAGACACTTGACACTCACAAGCTGTGTGACCTTGGGCAAGTCACTTAACCCCAATTGCCTCATCCTCATCTCCAGTCATCCTGATGAATATCTGGTCACTGGATTCAGATGGCATGGAGGAGAAGTGAGGCTGGTGACCTGCACAGCCCTCCGTAACTCAAAAAACAAAGTCAACTGCAAAGTCATGCCATCATTTCTCTGATGGCATGGTCTTCTTTGCAACGAAGGATGAACACACATATATTTAAGGAGCACAACTCTAAAAGCATTGCATGGACAGTATGACAGATTCAGAACTGGAAGCATATTCAGAGATTATCAATCTTAATTCATGCCTGAACAGAAATTCTCTCTGTAATTCTAAGTGATTACTTAGCTTCCAATTGAGAAAACCTAGTAAAAGTAAACTACTACCTCCTGAGGGCAGTTAATTTCACAGTGTGATAGTGGAGAGTGGGTTAGAATTGGAGACAGAATATCTACATTCAGATTTTATATCAGACATCTGATGACTGTGTGATCATAGGCAAGTCATGATTAACTTGTGTGTCTTACCCAGAGCACCATCCTGATGAGTTTTGGAATTCCCTGGCTTAAGGAAGTCTTGTCAGTATAATACAACAACACTTTCTCAGCTGATGGGTGATTTTTAGTTAAAAGAACTTGTCACTTTTTCATCAGTTCAAGAGCAGAAGTATAGATTTACCTAGCAGACCAGGAAGGACAAGGAGGGAAGCAATTAGCAGAGAAGTGGCTTCATATGGAAGACGTTGTTTCTGAAGAGGCCAAAGGCATTGAGGTTTACAGTTCAGAGTTGTGAATAAAAAAATTTTACATGGGTTTTCCTCACTCATGTTTTTCTCCACTAGGTTAATAGATATGCATACCCCCTCTCCTCCATGGACACAGTGCATAATGGTGGTAATGTATCCCAGGCTAACATATGTACTATGATATATTATTTTTATTTGCTTTTTGTTTAGTAACTGATGTTATAATAATTTTTTTGTCTTACCATTAAGTAAATGTTTTATGTTTAAGACCTCATGGTATCAGGATGACTGATTTTGTGTGAAAGGGAAGCAGAGTGGTGGAGACTCATAAGCTGCAGTGGAACGTATATTCCCCCACAGCAGAGTTATCCCTAGAAACCTGAGAGAGTTTGAATTATAGCCTTAAAGGGGTATCTGTCTTTGCTAATCCCAGACCTTCCAGGGTTAGTCAATAAAGAAGCACTTAATTAAATGTTATGTCTCATTGTTATGGGGCACTATGCTAAGCAGTATGGGAGCTGGGTAGAGTGACAGGTCAGCTCAAAGAATGAGAGGGTGACTGTGTTCCACGTGGGGGCTACACTACTAATTTTATCAAAAAAGAATTGACAATTGGACACGAACTTGTTCTTAATATAGCCATGTTGCTTATAGTGATCACGTTTTTGTGTTCACAAACTCCCTGTGCAAATTGTTTGTAGAGTTTTTACAAGGAATCCATATCAATATTACTGGCCCATAGTGTAAAGTGCCTACTTTCTTACCCTTTTTGAAAATTGGGACAGTATTTGTACATCTTGAGTCTAAAGGCTTCCATTTGCCATGATTGCTTAATCTTCATTGACAGTAATCTCATTCACAAGTCTTTTCAACATCCTGGAATATAGTTTCCTGGGTGCTCAGGTGACTTAAGAACAACTATGTGCTCTCTCTTACTCTTTTGCCTTACTTATCTTGGATTTTAGTACAATATTCCTCCTTTCTGTTTTATCATCTCTTGCCTAAAGATCATTAGAGAAAATAGAAATGAATAGAAGCTGAGTAATTCCATCATCTTTTTGTTGTGCTACCAAAGCATTTCATCTCATTGTGTGAATTCACTTTTTGAATTGAAAATACAAAAAAATTGCAATTCTGTTACTTCAAGATGGGATAAACCTCCTTAAGCAAAGCAAATTTTACATTACCTACCTAAACAATTATTTCAGAATAAAGCATTTTGTTTAATCTCTGGATATATAGCTGTACTTTGCAAATTTCAAGTAATATCGTCTTCTTATGTTCTAAAATGGTGTGTATTTACTTTCAAATTTAAAGTGATATCATGTAAAAACATGCCTGTGAATAATTGAACAATAACATTTTTTACTTTCTTTCCAGTTAATGGAAATATAGTACTTTAACAAAATTTTCTTCTTACTAAAGTAATCTAATACTTATAGTAAGCAGTATCAAAATTTTTAAAAATCAACATAGATAATATTTATCGATTTCTGCAATCTTGTCACTTCTCATTTGTTGAAGGGAAATTATTTTATTCATAAAATGTTATTGACTACTAGAGTACTTACATAATCTATTCCCCGCCCCCATGGTTATGGGGATATTATCATGAAACTCACATCAATCTTATACTGTTCAAATTTTTCAAAGCTTTATGTTAAAGAACCATTGTATTATGTTATACCTCCATACATACATACTTATGTATGTATGCACATATATACATTATTTTCCAGTCTTAGAAATGCAGCATCCAAGTCAGCTATAAAATTTCATCTACTGTAAATCCCTAACTATATAGCTAAAAACCTGAAAATAGTTTTTAAAAAGTTTTTTGAGTTGCTAAAACAACACATATATTTTACTTCTTAGGAAAGTACTTCAATTAGAGCCTAAAAGTATTTAACATGTATTTCTCACAAACTCATTAGCTGGTTTTCCAGACCACAGTGAAATAGACATAATAAATTAGATGTGGGGTAGGGGCAGAATATTGCTAGAGGAAGATACGCTGTCAGCAGCAAGAAGTGATGATTGATGGAGGAAACAAAAGTAAAGAACTGCTATACTATAGCAGTCCTATATACATGCTAATGATTCCATATTGCATCACAGACCAATAATTGATATTCATAATTAACCCAAGCAATAAAAATGTTTAATCATTTTTATTATGCTCAATATGAGCATGTATCAGAGTATATCATACTTTATTTCATTTAAAAATTATTATTTAATATTAAAAAATTTTGAATTCCCAATTCTCTCCCTGCCTATCACCCCTCTCACATCAACTGAGAAGACAAGCAATATGATATCCACTATATATGTGAAATCATGTAAAATATATTTTCATGTTAACCATATTAAAAAAAGGCAAGAAAATTCTACTTCACTTTTCAGTTAGAGTTTATTCTCTCTGGAGATGGATCGCATTTTTTTTTGTTTTGAGTCCTTTGAAATTGTCTTGGATCGTTACATTGATCAGAGCGGCCAAGTCTTTCATAATGGATCCTCACAACATTGATGTTACTACACATAATGATGTCTTGGTTCTTCTCACTTTACTTTGCGTCAGTTCATATAGGGCCTGTCATGTTTTTTTTTTCAGAAATAGCCCCCTCATAATTTCTTATAATATGACAGTCCTCCATCACAATCATATGCCACAACTTATTCAATCATTCTTCAGTTGATGAATATCCCTTCAACTTCTAACTCTTTGCTACCACAAAAGAGCTGCTATCAATATTTTTGTACCTATGGGCTCTTTTCCTTTTTAAAAAAAATCTCTTTGGGATACAGACCTATTAGTGGTATTGCTGCTGAGTCAAAGAGTTTGTTGTTTTTGAGTCATTTCAGTTAGGTTTGGTTCTTTGTGACCCCATTTAGCGTTTTCTTGGCAAAGATACTAGAGTGGTTTGCCCTTTACTTCTCCAGTTCATTTTACAGATGAGGAAACTGAGTCAAACAGGGTTAAGTGATTTGCCAAGGGTTGCACAGGTAGTATGAGGCCAGATTTGAATTTAGGTTTTCCTTGCATCTGTGTCTGGTCCTTGTAAGTGTAAGCAAAGTGGAATTTTTTTGTTGTTTCTTTTTTGGAGTTCAGTTTCTCAGGCTTAGGCTAAATTGTAAACAGCTGAAATATTAATCTCCTTTGAATCCTGATAATTCACAGTTGTGGTGAGTCATGTAGTTTTCATGCCTTCTGGCTTTGAGCCAATCAGGGGTCACATCTTTGGTATATCATCTGGGAGGTTGGCATTTTGTTCTCGGGGTTCATTCATGAGAAGGACCTTTTGATTCTCTGGACAAGACTCTGAATAACTGTTAAGAGCCTCGCAACTACTCAGATGTTAGTGCTTTTCTGGTCTGGTGGTGTATGTAGGTGATTGTATTACTTTGTTCAGACAGTTGGAGCTCTGTTTGTTGAATCTCTGTACTAATTTTTCTTCTTGTATTTTCTATACTCACTTCTTTCTAATTAAAGTAAGATTGTTGACCCCTTTGAAGTTGTCTTTCCTTTAGAAAAGCAGATGAAAGAACCTGTGCTAGGGGCCCATCTGTGTGCTATTGTGGTTGCTAGTACAGAGGTCTATCCAATGTACCACTTAGTTGCCAAGGAGGGAGGTCAAAGACTATGCACAATTTTATAGACCTTTGGGTCTACTTCAAACTTGTTCTCCAGAATGGTTTGGACTAGTTCGCTACTCCACCCGCAGGTTATTAGAGTACTTATTTTTCCCTCATCTCCTCCAGTGTTAGTTACTTCTGATGGGTGTGAGGTGGTACCTCATAATTTTTTTATCTTAATATGAATTTTCATATTTTAATTAAAAAAACCCACATTACATTGAAAACCAGATTCCCAGTGTAACTTTTGCTGTGT
Organism: Potorous gilbertii; assembly: GCA_028658325.1. Lineage (NCBI taxonomy): Eukaryota > Metazoa > Chordata > Mammalia > Diprotodontia > Potoroidae > Potorous > Potorous gilbertii. The sequence goes on along the minus strand of CM053770.1, from coordinate 114,719,535 downwards.
CTGATTGGAAAGAAGCAAATAGTCTTTCTGGACTTAATTATTTAAGATTATATATTAGCATAACTGTCTTCTGGATGTTTTACAACCTGCTTCTTAAGATAATTAATTTATTTTTATTTTTCAACATTCACTTTCATAAGATATTGTGTTTTAAATTTTCTCCCCCTTCCTCTCCTTTACACTTCTCAAGACTGCATGCAATATGATATAGGCTCTACGTATACATTCATATTAAACATATTTTCACATTGCTCATGATGTAAGGAAAAGTTAGAACTAATGGAGAGAACCATGAGAAAGAAGAATCAAAACAAAACAACAAAAGAAAAGGAGAACAAATAGTATATTTCCATCTGCATTCAGACCCCAAAGTTCTTTCTCAAGATATGAATAGCATTTTCCATCATGAGTGTTTTGGAGTTGTCTTAGATCCTTGAATTACTAAGAAGACCTCGGTATATCAATGTCACTCATTGCACAGTGTGATTGTTACTATGTATAATGTTCTCCTGGTTCTGCTCACTTCACTCAGCATCAACTCATATAAGTCTTTTCAGGTTTTTCTGAAGTCTGCCTGCTTATTATTTCTTAAAATTCAATAGTATTCTGTTATACTCATACAGGACAACTTGTTTGGCCATTCCCCAATTGATGGACATCCCCTCAATTTCAAATTCTTAAAATTCTTAAAAGGCTCTTTTATTTCTGACTACTGCCTCCCTTAATCCTCCCTCCCTTTTATCATCCCCACCTTATATCTTTCTTTTCCCTCCGTTTTCTCTATTGAGTGCTTGTGCATAACATCAATCTATCTATTTATCTACGTATCATTCTATTCTATTCATCCCTATTTGAACCATTTCTAATGACAGTGAGGTTTAAACATTGCCCACTACCCCCATTTACCCTTCCATTGTAAAAGCTCTTCTTTGTGTGCCTCTTTTATGTGAGAAAATTTACCCCATTCTACCTCTTCCTTTCTCCTTTTTCCATTTCATCCCTCTTTTTCACCCTTGCATTTTTTTGGCAATCATTCCAACATAATTGTCTGACACTCACAGCCTCTGTCTATGTGAACTCCTTTTTAAAGTATTTAGGAGTTACATGTATCATTTTCCAATATAGGAATATAAACAGTTTTACTTTATTGATTCCCTTATGATTATTTTTTCATGTTTACCTTTTTTATACTTCTCTTGAGTCTTATATTTCAATGTCAAATTTTCTATTCAGTTCTGGTCTTTTTATCAAGGATGTTTAGAAGTCCTCTATTTTATTAAATACCCATTTTTTCTCCCTGAAGGATTATACTCAGTTTTGTTGAGTAATCCTAGCTCCATTGATTTCCAGAGTATCATATTCTGAGCTCTCTGTTCCTTTAATGTGAAGGTGCCAATCTTGTATGATCTTGACTTTGACTTCATAATATTTGAGTTGTTTACTTCTGGCTGCTTGAAGTATTTTCTTTTTGTCTTGGAAGCTCTTGGATTTGACTATAATATTACTGGGAGTTTTCATTTTGGGATTTCTTTCAGGAGGTGGTTGGTAGGTTACTTCAATTTCTATTTTACCCTCTGGATCTGAAATATCAGGTAGTTTTCCTTGATAATTTCTTGAAATACAATGCTTAGACTCTTTCTTTGATCCTGGCTTTCAGGTAATCCAATAATTCTTAAATTATATCTCCTGGATCTATTTTCCAGATAAGTTATTTTTCCAGTGAGATATTTCACGTTATCTTCTATTTTTCATTCTTTTGACTTTGTTTTATTGTTTCTTGATGTCTCAAGGAGTCACTAGCTTCTACTTGCCCAATTCTAATTTTTAGGGAATTATTTTCTTCAGTGATATGTTATACTTCTTTTTCCATTTGATCAATTTTGCTTTTTAAGGAGTTCTTTTCTTTGGTGATTTTTTTGGTACTTCTTTTAACATTAGGCCAATTCTGTTTTTTTAGGTGTTATTTTCTTCAGTAATTTTTGTGCTTCTTTTATCAAGCTTTTAATTCTTTTTAAAAATAATTGTCTTGTATCACCCTAATTTATCTTCCCAATTTTCCTTCTACCACTCTCATCTCTTTTAGGAATCCTTGTTGGACAAGTCCATCCAATTAGCATGTTTTATTTGAGGCTTTTCTTTTGTTGTTGTTATCATATTGTTGTTTTCCTCTGAGTTTATGTTTTATCTTCCTTGCCACAGTAGAAACTTGTTATAGTCAAATTCTTTTTTTGGGGGGAGGGTATGTTCATTTTTCAGTTTATTTCCTATTTTGAACTTTTTGTTAATGTTGGGCTTTCCTCACCTGGAGCTGGGGAGTCACTGTCCCAAACTTCAGAGTTTTTGTGCTGTTTATTTCAGATTTTAGTTTGGGAGTCTGCAAATTTTTGGTGCCTTCAAGGTTGTGTGATTCTTGGAGAGTTATGGTCCCTGCTTTTCTGATCTTTACTCAGGAATGGCCTGCTCTTCTGCAGCTACAAGTGATAGTGCTCCTCTCTGCCTTGAAACTGTACGTAGGGCACCTGCTTCCTTGTGACTGACTACAACCTTTCCTCTCTGCCCTGGAACTGTGGCCCAGAATTGCTTATGGGCAATAGAATTTCCAGTCAACACTAACAGTATCTATTGCCAGCAAAGGGTCTCCTATAATGTTTTTCTGACCAGTTCTCTGACCCCCTTACAATCTCTGGGCTAAGAGCTTCAGAAGCTACTGCTGCAGCTACAACTGTTCTTGACATGACCACAGTTGTGGACTCTGGACAAGCTTCCACCCCAGTGCTACAGGCTTCTGGTGACCTCAAGTTTTCTTAGGTTTTTTGCTGGATCTTTTCCTCTGAAATTTTATTTGAAGCATTATTTTAAAGTTGTTTGGAGGAGAATGTTGGGAGATTTCAGCTAGGTGGCTATTCTTAATCCTTCTCTTCCTAGTACATGATATTTTAGAAAGAACTACATGAAAGCTACCTAAAGTTTTGTATCTTGAAAAGAGAGAATGTTCAGTTATCTGAAAAATTTCTGAATGTGGAACACCATTCTCTTATGACCCAGTGAATAACTATGTTTCTACTTCTACACTTTAATGAATCTGCAATCTAATCAGTGTTCTTCCAGCAATGCAGATTGTAACCCTTCCATACCCTCTTTTTCTGGACAACTCTTGTTCACGTTCTCCAAAAGATCCACCCAGCATTGCTGCTAACTGTCCTCTACTTCTCTTGAAATTATGTGGATGTGAATGGGACATATAGTTTACCGGTTGTAACTTCCACTCTCATCACATGAAAACCTTACCTTCTTTCCCAGCCACATCTCTCTGATCACATCTTTTATACCAATTCTCTTGTACAATTCTCAGTAACATATTTTTCACCACATATTACCTTTTGGATGATCTTCAGCTCTAATTCTTCATATAATGATATGACTTTCAGTGATATAACTTGAAGATAATGTTTTGATTTCATCAGTCCAAGGAACTACACTATAGAAAATCTCTCCACCAAAGCAGATTATCCAGTTGTTTACAACTTAGAGTCATAGACTCTTGCCTGGAGATATTGAAAACTTAAGTAGTTTGTCTATCACCAGAAAAATACTGTTTGCTACACTTGCTTTTGGCATAGGGAACAGGGTTCTGGGCTTTGTTCAAACCCTGATTCAGACACTTACTAATTATGTGACCCCAGACAAGCCACCTTATCTCCCTGTGTCTTAGTTTCTTAATTTGCAAAATGATGGGATTTGACTCAAAATGATGGGCTTCTAAGGTTAGTTATGACTCTAAATTTATGATACTTCTTGCTGTCATGCAAGTCAATTTCCTTTAGTTCTTAGTAGTAATACCAAACAATTAGTCATACTGTTAAGAAAAACTATACAAGCACCTAAGTTTTGGTATATATTTGGACTTTTTAAAAACTAAATTTCTCTAACTCTTAGAAGTGGCATATTGTGGTAATTTAAATGCTGGATGAAAGACTGGAAGACTTCAAGATTTACTACTCTCATTAATCGATCTTAGACTAAATATAGCTTCTCTTGACTTCAACTTTCTCATCTGTAAAATAAATGAAAATGATAACAGTCATATATTTAAATCCACAGGATGTCTTAGAGGTAATCTTGTCTAATTCTTTCATTTTTAATGATAAAGAAATGGAGGCACAGCGAGGTTAAATGACTTTCCCAAGGTTATGTAAAGGTACATTTGAACTCATGTCTTCTAAGCCTACATCCAGCACTCTGTCCATTGTACCACTGATGCTGAGTCAGATGATCTCTATGATTCTATTATGAGAAATGCAAATCATAAATAAGTAATTTTGCTGTTTTTCAATAGCTTCATTCACAAAATATTAGAAAAGTTCAGTTCACCTTAGTTTGGGGTGATTCAAGTGAACTAATATTTCCAAAGAACCTTCAGAGAAATTGAACTGAATACAGATGCTTGTATTTACAGTTGTATCAGACAATGCGCTTGGAATTAGGGATACAAAAATAATACCGTTCTTACCCTCAAAGCTATTGCATTCTTCTAGGGGAGGAAATAATATGTATCCTGATAAATAAACATAAAAAATGTACAAAGTAATAGTAACACTTAAGCGGAGACATAAAGTGAGATAGGAATTCCAAAGGTAGAGGTGAGGAGGAAGGGCATTCCAGGCAAAGACGATTAAGTCTCTGTGCAAAGGCTCAGAGATAAAATATATGTTGGACAGAGACTGTGAAGAACAGAGAGGTCTGTACACAGTGTTCATTGATTTGATCAAGACCTTTGGTATTGCCAGTCATGAGAGCTTGTGGGAAATCATAGCAGAAATTGGTTGTTCAGCTACAGCAAACAGAGAAATTTTGGCAGTATATTTTCCAGAGATGTCCACATAGATGATGAGGCTGACACATGCATTGCCAGAGTTAGCTCAATGTTTGGGAGACTCCAAAGAAATATGTAGGAAAGAAGAGGTATTAGACTACCTACCAAACTGAACTCCTACAGAGCCTTTATGCTGACCTCATTGTTGTACACCTGGACAGTGATACTGGTGCCATGCCAGGAAACTGAATCACTTCCATTTAGATTGTCTTAGGAAGATTTGAAGATCACTTAATAATGAGATACTGGACACTGAGGTCCTTTTGAGTGGAACTGCCAAGTATTCAAACTCAAAGAGCACCTCCAGTGAGCTAGTCATGTTGATTGAATGTCAAATATATGTTTGCCTGAAAGACTACATTATGGAGAACTCATGCAAATCAAGTGTTCACATGGAGATCAGAAGAGACACAAGGACACTCTCCAAGTCTTTCTGAAGAACTTTGGAATTGATTGTGAGACATGGGAGACACTGGCAAAGGATCAGGGCATGCCCCCATCAAAGAAGGTTCGGTGCTGTATGAGCCAAGCAAAATTGTAATAATGCAGAAGAAATGTGAAATATGCAAATGTAGAGACCTCTCCACTCCAAATGTTCATATGGACTATTTGTGCCCGACCTATGGTAGAGCTTCCTGAATTAGTATTTGTCTGAGAAGTCACAGTTAGACACACTACTTTTTGAGCCTGATATGTCATTTTAGTCTTCTTTGAGAACCAGGGTCAACAACCACATGTCAAATAGTTTGTTTTGATACTTAAGACAATGGATAGCCACTGTAAATTCTATAGTCAGGGAGTGAGATGGTTAGACCTAGACTTTCGGAATATTAATTTAGTACCTTGTGGAGAGGAATGCAGAAGCAGAGAGCACTGTAAGAGAGATGCCTGCAGTTGGCCAGATGAGAGGAGGGTGAGTGATAGCCAAGTATGAGTGGAGAGGAAATAAATGTGAGAAATTATTGGACAAAAGTTTCCCCTCCATCCTCCAAGTTAGTTTTTGTTAATAAGTAATGTTCCCATCAGCCAATGTGAAATAAAGTTTCAGTAGTCCTAACACATACCCTAGGATGCTGCCTCAATAGCAGGGGCTTACAGGAATGGGAATATCACTCCTGCAGAGACTTTGAGTCACAATTGAAGTTATTAGTGACACAGCATGCAAAAACACAGTATGTTTCCTCAGTTTTAGCCTACATGAGAATAATTGGAAGGCGCATATAATGGAAAGACAGGCTTTTGGTTACTTACCTTCATGACATAATTGAGAAACAAAAGCATATAAGGGTGTTGCCTATAGTGGGTAGTATATTATAATCATAGCCAATTTCTTAGTAGCTAATTTAACAAAAGAAATGAAAAAATGGAGGACTGTTAAGTGGATACATTATTCTAAATAGTTTACCAGGAACCAATTTGCCATCATATTGAGGTGGAGTTTGATTTGACTCCCCCCTCTCCCACTTTTTTAGTTGATTCCTGACCAGGTCAAAATGGAGGGATCTTTATCGAAAAGTGAAGTCTTTCTGAGTTTCCCCTGGGGGTTACACTGAAGCTCCTGGTATGAAGTGTGAGGGAGGGGTGGTCTAACCACTGGAGGTCTCTTCCCTCAGGGCTGTGCTAGAGCATGGGCAGGCTCAGTGTCTGACCAATTCTCCTGGTTGTGCTAAGTCATGCCTGGGGTCCTGGTGTTGGTGCTTATTGACTCCACCTCTCTCCCCTGGGACTCAGGATCTCCTTCTGGTCCACTGAGCTGGGGCTTGCTGGGATGCCTCTGGTGCCCTTCAGTCACAACAAGAGGGACCCTTCCCGTTGATGTCTCTATCCTCTCAAGCTAAAATACTGCTGTACCCCTTCCGTTGACTTTGTTATTCCAGGATTTTTCCTGGGGCCAAGGAAGGGTGAGAGCACTTACAGTTTACTCCACCATCTCGGCTCACGGAAGTTCAAGTGTTTGCTATTATTATATAAAATGAAAATAATGTTTTCTTTATAATTTTACTGTTTGAATTCTATTTCCAGCTATCAGAAAAATCTTAGTCATTTTAGGAAACTTTGATTTTGAGTGTCATTTAATTGTAAATACTTTCCTTCTGTCTTTTTTTTTTTGGTAGAGATCATAGGATAATACATTTATATATAGGATAGGCCTTAGTGGTCTTATTGTGTGTGTGTGTGTGTGTGTGTGTGTGTGTTTGGTATTTGTTCTTTTCTGGACACCTCTGCTAAAGAGTTAATTTACTTAGCAGGAGTACAAATGAACACAACTACTTTCTGGGATGTGTTGGGTAATGACCAGGTTAAATCTTTCTACAAAGAAGTTTTGCCAAAGAAGCTCAAAATACACACAAAGCTTACATGGTTTTCATCCTAAGGATAGCCCTACATATCCAGGTCAGTTAATCTGGGGAAGGGGGAGGCAGTTAACTCAAACTGTGCTTACTCTGATCTAAACTAGGTCCTGCTCTACAATATTTCTCTTGCCTCATCTTACCAAGTGAGAAAGATTTCATTATACACTTGTCACTTAGATTTAAAAAATACCATAGGGTAGCAGAAGTATTTCTGACATTTACTATCTGTGAGACCCTGGACAAGTCACTTAACCCTGTTTGCCTCAATTTCTTCATCTGTGAAATGAGCTGGAGAAGGAAATGGCAAATCACTCCAATATCTTTGCCAAGAAAATCCCTAATAGGGTTGTGAAGAGTCAGACTCAACTGAGCAACAAGAAGAAAAGGAGTTCTTAATTTGTGGTCTATTAACTTGTTTTTTAAAATATTTTGATAATATTTAAATATAATTGGTCTCCTTTGTAATTCTATATATTGTATTGTATTTATTTTGTATTGTATTTAAAAACATTATTCTGAGAAGGGTTCATAGACATTGCCAAAGGAATTCATGGTCCCAGAAAGGTTAAGAATCTCTTATCTAAGGAGAACTAGAAAAGCTCTGGCTTTGGAGTCAGAGGACCTAGTTTTAAACTTCACCTCTGATGCTTATTAAATGTGTAACCTTAAACAAGGTTTTAACCTCACTGGGCTTTAGTTTCTTCATCTGTAAAATGATAAGGTTGGGCTACATGGTATCTGGAGTCCTTTCATCTTTATATTTATGTTCCTATAATCATATGGATAAAGTGGTGCTTGAGCAGGAATTAATTGAGCTAAGATTCTCTCAAACCCTCAAAAACTACTCTCAAATAAACAGTTTATTTTCTTTGCTGTCTTCCACTGAGTAAAAAGAAAGGAAAAGATGGCCAAGAAGGGAGGGAGAAGTGCTAATAGGGACACGTTAAAAGGGATTGCAAAACAGGGAATGCCATACATAATTCCTGAGTGAGTTGCCAATGACTAGGGAGAGTTTCAACTGTTGCTCTATTAGCGATATATAATTTTCATTGAATAAAATGATCAGTTTGAATTAGTATTGCAACCACTTTCAACTACTTAATTTTGCCATTTAATTCTTTATTATTTTCAGTGTATCTTCACATATTAATGATAATCACTTTAATAGACTCAAGGAATCTCTTCATGAATCATTGCTTGTATTAAATAAAACATTAATAAAATTTTCTACTGACATTCTATAATTACGACTTAGTTACAACTAAATATATTTATGCACAGGTAATGATTTAAAAGTATTACATGACTATTACATTTTTAGATGTTTTACCATAATATATTCTGAGAGAACCTTAATTTCAAGTTAATTGTATTAGCTACTGCTTAGCTTCTAATTAACTGTATTAATATTTAAACAATATTGATAGCTAGCATAATGTAGCAGAGAAAGCACTGGATTTAGGATCTGGCAATTTACATTTGAACTTGGCTGTATTACTTACCAGTTATATGACCTTGGGAGCATCACTTAACTTTTTGAAGTCTTGATTTCATTAACTGCAAATCAAGAATAATTTTTTTTTCTATTTTCCTCACAGGGTAATTTTGTGGAAAAAACACTGTGTAAACTAATAAAGCACTATGAAAATGTGAAATGTTATAATAATAGATAGGATTCTTTGACAAGTAGGTTTAGAGATCTAAGCTCTTATCATCATTTGAAAGAAAATACTATATAGGAGTATGTCAATGAGATAGGAGAGTCAAATGATTCCTTACATCTAATGCTTGGCACATAGTAAGTGTTTAATAAATGTTTTATCTATCTATCTATCTATCTATCTATCACCTGTCTGTCTATTTCTATATCTCCATATTCAACTGCACTCTCAGTGAAGGTGTGGATTTGTTGGTCAATGGGAATGCTTCAGAGCATTAGGTCGTTATTCTTACCTCTATTCTACTTTTATAAGCACCTCAATTATACATACATAAAAGTCTTAGCTGGAGATCTAGTTAACAACCCTAGCCTCATTGTAGTGATTGCCTTTGGGAGAATGGAATATGAAAAAAAAGGGAGGAGCATAAGATTTAAGATAAAGATACTTCAATATTTGACTTTCCTGATTCCAGCAGTTTAATTAGAGAGAGTACCCACATCAAGAGACCTACATTTATCTATCAAAGCATTGGTCAAAATCTTGAATTTTAATTTCTTCATAGAGGTGGAGCTAGAGGGATCAGAGAATGCTCCAATCTAATCCTCTCATTTTACAGTTGATGAGAAGTGACTTGCCCAATGCCATCAGATGTGGGATTTGGAGGTCCTCTGATTCTAGACTAGAATCAGTGCTCATTTCACTATATCAGAGAGCTGTCCTATACTATTATGATCTGACTATAGTACTGTTGTAATTTTATAAAAAGACAATTTTTTTCTGATCTTTGAATAACTAAAAATAACATTCCAAAAATGGAGAAACTTTGGAGTAAAAGACCAAATATTAAAAAACAATTCTGATTAGGTGTCAATGACTACCTCCCTTATTTTCTCTGGTAAGGAGAAGGTTGTGTTTGTCTCTTGTTCTTGAAGAGGGCTATGACATCAAGATGATGACATGACTTGCAGTTGACTTTGATTTGAGTGAAGGAGGGCTATGCAAGGTCACCAGCCTCAGTTTGTCCTCCAGAGTCATCTGGGTCCAATGACTAGATATTCATCAGGATGACTGGAGATGGCCTAGGATGCTATAGGAGACTGGCCATTTTAGGCTAAAGTTTTAACAGATTCTCATTTTGAGTGAGACACACCCATGTAATGAATAGGTCTCTTTAAGTACTCAAGGGATGGCCAGTTTAACAAAAAAAAAAAATCAAACTGGGAGGGGAAGAACTTCAGGGTTCCTGGATAAAAGAGAAACAGTTACTCTTTAGTATTTACATTCACTCTGTGCTAAGCAAATAGGGACCTGTTGTCCAATCCATGAACTCCAGAGTGAATTGGACTTAAGGCTTGGTCTTTGAGCAAGAAATCTAGCCAATAAACCCAAAGAAATAAGGCAGCTTTTGGCCATCAAAATCTACCTTCCCCTGGGCAAAACACCCCAGGCAAGGAGGAATAGGAGAAGATAGGAGCTGCTATTCAATCATAGGTTGTTTTTGTCCTTCATTCTTGAAGAGGGCTATGACATCAAGATGATGACATGACTTGCAGTTGACTTTGATTTGAGTGAAGGAGGACTGTGCAAGGTCACCAATCTCACTTTCTGCTCCAGTCATCTGGGTCCAGCGGCCAGATACTCATCAGGATGACTAGAGATGGCCCAGATAAGGAGAAAATCTCAAAAGGATCTTACTAGCTAAGGCATTCCACTTAGCATAGCCTGAGGCCAGATCTCAACACAGACTGATTCCTGTTTGGACAGAAAAAGCTAGGTCATACTCCTGACTTGTGCCTAACACACATAGACCCAATCTGTATCTCTGCTCTCTCAAAACACAGATGAAAAGTCTCAACTCCCCAGAGAAATGGTTAGCATCATAGCCAACAATTATGGCAAAAGTTGATTAGTTGGTTGATTCAGCATTTTCCACTGCTCACACTTTTAAGACCATGTGTGATGTCAGTGTCACCAGGAATATTTAAAGATAAACAAATAGGTTTTACGAATTTGGCATAGTTAGACAACTCTACTAAGAGAAAAAACTTCATCAGCTTCTGTGATGTAGGAAGGGTGATGCAGTATTTTCCAGGTTTCCTGGGGAGACAAGTTCCCTTAATGTGGTCATGTCTTTATGTCTCTTCTATGGTGCACTAAAATTATTGGGAAGCTAGCAGGAGATAGTATGTATGTATCTAGTGTCTTTTTGGAATGTTATTCTCCATATGGTAAGGGTTCAGTGTTTCTGTAAAGATTGGATCTGTGATCAGAACATTCAAAAAAGCTTTGTCTGTATTTCTGACATTGTGCTTATTTTGAGATTGCCTCATTATTTTAAGCACCTGATATCTTTAAATCTCACCGAAGGGAATTTTGGAAGAGTTTTGCCACTTAACCTGAAAGGATTAGGAGGAATGGAAACCTATACCCAACTGAAAATGCAGGAACTGTCACAGTTCTATTACAGTGTTATAATGTGCTTAGTCTTTTATTTATTTTTTTTTAAGAACAAATATTGTCATCCATAAGATCACCAGTTCATAAGAGGTCTGTTTCTGTCTCATGTAGGCCTGTTTTTAAGCAGAATGTTGAAAATGTGCCTGGAAGACCTTAGAACCACATATCCAACTCTTTTGTTTTACAGGTAAGGGGCAGATTAAATGACTTGTTCAAAGTTACAAAGAAAGTAAAGTAATAGCTAAAATTCTAACCCATGTTTTTTTGTCCCTAAACCCAGTTCTTGTGGTACCGTTGGCATGCTTCTTGCTTTACTGACTGAGCCATTACCACACATACACACTGTCTTTCTACCTCTGCTGTTCCCCACATAGTTACATCATAGTAGGAGTATTGGTAACCATACTTCTTACATGCAGACCAGGCCACTTCTTACACTTCCGTTTCTAATGGTAATAACAAAGTCTTGTATTTGTACAGCATTTCAGGGTTTGCAAAAAATGCTTTGCATTCATTCTGTTATTTGAATCTCCTGACAAGCCTGGAAAATATCCATTTTACAGATTAGGAAATGGAGGCTCAGAAAATTTAAATTATAAGCCCACGAAATGAGCCTATTGCACAGTTAAGTAAGTGCCAGAGGTGAGATTTGAACTTAGGTCTTTTCAGTTCCAAATTCAGCATTTCGTACACCACACTACACAGACTCTTCAGCTTCCTCTTGGACAAATCTCTTTTCTATTGAGATGACAGAATCAGGCCTCAGACGCTCTTATCTTCCAAATTGTGTTTACCTCTATTGTAACAGTTACTGTTGTTTTCTGTAATATTACCTATAATGGTAAGGTATTCTGTTTTTCCATCCTCTAACTATTTACTTTGGCTACTGAGTCAAACATGAAATTTGACAACCTTTTATTCTCTGTAGCTGCTTTGCTTGAAAACACTGACAACAGGCATGACCAGTATTTTCTACTGTGAATATTCCACATTAATAGAGTGGAGGACTTGTTGGTATTTTAGACACTGGAAAACATGCACTTGGGATGTCAACAGTTGTTAAGGTAAGCTTAAGAAAAGGCATACTGTAACTGTAAAGTCTTTCTAAAATTTGATTTTTATTATGAATCTACATGTCAAAAAAGTATTTCTATATACACAGTAGAACATACAAAACAGATTATATATGAAATGGCCCCATTTCATACTGTTTGCTTTAAAATATAATAAATTCCATACATCACCTTCAAAGCTTTCCTTTTTGTATATCCTTCCTTCTGTTCTCTTCCACGCACTATAGAAAATATTTCAATAACTCTTTTTTTTATAGTATCACTATCACTAATCTCATTTTCTCCTTATTCCTTCCTCTCCCCATTAAAGACAGAAAAGAAACAAACCAAACAAACCTTGTTAACCCATAAAGATGATACAGCAAACCAAATCCATACAGTGGCCATGTCCAAAAATATGTTTTTTTCTGCATCTTGAGTTTGTCATCTCTGGCATGCAGGGAGAAAGCTTCATAATAGGTCTTCTGGCTGGTTGTTGTTTTGATGAGTTCTTTAGTTTTTCAAAGATGATTTTTTTTACAATGTTTGTTGTTACTATATACATTATTTTAGGTCTGTTCACTTCACCTTACATCAATTCATACTTCCCAGAATTCTCTTAAACTACCTCTTTCATCATATTTTATGGTACAGTAACATTCTGTTAATCTATGTATCATAGTTGGTTCATCTATTCCCTGATTAATGGGCCCTCCTTTTAATCTTCCTTTTAAGGTCAGGAAATTGTTTTTGTTTGAATTTTCCTCTTCCAGTACAATCCTTCTTCTTAAAATAACCAATTCTCCCCCCTCCCCATCTCCACTTTCTTCTCTATTGAATTTGATATATTTCTACACCAAACCAAATGTGTATGTGTTCAATGCTCCTTTTCCCAGTCAAGATAACGTTCATCTGATGTCTGCTCTTCTCACCCTTTCCTTTCCTCATCTTTGTATGCTTTCTTCTAAGAAATCCCAGTTACAAGAAATAGCAAATCCTGCACTCTTTTCCCTCATTTCTATACTTTTCTTTTGCTTTCATTTTTTTTCCTTTCTCCACTTAAAACCTGTGGAACAGAAATAATCCCTCTCTCCTCTTCTAGGCTGTCTTAAAAAAAATCAACTCCCTCAATATCCTTTAAAGATATTAAAATTCTGAAGGAACACTTGTTTCTTATACCCTTACTGAAGTACTAATGTTGCTTCATTCTACAATTTCTTCCAATTGCTCAAATGAATTACCTTTCTAAGTTTTTCTTGACTCATGTTTGCATTTCAGAATTTCTCTTTCGCAGAAATCTTCTCATGAAAAAAAACTTGAAAATCCCCTATTCCATTAAGGATCCATTTTTTTCCCCACTGGTAGAATAATACTCAGTTTTGCATGGTAAACTAATTTTTATTTTAGGTCAATAAATTTAGCCTTTTTGAATGTTGTCTTCCAAGATCTCCTCTTATAAAAGTAAAAGCTGCCAGGTCTTATGTGATCCTGACCATGGTTCCTTGGTGCTTGAACTCCTTTTTGGCTACTTAAAGTATTTTTTTCCACTTCCTTTTCTTCACTTTCTTCTAAACCCTCCTCAACCTGGCTTCTGGACTCATTATTTAACTGAAACTTAAAGCAGCTAAGTGCAAAGTAAATAGAAGGCTGGGCCTGGAGTCAGAATGTCTTGAATTCAAATCCAGCCTTAGACACTTACTAGTTGCAAGACACTTAACCTCTGTTTGCCTCCATTTCCTTGACTGTAAAATGGGGACAATAACAGTACTTATTGTTGGGGATAGACAACAATATACCAATAGAATGAGTATAATCACATTACCTACATTACAGGGTTATTGTCAGAATCAGAGGAGATCAAATTTGTAAAACACTTATCACAGTATCTGGCATATAGTAGGTGCTATATAAATGTTTATTCCCTTCCCTTTGAAACTGTTCTCCCAAATTACCAATGCCAAATGCCAAATCTAATGGCTTTCTTTTGGGTTCAGTTCTCAACTTTTCTGATATCTCTGCACTCTTTGAAGCTGTGGATTTCTCTCTTCTCCTTAATACTCTTCTCTCTGTAGGTTTCCATAACACTATTCTAGCAATATTTCATCCAAGCATAGTGTTATTCTGAATACCACCACCATTCATCACTTAGGTTCATATACTCAAAATAATACTTTGCTTTTTCCTCTCTTTCACCATAATTCATACCCAGTCAGGTACCAAATCTTTCTATTGTAACTCCCAGACATCTCTCATATCCTTTGCTTTCTCTTCACTCACATGACTACCACCCCAACTCATCCTCAACAGCTTTAATCTACTAATGACCTCCTAATTTGCTTCTCTGCTTCCAGTCTCATCACTTTCCAATCCATCCTCTACTCAGAAGCTAAAATAGCTTTCTCAAGACATTTGTCTGACCATACACTCCTCTGTTCAAAAATCTTCAGTGCCTCCCTAATGAGTTAAGGATAAAATACAAACGTTTCCGCATAGTTTTTATTGTCCTCCATAGTCTGTCCCCCAGCCTTCCTTTCCATTTATTTTACATTACTCTCCCTCATCTACTCAAACTCACTCAGGTTCTTTTGTCCTTAAATTACTGTCTTCTAGACTGATTTGTATTATGTGTATACACTTTGCTTCCAGCTCTTCTCCTACCTCTCTGGCCTCATCTTCTCAGCCTCCTTTGTTGGATCTTCATCTAGGTCATCGTTGCTAACCATACATGTCTTCTAGGATTCTAACCTGGGCTCTTCTTTATTCCTTTATACTTTTTCCTTTAGCTCCCATGGATTCAACCATCTCTCTGTAGATGATTCTCAGCCCTGTTTGTCCATCCACTCTCCTGCGTTCCAGTCTTGCACCTGCAATTGCCTATTGGACATCTCAAACCAGATGTCCTGTAGCCATTTTAAACTCAATGGGTCTAACTTGGACATCTTTCTTTCTCTCTCAAATCCTCTCCCGCTTCCAAACTTCCCTATTGCTGTGGGGATAGCACTATCCTCTCCATTATCCAGACCTGTGATGTAGGTGTCATTTCTGACTCTTTACTCTCTCTAACCCCTCATCCAATTTGTTGTCAAATCCTGTTCATGAGACTTTTGTAAGCATTTCTTACATACACACTGATTCTTTTCTCTGACACTACTACCACTATGGTGCAGGTCCTTATCACCTCATGTTTGGACCATAGCAATAGCCTTTGGGTTGGTTTTCCTGCCTTAGATCCCTACTCCAGACCATCCTCTATTCATCTATCAAATTAATCTTTCTAAAACACAGATCTCACCATATTTCTGCTGTCCCCCATTCAATCAATTCTAGTAGCTCCATATCACCTTTATGATTTTTAAACTCCTATTTTATTTTCAGTTCTAAATTCTTTCCCTTCTGTACCCATTGAGAAGACCAGAAAAACAAAATCCTTTAAGAATATGTGGAGTCATGCAAAACATCCTGCATTAACCCTGTCTGGAAAAAAAAAGAAAAAGGAAAAGAAAATATATTTCAGTTTGCACTGTGAGTCCATTCACTCTTTCTCTGGAGGTGGGTACTAGGCTTCATTGTGAATCTTTTGGGACTGTGGTTAGTTTTTTGGGTCGATTAAAGTTAATTAATCTTTCCAAGTTGACTATCTTCAGAATATTATGTTATTATATATATTGTTCTCCTAGTTCTCCTCACTTTACTTTGTGTAAGTTTACACAAATCTCAGGTTAGTAGTGGTATTATTGGATCAAAAAATATACCCAGTTTAATAGCTTTTTGGCTGTAGTTCATCTCTAAGATTAAATATACAATTATCTGGCATTCAAATCCCTTCATAACTTGACCTTCTAACCTTTCCAGTCTTCTTACATCTAAACTACCCATTTCTCCCTCTGTCTTCACTTTATCAACATACACACATATAATCTTATTTGTATATAGTTGTTTTGTTGTTTCTTTGTTTGTACATAATTGTCTTCTTCATGTGAGCTCCCTGAGAGCAGGTACTTTTCTTCCTATGCTTAGCACTTAGTACAGTACCTGACACATAGCTTGTTGACTGATTGACTTAACTAACATATTAGAGTTCTCTCCTCCCCTCCTCTTTGCCCCTCACTATAGTAGAATATAAACTTCTTGAGTGGACTGTTTGGTTTTCACCTAGAACACCTAGTACAGTGTCTATACTTAAGGGGGTTTTAACAAATGTTTGTTGAACTGAATTATAGAGTCATTTTAACCTATTTTGGGATCTGGGTCTGATCACTATTAAATGCCCTTTGGAATTATGTCAGTTATCTCCTTAACCTATAGATACACAGAAGACAAAGGATCCTTATTGAGGGATTCTGTTCTTTGGAGAATACTCAGATGAGACATTGCTTGACTAAGACCCAGGTGATTCATTAAAGGGGTGGCATCGTCTTATTGGGTATACAAAATTCCTTGGTTCACATGATACTTCAAATTCCTAAGTGGGAGCCCAGTAACATTTCATTCAGTAAATAGAAGTAAGGAGCTAGGCCAAATCACCACTATCAGGGTATAGTTGCTATAGGTTTACTGTATTTGGGGGAAAGGCAGAGGAGTATATTAGTTGATAATAACCTATGTTAAGTATCTGCTTATATCTACTTCCTTCCCTCTATCCTGAGCCTCCATATCAACCTTTTTCTTTCTAATATGTTGGATAAACTTCTCTACGGTGTGTTGTTGGGAGTGTAAAGTAACAAGATCTAGGGCCCAGAATGTGTGGGGATGGAGTCAGAAGCAGGGGAAGGTATCAATTATGTTTATTATATGTCAAATACCGGTGAACCCAGCACTGAAACTAAACAGCTGTAGCATGTATCCATGATGAGACTAAGACAGCAAAATTTGGGGATAAAAGATGTAGAGATGAAATATAGTCTGTGTTCTATTATTTTAGAAGTATCACATGAAATTTTTGTGTTTGGGTCTAGAATTGTGAAAAAGTCTTTCTTTATCGGACAAAATAGGAACAAGATCATAGGACATTTGGATTGATTGCCCTGAATAATTGACACATGTTCACAAAAATGTTGGGATAATGATTTATTCTCCCAACATGTTTTCTTTTCCCTGAGGGAGACGTCTGCCTTTAGTCATTAGTTTTCTGTTGTCTTGTTTTCCTTGTCGATATTTTGGTGTGGAGAGAAAGTAATTTACTGTTAAAATTGCCATAGTTCAAACTGTCAGAGATCCAATCTTATCTCTAGATATATGAAACGACTTTTGTTGTGTTGGACACAATACATTTATGTATAGATTTTTAGATATTTAGAAATATTGGACAAAACTTCAATTGTTAATAGAAAACAAAGGAGGATTGAAAAAGCCAACTTCTATTGAATTAAGGATTCAGAACAAAGTGTCTCCTTTTTTAGAGCTAGTTGATAATTTATGAAATCATTGTGGTAATTATTTCTTATTCCAAAATTCTGCTGATTTTTTTTGATAGAGTGGAAATGCTTATTGTTTATTGTTTAAATTGTTATTGTTTTTCTTCATGAGCTGTTTTTTTTCCTGAACTCTTTCTCCCTAAACTGTACAGTAACAAAAAAATTGTATATGAAATTTTTCTTTTAACTAATTAAAAAGAATATATGGATTATTCATAGTTTTCTTACTAGGTAACTAAGCCAGCCTGGTTTCATTTGGATATATGGCAAAGTACCAAATGATTCTAAATCTAGGGAAATTTAGTTGATTAAATATATCTTACCACTTTCTATGCTAAAAGTCTATCAGACATCTTAAAAATACCTACTGTATAATTTGAAAATGGCTTTCAAAGTTTTTCCCAGCTCCCAAATTATTGGTTATCCAAAAGTGTATTATCTGGAGTAGTAGCAGAAAGAAGACAGTTAACAGAGAGTGGTGAAGAGAGAGACCAAATTTGAGAAGCAAAGCCATAGATAGACAGAGAATGGTACTAAGGAATCAGACAATTGAGCTATTACTTTAAATGAGACAACAATTAGTGGGAGTTTTTGAACAAATCAGATAATTTACACAGGAAATTGACATGGATATAGGAGTATGGTTGAAAGTGAATATTTAGATGATCCTAAAAGTCAGTAGATAAACTGAGATCAATCCAGGGGCAGAACTTTCAATGAATTATTGACTGTTACTCTAGGAACCAGGGAATCTACATGGTCTAGTCATAACTCTTTTTTGGTATTGCTGTCTACTGGTGGGACCTACACAGATGCTATTGTGGTGATATTCATATTAAATGAGGACACATTCCAGATACCATAGCTTTACCTCAGATGACATAAAGTGGCCTTTTTGATTGAGGATTCATTTCTTTGGTTCAAAGTTTTAAATTCCCCTTTAAAATATAAACACCAGAGGGAGGGAGCCAAGATGGCAGAATAAAAGCAGGGACTTGCTAGAGCTCCCTCCCCAAACCCAGGGAACTACCTGTAAAAATGACTCTAAACAAATTCTGGAGCTGCAGAACCCACAGAATGACAGAGGGAAGAAATTCTCCAGCCCAAGACAGCCTGAAAGGTTGACAGGGAAACATCTATTGCACTGGGTTGGGAGTAGAATGCAGTTTTCAAGGGGCAAGGGCTGAATTACTGGCACCTGTGGTGGTTTCCAGACTTCTTGACCCTAAAACACTGAGGACAAATTGGAAGGTCAGTGAAAAAAACCTGTCAGACCTGTGTGAGAGAGTAGAGTGGTCCAGCCCCAGCTCCAGGGTGGCAGAAGAGGCAAAGGAACCCACTGCAGCCACAGCAGGGGCAATGACAGTGGCTGTCTCTGGAGCTCTAGGTCTACAGACTGTGAGGGGATCAAGTAGCTGACAGTTCCTCTCCCTCCCACTGGAAGCAGAGAACTACCTTGACAAAGAGCTCAGAAGTCAAGTAATTAGCTAGGAAATAAGCAAAAGCAGGGCAAAAAATAATCAGACCACAGAATTTTACTTTGGTGACAAGGAAGATCAAAACATACAACCAGAAGAAGACAACAAAGTCAAAATTCTTACATTCAAAGCCTCAAAGAAAAATGTAAATTAGTGTCAGGCCATGGAAGAGCTCAAAAAGGATTTTGTAAATCAAATAAGAGAAGTAGAGAAAAAAATGGGAAGAAAAATGAGTGATGCAAGAAAATAATGAAAAACAAGTCAACTTTTTGCTAAAGGGGACCCCAAAATGCTGAAAAACTAATACCTTTAAAATTAGACTAACAAAGCAGAGCCAAGATGATGGAGTAACAGCACGCACTTTCTAGAGCTCTGTCCCCAAGCCCCGTCAAATATCTGTAAAAAATGTCTCTAAACAAATTCTGGAGCTGCAGAAGCCACAGAATAATGGAATGAAGCAAATCTCCAGCTCAGGACAGCCTGGAAGGTCACCAGGGCATGTCTATCATGTCATACTGGGAGCAGAAAGCAGTCCAACGTGGGTGGGCTGGCACTGAAAGGACCTGAGAAGGACTCAGGGGATTGAATCTTGGGCACCTGTGGCAGTTTCCATACTTCAGGACCCCAAAACACCAAGGACAAAGTGAAAGGTCAGTGGAAAAAGCCTGTGGGATTAGTGTGGGAACATGGAGGGGGTCTGACCCCAGCCCCAGGGCAGCTGAGGGGAGAGGGGGCAGAGGAACCCACATCAGCCATAGTAGCAACAAAAGTAGAAATAGCAACTATTTCTGGAGCTCTAGGCCCGCAGATTGTGGGGGGATCGAGCAGCTGATAGTACACTCCCTACCCCCACTGGAAGCAGAGAACTACCTTGACAAAGAGCTCAAAAGTCAAATTAATGACTGGGGAAATGAGCAAAAACCAGAAAAAGAATCAAACTATAAAATCTTACTTTGGTGACAAGGAAGACCAAAGCATGCAAACAGAAGAAAACAAAGTCAAAGTTCCTTCATCAAAAGCATCCAAGAAAAATTTGAATTGGTCCCAGGCCATGGAACAGCTCAAAAAGAATTTTGAAAATCAAATAAGAGAAGTAAAGGAAAAATTGGGAAGAAAAATGAGAATGATTCAAGAAAATCATGAAAAATGAGTCAACTGCTTGTTAAAGGAGACCCCCAAAAATGCTGAAGAAAACAACACTTTAAAAAGCAGACTAACCCAAATGGCAAAAGAGATACAAAAAGCCAGTGAGAAGAAGAATGCCCTAAAAGGCAGAATTGACCAGATGGAAAAGGAGACCTAAAATCTCACCGAAGAAAATAATTTCTTAAAGATTAGAATGGAGCAGATGGGACCTAATGACTTAATGAAAAACCAAGAAATTATAAAACAAAACCAAAGGAATGAATCAATAGCAGATAATGTGAAATATCTCATTGGAAAAACAACTGACCTGGAAAATAGATCCAGGAGAGACAATTTAAAAATTATGGAACTACCTGAAAGCCATGATCAAAAAAAGAGCTTAGACATCACCTTTCATGAAATTATCAAGGAAACTGCCCTGATATTTTAGAACCATAGGGTAAAATAAATATTGAATGAATCCATTGGTCATCTCCTGAAAGAGACCCCCAAATGAAAACTCCTAGGAATATTGTAACCAAATTCCAGAGTTCCCAGGTCAAGGAGAAAATATTGCAAGCAGTCAGAAAGAAACAATTTGAATACTGTGGAAATACAATCAGGATTACACAAGATCTAGTAGCTTCTACATTAAGGATTGAAGGGCTTGGAATATGGTATTCCAGAAGTCAAAGGAGCTAGGATTAAAACCAAGAATCACCTACCCAGAAAAAGTGAGTTTAATACTTCAGGAGAAAAAATTGTCATTCAACAAAATAGAAGACTTCCAAACATTCTTGATGAAAAGACCAGAGCTGAATAGAAAATTTGACTTTCAAACACCACAATCAAGAGAAGCATGAAAAGATAAGCAGGAAAGAGAAATCATAAGGGGCCTACTAAAGTTCAACTTATTCCTACATGGAAAAATAATATTTGTAACTCTTGAGACTTTTTTCAGTATTTGGGTAGTTGGCGGAGTTGCATACATATAGGCAGAGGGCACAAGGTGAGTTGAATAGAAAGAGATGATATCTAAAAAAATAAAATTAAGGGGTGAGAGAGGAATATATTGGGAGAAGAAAGGGAGAAATGGAATGGGACAAATTGTCTCTCATAAAAGAGGCAAGAAAAGGTTTTTTCAATGGAGGCAAAAAGCGGGAGGTAGGTAAGAGGGAAAAAGTGATGCTTAGTCTCATCACATTTGACTTAAGGAGGGAATAACAGGCACACTCAGTTTGGTATGAAAATCTATCTTACACTACAGAAAAGTAGGGGAGAAGGGGATTAGTGGAGTGAGGTAGGGAGATGATGGAAGGGAGCACAAATGGGAAGAGGGGGTAACTAGAAGTAACACTTTTGTGGAAGGACAAGGTCAAAAGAGAGAATAGAATAAATGGGGGGCAGGATAGGATGAAGAGAAATATAGATAGTGTTTCACAACATGACTTTTATGGAAGTCTTTTGCAAAACTACACATATACAGCCTATATTGAATTGCTTGCCTTGTCAGTGGGGATGGGTGGGGAGAGAGGAAGGGAGAGAAATTGGAACTCAAAGTTTTAAAAACAAATGTTAAAAATTATTTTTACATGCAACTGGGAAATAGGACATACAGGCAGTGGCACATAGAAATCTATCTTGCCCTACAAGAAAATAGAGGGGAAGGGGATAAGAGGAGGGAGGGGTATGATAGAAGGGAGGGCAGATTGGGGGAGGTAGTAATCAAAATGCATGCTGTCTTGGGGTGGGCAGAGGGGAGAGACGGGGAAAAATTTGAAATTCAAAATCTTGTGGAGTATTGAAAGGTAAAAATAAATGAATTAATTTTAAAAATATAAATGCTTCTTGGTTAGGCCCCCTCTAGGGGCTCTCTTGGTCCTCAGGTGCAACCCTTTGACTGAATCCAAAATTCACAGAACAAATGTATTTAATGGAAGAATTTTTTCTATAAAACTTTGACTCAGTCAAAGACTGCAGCTAAGGACCTAGAAGGTCACATGTAGCCTTGAGGTCGCAGATTCCCCAGACACTAAAACTTATACATCATTTACACCTTTATGAGGATGAATTGACCCCATTCTTTCCTGAAAGAAAATTTTATCAGAAAAGTGGACGAATACATTTCTGAATAATGTGAAGGGAATATAAAAGAAATGCCATTGAAGGAGGAAAAGGACACAGGATAGGTGGCTGGGAGAAAAGAAGTAACATTTGTCCTGTTCTACAGTTTTAGCGAAGGAAAATATTGGTGATAAGAAGTGATGGTGGAAGGTTTCTTGGTAAAAAAGAATCTGGAGTGAAAAAAATCCCTAATAATAAAATTCCTATGGCTGTTGAGAAAAACTGATGCCCACAGAGATTGTCAACAGTGAGAAAAAGTGATCTTTTTTGGTTTTCTTTGCTATCGAGAGCAGGACTACACAGTAGATGATAGCAGCTACTGGGAGTTAAAGATATTGATTCTGTTTCTGCCTGCTGTGAAAGTACTTTTGCAGAAAAAGTGTGATGAAACTAAACAATGCTCACTCCAGAGATAGAGTGCTTCCAAGGAAACTTTCATATGCTTTCATGTGCTTTTTTTTTAAACAGGCAAACTGCAAAACAAATCTACAAAACCCCAGCAGATCTTTAATGTACATTTCCTTCCTCACACTTTTGCTTTTACTAGGTTTAATAGGTTGAGGTTTAGTAGAAGTTTAGGCCTCATGAGACTGCTTTTGAAAGAGTTATTGTGTATTGATTATTGTTTCAGTTTCAAATGAGTCTGTTTTCAAAATAACTGGTTCCTCTTCAACATGAATTATTGAAAAATGAAAATTACACATTATTTTACAGATGATTTCGGCAACTGTTTATATTTAAGTATTATTAAATCCATATATTTCCCTAATCTAGTAAGGCCAGTTTCATGTATAGTCTGGAGTCTCTTACCTCACATTTTCCCTTTGTAGCCTGAATTTCATATCTTTGTCCTCAAGACTTTTGCCACTTGTTGTTCAGTCATTTCAGATTGGCCTCTATTTGATATTTTCTTTCTTTTTTAAAATTAATTTATTTGTTTTCAGTTTTCTACAATCACTTCCATAACTCTTAGATTTTTCTCCCCCTCTCTCCCCACTCCCTCCCTGAGATGGCATGCAATCTTATATGGGTTCTACATATACATTCTTATTAATTTGGTGTTTTCTTGGCAAAGATGCTGGAGATCTTTTCCATTTCCTTCTCCAACTCATTTCACAGATGGAGAAACTGAAACCAACAGGGTTAAGTGACTTGCCCAGGGTCCCACACAGCTAGTCAGTGTCTGAGGTCAGTTTGAACTCATGAAGATGAGTCTTCCTGACTCCAGGTCACTGTAGTACCTGGCTGCCTTAGGACTATTAACTTCTCTGAAAAGTTACCAATTTTTTTCTCCCAAAATGCCATCTATCAGCATTATGGTAAAACCATTTTTGCCTCTGATTTTTTTAACTGCAGTGAATGATTCTGCAGTACGTGAAATTGGAAAGAATGCTGGCTCTCTAGTAGGAGGATCTGAGTCCAAATTGTCTCTCTGGTACTTACCACTTGTCTGGCATTGGGCAAATTCCTCAGCCTTCTTGGGCCTTGGTTTCCTCATGTATCAAATGAGGAAGCTGGAGTAGATGGCCTCTGATGGTCTTCTAACTCTAGGCCTATGATCTTAAGTTTAGCAGACACTCTATTTGATAATGGTTTTCAGTTGAACATATTCTGTAGTAGTATTTAATGTCGTTAACTGCAACACTTCCTTAGTTGTCTCTTGTATTCCAAACTCAAGAATCTGCTGTTAGGTTTAGAAAAAAAAACACCCGCTCTAATGCGGCATTGCACAAATAGTTCAATTAGTGCATGTTGGAATAATTACAGGGGAAGCTGTGGGATGTATCTTAATTGCTTGTAATGAACAAATTGATATTTTTCAAAAATGGAATCAATTTTTCTTTAAAAACAATTGTCAAAGCCTTCATTTCTTCCTCTGATTGAGGGCCAGGTCTTTTCATTTAATTTCACTGATACATTAGAATCCATCCACACCACAGAGGAGACTTGGACTGTTCACAACTTAAGCATTCACAAAGGCTATAATCACTGGCGTTTACTCTGGAAACATAATGGTGTTAATAGCTATTGCCATGCTAAATGAATGAGCCAGGTAGCCTCGAACAAACATGAGAGTAAAACATAATTTAGTTCTAATGCAGCTTTAGTGCAACTGCCAAGTTTAATAGAGGGAGGGAAAACTTGATGGGCACTAACAGAACAGTTTTCACCAGTAGATGGAGGTGTTGCTTTGTATGAAAAAACCAAACCAAACTGAAAAAAACTACTTTCACTCTTTGTGTATCAGAAAGAGCCACCTTTCTTTCCCCCGCTTTCCTTCCTACCTGATCCAGCTATTGATGTGTTTCTATGGTGAGACATCATTAGTGCCAAGTAGCTGCTCCTGGATTTTGGAGTGGGTAAAGCCAAAAGAGGATGAGAACAGGGAAATACAAATCATGAGACAGGAGTTAGAACTGACTTTAGTTTAGTTATTTTTTAACTCCTAACACTGAACTCTATCAATATTTAATTTCTTCCAAGTGCTGGTATTCCCACACTTCCCTTGGTACTTACCCTCCAGTTTTTATGTTCTTCATCCTATTCCATATAAAGATTTATTTAATTTGAGCCTTTTTCCCTTTAAATATCTGCTTTTTTGTTAAGTGACACTTAATTTAAACTATTTTGTGAGAAGAGATTAAAATGTTACTTCTCCCAAGTTACTCAGGTGAATTTTAAAGGGGTCTTCTTGGAGATATTGGCTTAACTTGAAGGATTGACTTTATTAAGAGAATTTTACAAATCATATATTGCCTGCTAGGGAGATAATCTGTGGTCTGACATAGGGTCATCCCTGGGATGTTAGTGCTAAGTAGAGAAAATATCCATCAATTCCTGTTTTTATGTGTCCCCCTTCTTATTTCATATATTTGTAGTTAGGTGGCTAAGAGACAAGTGGACAGTAGAGAGGGCATCATTGTGTCATTAATAGCTTTATTATTGTGTTGGTCAATCAATTTGATAATGGTATAAAAATAGTATTTACAAAAATGTCAAAAAATATCATTAGGGACCAAGTGAGTATGTCTCTTATATAGGCCTGGATTCTATACAAATCAGGTCTATACAAGGCTTTACAATTCTTCCTAAAAGTGAGCATGAAAGGATTTGGACAGCACTCCAAGAGACAAGAATTTCAACACAGGTCTCTTCAACATTTAACTGTCATTGTTACATTTATTTTTCTCTCTTGGTATATAGCTTTTTGACCATTCAGAAATGGAGGATTGTCCAAATGTGAATAATAGGTAAAAGTTACTAATTCTTCCTTTCTTATTTTCTCCCTGAAGTGGGCCAGGCCTGAATCAGACCAGTCCAGTGCTTTAAGTTGGGATTTAGAATTAGATAAGATACTCATAGACTATCTGACAGTAAAAAAAGGAGACATATGTATAGTACAAAAACAATACTTAATAAAGATATAGTACTTAGCTCTTGTCTTCATATAGAAACCTTTCCATCATGTGGGCTAGAGATGGCTTCCTGGGTCTGGTACATCTACTGAGTCTGATGGTCCCAAATTCCATTTGTACAGGTCTCTTTTATGTTCTTAGGCAATGAGGAAGCTGTGCAAATAACTCCAGCCTTAGTCCCCTGACCCAAATAAGTATCAAGGATAGTTTTAATACCTTTTAAGGAAAAGAAGTAACACACCCAAAATGGTGGGTTTGCTGACAGTTATTTCTTTTACTGTACCTCTTTTCCCCATCTTCTTCTAAAGCTTCCTGTAGAACATATACAAAGCTGAGGAACATTTGTGGGAGGAATTGAACCTATATAAACTTTCTTAGCTTTCTAAATGGCAAAAATTAGTTCCAATTTAGCTCCCTTTTATGAACTCATCTAATCAGTCCATAAAACAAGTTTATAAACCTTTTCAGCCCTAGTCCACACTTAGCAATTAAAGAAAGATAGGAAGAACATTTTCTGACGGATAATGACTGATAAAGTAGTTTAAGGCCTAAGGTGAAACTGAAGCCCCCTTATCCAGCATTAACTAGCAATATTAATGAATAATCCTTTGTAGTTATACTTAGCCCTATGCAAACATTAATTAAAGCCCCTAGAACCCCTGTGAGGCAGGCATTGTCCTTTCTATTTTTGCAGATGAAGAAAGTAGTTCAAAAGGCCTAAGGATCAAGTTGGTAAAAGAAAGTCTGTCTCAGCCTTTTGGTCCTCTCAGATATGAGATGGGGGCAGTGTGTGTGGGGGGGGTGGGAAGTGTGTGTGGGGTGAAGGCAAGTGTGTTACCTCTCATAAAAGGCCATTTAGATTGTAATGGTAAGGTAATTTTAAAAACTGGACCTTTGAAAGCATGAGTAACCTGAAAAAGTCCAGTCTAAGAATTAAAATGTAAAACCAAAAATGTTTGCTAGCACAGGGGGAAAAAAGAATGCAATTTTCTTTTTAGGGATTGACAAGTTCAAAGCAGTGCTTTTTGTTACCATGGGTACCATATTCTATTTACCCTGTTGGCTTAGTCTACTTGAGCTGTTAAAGAGGAAGGAGTCTAACATTCAGCAAGAAAGCTGAAATACCTTGAAGACTTGCTACACTGGTTCTATAATTTTCATGGAATATCTTTTCTTTAGAGATCCATATTACATCCATCTGTTCAACCTTACTGTAGCTCTATAGAGTAGGGAATTCAGTAGAATTAAATCTAGGATTCCCAGCCTCCCCACCCCCCCTTACAGAATGGCATACTAGTAATAACTAGCATTTATATAGAACTTTAAGGATTATTTCATTTGAACCTCACAACACCCTTTGGGTTAGTAGTGAACAGAAAACTGAATTTGGATTTCAAAGACCGGGGTTCAGTTCCTGACTCAATTACTTGCTCTTTGAGTGTCTTTGGAAAAGTCACTTAACCTCTGAGAAAACTGGATTAAATACCACCAAAAAGCACCTTCCATCTCGGAAGCTCTGATCTCGCTATGCCAGGGTCTGCTTTGGGAATCAAATCTGCTTCACCCTCTGTCACGACCTCCCAGATAGCTGGTTGTCAGTCACTCGCCTATTACCCTCCTTATACCACTTCCTGTCTGATTCCCTGGAAATCTCCATGCCATGTTGCCTGCGCTCCAGTGTCGTCATTACTACCATTTTGACATTCTTCACTGGTCACCACCCTCTTACGTGTGTAGTTCCTTCCCATTCTAATTTTTTTAAAATAAATTTATTTATTTTTAATTTTTAACATTCACTTCCACAAAATTTTGAATTTGAAATTTTCTCCCTGTCTCTCCCCTACCCCCAACCCCAAGACAGTGTGTATTCTGATTGCCCTTTCTTCCAATCTGCCTTCCTTTCTAACGTCCCTCCCACTTTATCCTCTTCCTATTTTCCTAGTTGCATGTAAAAAGAATCTTTAATATGCATTTTTAAAGTTTTGAGTTCCATATTCTCTCCCGTCCCACCTCCCCTCTCATCCTCATTAAGAAGGCAAACAATTTGATATAGGTTGTACATGTATGGTTATGCAAAAGACCTTCCTAAGAGTCATGTTGTGAAAGACTAACTATATTTCCCTCTATCCTGTCCTGCCCTCCATTTATTCAATTCTCTCCTTTGACCAGTCCCTCTGCAAAAGTGTTTGCTTCTGCCATCCATTCTATTGTCTCCCACACTTCCATACCCAACTGAGTGTGTATGTTATTCCCTCCTGAAGCCAAAACCAATGAAAGGAAGGCTCACTTACTCCCTCTCACCTTACCCTTCTTCCCCTCCTTTGTAAACTTTGCAAGCTCTTTCTTGCCTCTTTTATGTAAGATGATTAACTATATTTTACCTCTCCTTTTCTCTTTCTCCTAGTACATTCCTCTCAACACTTAATTTTCTTTTTTTTAGATGTCATCCCTTCATATTCAGCTCATGGTTTCTCTTTTGTTTACCTTTTCATGTTTCACTTGATTCTTCTATTTGAAAGTCAAATTATCTATTCAGCTCTGGTTTTTTAACAAGAATGCTTGGAAGGCCTCTATTTCATTAAGTTCCATTTTTTCCCTTGAAGTATTATACTCAGTTTTGCTGGTTAGGTGATTCTTGGTTTTAATCCTATCTCCTTTGACCTCTGGAAAATCATATTCAAAGGCCCCTGATTCCTTAATGTAAAAGCTGCTAAATTTTGTGTTATCCTGATTGTGTTTCCATAGTACTTTAATTGTTTCTTTCTGGCTGCTTGAAATTTTTCTCCTTAACCTGGGAACACTGGAATTTGGCTATAATATTTCTAGGAGTTTTCCTTTTGGGATCTCTTTCAGGAGATGATCTGTGGATCCATCCTTCCTTCCTTCCTTCCATCCATCACTTTAATCAAGCACATGTATCATTCCTTTAACAAAGTACATATATCATTCAGTTAGTTCAGGGGAGAAAGTCAGCACCCTGAACTTCAGAGAAAATACAGAGAAATTAAAGATCAGCAGACATGAATTCCTCTGTCTGACCATAATCAATACAAATATCACAAATCAACAGACAGGTCCAACTGTCTGACCATACTTACCAGAGAGGGAAGCACCAACATCTGGGTTTTTCAAGCCAGGGGCCTCTTTAGTGGCTTCCCAGAGTCCTTATCTGGCCAAACAAATACTTCCAGTCAATAAGACCCTGGTGGATTCTTCCAATATCTACTTTACCCTCTGATTCTAGAATATCAGGGCATTTTTCCTTGATAATTTCTTTTTTTTTTTTTCTAATTTATTTATTTATTTTTAGTTTTCAGCATTCATTTCCATAAGATTCTGAGTTCCAAATTTTCTCCCCATCTCTCCTCTCCACCCACTCCAGGACAGCATGCATTCTGATTATCCCTTTTCCCCAATATGCCCTCCCTTCTATTACATCTCTCCCTTCTCTTATCCCCATCCCCTCTATTTTCTTGGAGGGTGAGATTGATTTCTATACCCACTGTCTGTATATCTTATTTCCTAGTTGCATGTAAAATCAAATTTTAACATTTTAACATTAACATTCATTTTTAAAACTTTGAATTCTAACTTCTCTCCCTTCCTCCCTCCCCACCCATCCCCACAAAGAGGTAAGCAATTCAATATATATTTTATGTGTGTAGCTATGCAAAAGACTTCCATAAAAGTCATGTTGTGAAAGACTAACTGTATTTCCCTACATCCTGTTCTATTCTCTCTTTTGACCCTATCTCTCCTCCAAAACATTTACTTCTAATTATGCCCTCTACCCATTAGCCCTACCTTCTATCATCCCCCCACACCCCACTTATCCTCTTCTCCCCTAATTTCTTGTAGTGTAAGATAGATTTTCCTAGCAAATTGAGTACACATGTTATTCATTCCTTAATCCAAATGTGATGAGAGCAAGGCTCACTTTTCCCCTCTCACTTCCCTTGTCTTCCCTTCCATTGAAAAAGCTTTTTCTTACCTCTTTTATGTGAGAGATAATTTGTCGCATTCTATTTTTCCCTTTCTCCTCCCAATATATTCCTCTCTCACCTCTTAATTTTATTTTTTTAGACATCACCCCTTCCTATTCAACTAATCTTGTGCTCTCTGTCTACATGTATATAATCCCTCCACTACCCTAGTACTGAGAAAAATCTCAAGAGTTATTAATATTATCTTACCATGTAGGAATGTAAACAGTTCAACTTTAGTAAGTCCTTGATGATTTCTCTTTCCTGTTTACCTTTTCATGCTTCTCTTGATTCTTGTGTTTGAAAATTAAATTTTCTATTCAGCTCTGATTTTTTCATCTAGAATTATTCAAAGTTCTCAATTTCATTTCCCCCCCTGAAGTATTATACTCAGTTTTGCTAGTCAGGTAATTTTTGTTTTTAATTCTATCTCCTTTGATCTCTGGAATATCATATTCCAAGTCCTCTAATTTCTTAGTGTAGAAGCTGCTAAATCTTGTGTTATCCTGATTGTATTTCCACAATACTCAAATTGTTTCTTTCTGACTGCTTGCAATATTTTCTCCTTGACCTGGGAGCTCTGGAATTTTGCTACAATATTCCTAGGAGTTTTTCTTTTTGGATTGATTCTCCAGGAGGAGATTGGTGGATTCTTTCAATATTTATTTTACTTTCTGGTTTTAGAATATCAAGGATAATTTCTTGAAAGATGATGTCTAAGTTCTTTTTTTGATCATGGCTTTCAGGTAGTCTGATAATTTTTAAATTATCTCTCCTGGATCCATTTTCCAGGTCAGTTGTTTTTTCCAGTGAGATACTTCAAATTGTCTTCTATTTTTTTCATTCTTTTGGTTTTGTTTTATAATTTCTTGCTATTCATAAAGTCATTCATTTCCATTTGCTCCTTTCTAATTTCTAAGGAATTATTTTCTTCAGTGAGCTTTTGGAACTTTTCTTTTCATTTGTCCCATTCTGCTTTTTAAGGCATTCTTCTCCTCATTGGCTTTTTGGTCTGCCTTTGCCATTTGGGTTAGTCTAATTTTAAAAGTGTTATTTTCTTCAGCATTTTTTGGGAGGGGGTTTCCATTAGTCACCTGCTGACTTGTTTTTCATGATTTTCTTGCATCACTTTCATTTTTTCTCCCAATTTTTCCTCTATTTCTCTTATTTGATTTTCAAAATCCTTTCAGAGCTCTTTAATGACTTAGACCAATTCATGTTTTTCTTAGAGACTTTGAATGCAGGAGGAGCTTTGGTTTTGTTGTCTCTTTCTGGTTGTATGTTTTGATGTTCCTTATCACCAATGATGTAAGAAAATACCTCTTCAACATGAAAATATGAATCTATAGTCTCTTTCTTTTTCCCTCCTTGCTTGTTTTCCTAGCTAATTACTTGACTTTTGAGTTTTGCCAAATGGAGGTCTTCAGAAGCAGCCTTCACTTCAGCAGTGGCTGAAGTGCAGCTGCCCTGAAACTGGGGCTGGGAGTATACCATGCTCCCTTCTCAGCAAGATGAGAGATCATTCCCACTGACCTTTGAAGCTGCCTTTAGTGTTTGTGGGTTGAGAAGTCTGGAAACTGCAGCAGCTGCCTCTGATTCAGTCTCCTAAGGCCTATTCCTGCTCTATCTGTTTAGGTGCAACTCATGTTGAACTGTGCTCTGTTCCCAGCCCAATGTGATAGAACCTTTCTGTCAACCTTCTAGATTGTCTTGGGCTGGCAATTTGCTTCAGTCTATCATTTTATGGCTTCTGTTGCTCTAGAATTTGTTTAGAGTCATTTTTTTTACAGGGCTTTTGAGAGGTTTATGGGGAGAGCTCCAGCTGGTTTTTTGTTATACTCTGCCATCTTGACTCTAGCCCTCCCTGAACCCCCAATTCTAATTTTTAAGTTTTTTAGGGCAGGGACTGTCCTACTTGCTTATATTTGTATCCCTGATACTTACCATTGTGCCAGGCAGTTAGTAACACTTAATAAAGGTTGATTAACTTCCTTATTGTTTTGTTCACTTCTGTCATGTTTGTTCACCTATCAAATCACTCCTTTGGTGCTCTCACCTACTAGTAACTCCCTTTCTTCCCTTCACAATTCTCTATCTAATGCTATTTTGCCAGTGCCTTGGAAGTTGAATTAGACCAGGTGAAAAAGGTAACAAAAAAACAGATGCATTGCTTCCAAATTACATAGGATGTATATTCTATTTGATGAATGAAAGCATTTATAAGTGATAATTTTGTGCAAGCATTGTGTGAAGAGCTAGGAATACAAGCTGAAAGTGAAGTCAATCCCTTGTTTCTTTGTCCTGTTAGGGATCATTCCTTGTCAAACACTGCTCCTAGATTACTCTTATCATCTATGTCCTTTGCTTCCAAACAGAACTGTAGGAAATCACCACATAGCTAACTGGTTCCAGTGCAGATTTGTGTTCTCTAATCTCAATTGGACCCTCACTACAATAAGGCAAATGCTATGTTCCTCCTTTCTTCATTCTCACTGTCTACACTGTATGTCCCTAATACTCTTAGCTCTCCTTAAGCTTCTCCTAATGCCATTCCCTCCCACTCTCAGCTGAGGAGCTCATTATTTCATTGACCATTTGACTAGTAATTCCCTTTTTCTGGCCCTCCTTATCTCACATAATTCAGATATCTAACTTCACTTTCTCAATTTTACTCAAATCTTGGGTAAAGAAACAGCCTTTCTTTTTTTTTTAACCACAGCAAATCCCTTTACATATACCTTTGATTTCATTTCCTCCCAATCTCTTCAAAAAATTTCCCCCACTTTCCTTCCTACTCTCATCTTTAGCATCTCCCTTATCTACTTGTTCCTCTTCTTCTTACAAACATATTCATGTCTCTTCCAACCCTAAAAGACCTTTACTTGATCTTATTATTCCTACTATCTTTCTTGCCTGTTTCTCATTTCACCCTGCTTTGATTCTTACAAATCTTTAGAGGGGTCTCTGAAACCATCCTCTTCATCATTTCTTATTGCACAATTATTGTATTTGATCACATTTATATATTGTAAATTGTTCAGCCACTCTGCAATTGATGGACAACCCCTCAGTTTTCAATTCTTTGCCATTGCTAAAAGAATTATGAATATTCTTGTACACATTTATTTAGAGTTTGTTTTGCTTAGAACTTGATCATTCTCTTAATATGACCTTCCTCCAGTTTCCCCTTTCCCTTTTTCTCCTTTATCTTGTATTTCCCTGTTGAGTGAAATGTATTGCTGCCCTCAATTCTGCATGTGTTTATTCTTCCCTTCTTTGGGTAGTTCAGATGAGAGTGAATCTCAAATGTCCATCTACTTCTTCTTTACTCATTGTTTGTATAAACTACTTGTATATCTCAACTATGTGAGATATTTTCCCCAACCTTCCTTTCTCTTCCCTTCCCATTTTATTCTTCTAAGATCATCAAGGCATAGTAGAAGTACTCTCAGTCCTTCTGCCTAATTAGACTCTTTGTGAGACAGGGTTCAGAGGGGGACACATGTGACATTTCCCCATCTTACAATGCCAGTAGTTTAGTCCGTTATGATTGTTTGTTCGTGTTTACCTCAGCTCTGATCTTTTCATCAGGAATGCTTGAAATCCTCTTTTTCAGCAAAGACTCACAGTCCCCCACCCAGAGTTATGCTCAATTTTGAAAGGTAAGTTATTTTTGTCTAAGCCTATATTCTTTACCTTCTGGAATATCCTTTTCCAAGCTCTGTATTCTTTCATTATGGCAACTATTAACTCATGTGTAATTCTGGCTGTGGCTTCTCAGTACTTCAATTCTTTCTGGCTGCTTGAGATATTTTCAAATTTTGATCTGGATACCCTGGATTTTGGCTTTAATGTTCCTGGGAGTTTTCATTTTGGATTTTTTTTAAAGATGACCCATGAATTCCATTTTCATTTAGACCTCTAGTTTTAAGAAATCTAGGCAGTTTTCTTCTAAGATTTCTTAAAAGATAATATTTAGTCTTTTATTTTAGTCATGGCCTTTAGGTAGTCTATTGATTCTTAAATTCTTTCCCCTTAATCTGTTTTCCAGGTCAATTGTTTTTTTCCTGTGTGATACTTTATATTTTCTTTAAAGAAAAACTTTAGTCTTTTGGCTTTCCTTTAATATTTCTTGTTGTCTCATGGCTCGCTGGCTTCTATTTGGTTTGCCCCAATTTTCAGTGAGTCTTTTTTCTTAGACAAGGTTCTGTACTTTATGCACCTAGTTATTGTATCTTTTCCCAGTTCTTTCTTATATAGCTCTCATTTCTTTCCCATTTTCTCTCTCTAGTATTCTCATTTCATTTATAAAATTTTTTTTGTTCTTTTAAAAATTCTTGCTTTATTTCTTCCAGGAATTCTGAATGAATTTATTTCCCAGTGGAGGTTTTCTTTGAATTTTGTTCATGTCTGTTTTGAAGGCATTATCTTCTTTTGAGTTAGTGTCTTGAGTATTGCTGCCATCATAATAGCCTCTCATGGTGGGATTCTTTCCTTGTTCATTATTCTAGCCTATTATCTGACTTTGGATTTGACATTAGGACCAGGGTCTATGAGTTTCTCTTGGGAAAATTTAGGCTGGTCCTGATAGTTTCCTCCAAGTATTGAGTGTTGTGTTATTTTAGTATCTCAGAGATAGTTCAGGATGGGGACCTAGAAGCTATCAGTGCTCCCAAGGTGGTCAGATCCAGGGCAAAGTCTGCTCACCATACTCTTTATATGAGCTCTGCAAGTTGCTAATCTAATTTTGGGTCTCACCAACAGTAGACTGCTACATGTGGCAAAGGGTGATTAAAAAAATGGCTCTATTTCAGGAGGGTAAAGCTTTGTAGCAATGAAACAAAGCTTCTCTTTAATCTCTCAAGTCCGGATTATACATTTTAGTTTCCTGAGAATAAGTTCCAGCTCTTGTCCATCCCCTCCCTTTTTTTTTTGCAATACCAAACATCTTCACATTTTAAAGTAAATTGCATTGAAAGTATCAACATTTGATTGTGATTTTCTTCTTGTTGCCCAAAGTAAATTCTTCCTGTGTTTTTTTTTTTAGCTAAATCATATCTAAGAAAGCAGAAGGAAGAATAAAGTCAATGTCTTCCCAATCTGCACTTTCCTTTTATCTAGGATGATTTCAGAAAGAATAAAAATTGTACTTACAGGTTTGGGGTTTGAAGTAAGCATGTGAGTCTATACATATCAAGGGAAATGGATGTTATGACTTTGCCTGCCATTGGAAGTGTCCACATGTTGTTCTTGGCTAGGACAAAATTGGAGAGGGAACTAAACTGACCCCCAGTCCTTCTGTACCCCTCCATTTATAGTTCTCACTTTCTCTTCAGTGTTTTTGCTTCTAAAGGGCCCAGAACCTTTATATTATGCCCTGGCTGCTCAGGTCCTATGTCTCCTGAGACAGTGCCCATGTTCCAAAGTTCCAAGTTAATTTTTTCTATTTCTCTTTCCCTCTTCTTCCACTCTGAGCGGAAGTGTCCTACCTGTCACTTTTTCATTGTCTTTCTACTACTAGGGCCTAGCTCACTAATGTCTTTGATAACTGATTCATAATATGTTAATAAATTATAGTGACTTAGAGTCGTACTGGAAAATTTAAAGAAGTAAATTTCTAATGGATGGAACTTTCTGTACATTTGGTAAACTGGTGTGTGAAAGAGTTCTGAGCATAGCAACTTTTTGGTTTTCTGTGGTTTTAACATCAATAATGAATCAATAAATGCTTATTAAATGTCAGTTATGTGCTAGACACTGTATTAGGCACGTGGGTATACCGCTACAAAAATGAAACAATCCCTCTCCTCAAGAAGTTTACATTCTTATGAGGAAGGCAATATATACATATAGAACGATAAGGGGGGAGTTGGTCCTTGACAATTTGATTTCTCCTAGCCCAGAATATAATCACAGATAATGAGGTGGTAATTTGAGTGTAAAGACAGAGAAGGTCACAGAATGTAAATGGGAAGGTACCAGAGATGATGAAATATTAATGTGTTAACAAGCAACTCTCTGCTACTTGCTTATGAAGTGTGAAGTTCTCTCTGGTTGAATTAGAGTGGCAAATTGACATTGGCTGGCAGAAGATTAGCCCGGGTCCTGATTGCCTCGATAAGCTCTATGGTCAATAAAACCTGTGAGCAGCTGTATTTATACTAGATAGCACGAAAGGAGAAGAAAGGAATTGGCCATGGCAATGGAGATGCTTACCCAGTGGGAGACACTGCATCTTACAGGGAGATAGACACAGGTATAGGGACAAAGAGGAAGCTTTACTGAGCAACAGTTTACAAGAAGCAGCTTAAAGGAGCAGGACCTCTGGCAGCAAAGAAGACAACCAACTATGGACTCAAGAGAGGCTTGTCTCTGACAATAGAGAGTTGAACTGTAGAGAAGAATGGATCTTGGGATCTTGGATGATCAACTCACAGAAGAGATCCTGAGTCTAGGGGAGAGTAGCCTGAGGACTCCATGAGGAGAGAAAATTCATCAGGGCATTATAGTATTGGAAATGTGAATTGTCCTGTTGATATGTACGTCCTACGTGTACACTTCACTACTAGTATAAACTGTACTACTTTTCCCAGTGATGTCATGTGTATTTGTAGGATAACACATGACAGGTTTATGAATGGAAGGTTTTATTATAGGTTATTTGAAGGCTATTTATAACTATTTAATACCATCATTACTCTGTCTTCTTAGTAGATACCATTGCTTTGAGCTAATTGTGTCTACTGGTTGAGTGTTAGGAGAAGCTCACTGGTGGGGACTCATGGGATATAGTTTTAGGAATATAAACATTCTGAATACCCATGAAGCTGAGGAAAGTAGGTGCTGTTGGAGAGATAAGATGGAGGGCATACTACATAAAAATATACAAAATAAATACAAGGAAATTTAGGGGGATTAGGCACTAGCAACTGGGGGCACCAAGAAAGACCTTATGTAAAGGGTAGAACTTGAGCTGATCTTTGAAGGTAATTCAGAAGTCTAAGAAACCTGGACACAAGGAAGAAGGGCATAGGGGAATCTCATATTCAAAGGAGGGGAGATGGAATATCTTACCAAATAAATGTGCCTCTCTATTCTATCAACTCATAAGGTACAATTTTTTCCTGGTTAGCCACCCTGGTTTCTGAACTACTTCCTCAGAATGAGTCAGGTAACATTTTCATAACAAAGTATCCTGACTATTGCTTCGGATAGTCTTTAAATGATCTATTTCAACTCAGGCCCTTCCCTCCACCTTCAAAAACCCTAACTATATTTTTTTGAAAACTCACAACCTTTTTTTTTTCTGTTTAGAAATGTTTGAAATTTTTTTGAGAAGAAAGAGAAGGGGTATTCAATAAAAGAGAGACTTTTGGTTTATACCCTTCTATTAAACACACCCATATGTGTGTCTCCCACTTTCTGAATGCCAGTCCCACTTAGTTGGTATTTGAGCTCGAGCTTAACCTAACCAACAGTTAGTATTGTCCAACTTTCTTCTCACCCCACCTCCTCCCTCCCTCCAGATACTTTCTGTTTAGTCCCCTAATATCTAACTGCTGTGTCCTATATTTATCCTGCCTCCTAACTCTTCTCCCTGAAGCTCATTTCCTGCCTCTACTACCCTGCATGAAGAATACAGCATCATGATCCCAGGTCCCATTTACAAGGTGTAATGTGGAAGGCTATCATCTTGCTATGCAGGGATGCTGCCAGTGTTCCTTGGCTGCTTGCTGTCATTCTCACCCCACGAAACCTGAGAAGTAACACTTCCTGTGGGTCCTGGGCATATGCTGAGGTGCCCGTCTAAGTTGTCTGTCCCTGGAAGCTGTTAATTAAAGTACCACCAGGAGGCTTCCATTGGTCCTATCCTTCTGCTTCCTGTATCTTGTATCCCACTGAGTATGCCTGTGGGTGGTCAACAAATAATAACAGATAATCACCTTCTCTTGCTCTTTCATTCCTCTGTAGAAATGCAAATCTTATCCTTCAGCGGGAAGCACACAGGCATATGACTTTTATATCTGCAGGGATTACCACTGAGTCATGCTTGAAGTTGTTGTAAAAACTATTCAGGTGGGAAGGCTGGGCTGTAATAAGAGTGTATGTTGGGGAATGTCTCTCCTGAATGTTCAGTTATTAAAACACAGCACCCACATAGAAAGTACTGAGTTTCCCTCTTCCCTTCCTACCTCTTTCCACCCCATTTCCCCTTTCCCCCCAAGCAGGCAATTATGTAGAATTTATTCCCAAATCTCTACAGGAAGGAGAATTTACCTTTCCAAATTCAAATGGTTATCACAATACAGAAGAGGGTAAATTTGAGAAAGGTGGCAGGGTAGTGTTAATGTGGGAGTGAGTGCCAGAACTCATGCAGATGTGTGTTATTTATGCCCTTAATTGTTCTTTCCAGTAGGTGGCTGGCTGCCAGTTCACTTGAGTTAAGTACTGTAAAATAACAGATGTCACATATCACAGGAACACCGGGGAGGCGACGTAGCCAGTACTGTAAATCTGGCTACGTTAGGTGGGGGTGATGTGGGGTAGAAAGAAGAAATACATAAAAGCAGATGAGTCTATGAGTGTAATTTGCAAAACAAATTATCTCGCCCAGATATGTTCTTTAGTTGTGATGCATCAGAGAGGGAGGAAGAGAGGGATGAAGGGAGGTAGAGAAAGAAAGGAAGAGAGAGAGAATCAGGAATAATAGAGGTTATTTAGGTAACAAACTTTTCCTTTATCCTAACACGAGGCAGAAAGACTCAAGGTAAAAGATAAGACCTCAGTTCAGAGGCATTACTCTTCTAAAATACAGAGAAAGGAAAACAGAGAGGGAGGTATTAGTCTCAAGTGAAAACATACTATGTATAAGGTAGAGATCTTCTAGGAACAAAAGGAAAAGTCACAGATAATAACTATTAATGTGTTCATTAATGATCAGACGGAGGGAGGGCATAGGGTATCAATGAAGTTTTATAGTTCAGTAGGAAAAGATAGGAGTGTGCTATTATACAGGGAGTCTCAAAAGTCTTGGTGCAATTTTAAACTACCAAAGCTTAAAATTGTGCTAGGACTTTTAGGACACCCTGTGTAGAGACTTAGGAGACCTGACGAATATGAGGAAGTAATAACAAAAAGAAAATTCAGCCTGGATAAATGAACACAAACCTATCTGGGGAAAATAATCTTAAATGAAGACACTGTGTTGGAAGAATGGGCAGTAAAACAGGTCATTGATCCCTTCTGACAGAAAACAAGTTATACGGAAATTTCTAGAAATTATGACCATAAGAAAGTCAAATGCCCTTAAATGCAGAGGTGTGTATTCTCCCTTCCTTGCTGAATAAGACCATGCTATCAGAGAAATGATGACATGACTTGCCCTTGACTTTGTTTTGAGTGAGGGAAGGCTGTGCCAGGTCACTAGCCTCACTTCTCCTCCAGAGCCATCTGAATCCAGTGACCATTCATTAGGATGACTGGAGATGACCCAGGATGAGGCAATTGGGGTTCAGTGACTTACCCAAGATCACACAGCTAGTGAGTGTCAAGTATCTGAGGTGAGATTTGAACTCAGGTCCTCCTGACTCCTGCACTGCTGCTCTATTCACTGCACCACCTAGCTGCCCCTAAATGCTGAGGTGCCTTATTATGGATCAATAGGGAGAGAAACCAGCCTCCTCCTCCCCCTTTGCAAATCGAATATGATCATGCTCAGAATCAGGATTCTTTTTCTGGATGCTATCTGCCTCAGCTGCATCCACATACCGATGGGTAGAATTCACCTAAGTGTGAGTTCCATG
Organism: Potorous gilbertii; assembly: GCA_028658325.1. Taxonomy (NCBI): domain Eukaryota; kingdom Metazoa; phylum Chordata; class Mammalia; order Diprotodontia; family Potoroidae; genus Potorous; species Potorous gilbertii. Next base: position 114,679,795 of record CM053770.1, on the reverse strand, counting down.
AGAACAGGGCCAATTTCTTGCCTTTCTTTGTATCCCAAGCACTTTTACACAGTGTGTGGCAGATAGTAGGTGCCTAATGTAAGGGGCATTCCTGAGAGTTTATTCTCTTTGGAGGAGGCAATAACAAAAGTCATAGCTAGGAATTTGGGTGCCCAGGATAATATTCCTAGCGTTTGGGGAGCGATCTAGGATATGACCACTTCTATTCATGATTGAAGTGGGTTAGAGAAAGAGATCAAGAGAATTGAAGAAGCTAAAATTCTTGGCATCTTGGCATAGTGGAAAGAATTCTAGGACCTGGAGTCAGGAAGGCCCAGATTAGAATCTAGGCTTAGATAGTGATTAGTTTTGTGACCCTAAACAAGTCACCTGAGCTCTTTCTGCTTCAGTTTCTTCATGTCTATTAAGTAGGAATAATACTATCACTTACTTCCCAATCACCACTGTACCCATACTTGAAGGGAACAGTCAGGCAATAAATATTTGTTAAGCACTTGTCACATGCTCTAATAGTAAGCACCCCAACATACACGGGGAGGGATGCTACCACAGGTTCTTCGATCTGAGTCATGAAAAGAAAGGCAACTTTTAAGGGGTTAACAATCATTTTAATCTAGCACATGTATCATTCACCTAGTTCATTGGAGTTAGCTCTCTGAACTTCAAAAAAAATACGGAGAAATTAAAGATCAACAGACATGGCCTCCTCTGTCTGACCATAATTCAACAGATAGTCCAACTGTCTGGCCATAGTTACTAGAAAGGGAAGCATCTGGGTTCTCAAAGCAGGGGGTGTTGGGTGTTGGATGTGGGGGAGTGGGGGTGGGAGTGTAGGGGGTTTCCTTTAGCTGTTTCCCAGAGTCCTCATCTGGTCATACCTCAGAATCTTTATACACTTTTTAGAGCCAGAGGGCATCACATCCTTTGAGAACTGGTGCCTCATTAACAAAAGTCAATGGATGGGAAAGATCCCCCTTAGTCACATTATTCAGAGACAGTTTTACTAAAACAAAAACAGCAAAAGATCCTACCTTGCTTGACTTTACACATGCCAACTTAAAGGCTTGAGGGCAGCTAGATGTCACACTGGATGGCACATTGGGCCAAGAGTCAGGAAGACCTGAGTTCAAATCTGGCTTAAGACACTGAAGCTGTATGACCCAGAACAAGTCACTTAACTTTGCCTCAGTTTTCTCATTTGTAAAATGAACTGGAGAAAAAAATAGCAAACCCCTCCCGTGTCTTTTGCCAAGAAAACCCCAAATGGGGTCATGAGGAGTCAGATGAGACTGAAAAACAATTGAACGACAGCGGCAACATGCTTAGCCTTAAGCTAAGCACTAGGGAAACAAATACAAATGGAGAGTATAGTCCCTGCCTTTGAGGACCTTGAGAATACATAAAAGCTGAAACAGGGTGAAGGTGCTCCTTCAGGTACATGGTGCAAAGTCCTAAGAGTCAGAAGCACGGCCAAGAGGGAAAGGAAGCATGGCTGGTCTGGGCCTATCCCCCAAATGGAGGGTGCCCTGAAGGAACTCACTAATGGGTGGGAGGAGACTTTCATGGCAGAAAGACCTCAGGGGCTGAGGAAGTTCTAGAGTAAGAAGAGGGTTGATCTTTGGTAGAAGAGCATTCCAATTTGGTAGAAACTGCCAGAGCTTGCGCTCAGATAATCAAACTGAGTCTAGGGTCAGCTCCATATATGTGATGTGTCAGCCTTCCTGTAGCTTTCCAGAGGTGGACTGCATGTGTATCTGTTGTGTAGGAACAATAATAATTAAGTTCAGAGGAATTCATCACTAGGTTGGCTACAAGGTGGTAAAATATGTAGTTAGAATAGCTAGTGGATCATCTAGTAAGTTGTGGAAATTTTATGATGAAAATCAGCTCAAGAATGCCCTCCTTAATGGAAACTCAGATTCTTAAAATATTAAGTTAAATATTCCTTCTAATAAAACTAGCATTATTTCCTATTACTTGTTGAGGTAGACATAAGTTTCTATTTCCATGTCCCAGTGTCTTAGTGATGAGAGTATTTTAAAGCATTTTGAAATAACTAAGAGGGAGCAAACACAAAGTTACAGCAAAGGAGTCTATGATCAATTCTAAACTTGAAGGAAAATGAATTCTCCTATTAATTGAGGGTATCTTGTAAAGATTTACACAAGAGAAAGAGTAAAGATGAACCATTTCCATTATTTGATCTGTCATAATGAGCTGTTAGGATTAGTCATTCCTCCAGACCTTGTGGAGAGTTTAGGACTAGATATCTCTATGTTATCTATATTTTTATCTATCTATGATTTATGGGAATCATCTACATAGAGAGGGCAATTATACTCATGAGAACTAATGAGATGACCAAGACAGAGAGTGTAGAGAGAAATGAGAAGTAGACATAAGACAGATAGTTGAGGTATACTTAGGATCAATGGCTTTGACATGCAGGATGAACCAATGGGCATTATTGTTTACAGCTGACATATTAAGGAAAAAGTGTGACATGTTAAGCTCATTTAGTACTTAGTAATTTTCTTTTTTTTAATATAAATTTATTTAACTTTTTACATTCATTTTCACAAATTTTGGGTTCCAAATTATCTCCCCATTTGTCTCCTCCCCCCACCCCAATACACCAAGCATTCTAATTTCCCCTATCACCAAACTGCCCTCTCTTCTATCATCCCTCCCTTCCCTTGTACCCATCTTCTCTTTTGTCCTGTATGGCCAGATAAATTTCTGTGCCCCATTACCTGTACTTCTTATTTCCTAGTAGCAAGAACAATACTCAACAGTTCCTAAAATTTTGAGTTCCAACTTCTCCCCATCCTTCCCTCCCTACCCATTCCTTTTGGGAAGGCAGGCAATTCAATATAGGCCACATCTGTGTAGTTTTGCAAGTGACTTCCATAATAGTCGTGTTGTGTAAGACTAACTATATTTCCCTCCATCCTATCCTGCCCCCCATTGTTGCTATTCTCTCTTTTGATCCTGTTCCTCCCCAAGTGTTGACTTCAAATTGCTCCCTCCTGCCATTGTCCTCCCTTCCATCATCCCCCCCACCCTGCTTATCTCCTTCTCCCCCACTTTCCTGTATTGTAAGATAGGTTTTCATACCAAAATGAGTGTGCATATTATTCCTTCCTTTAGTCAAATGTGATGAGAGTAAACTTCATGTATTTTTTTTCTCGGCTCTCCTCTTTTTCTCCTCCACTAAGAAGTCTCCTGCTTGCCTCTTCTATGAGAGATAATTTACCCCATTCCATTTTGCCCTCTCTCCTCCCACTACATTTCTCTCTCACCATTTACCTTGATTTCTTTTAAGATATGATTCCATCCTATTCAATTCACTCTGTGCTCTCTGTCTCTGTGTGTGCGTGCACGTGTATATGTGTATGTGCGCGCACACATGTACGTGTGTGTGTGTGTGTATGTGTGTGTGTAATCCCACCCAGATACTGAAAAATTTCAGGAGTTACAAATATTGTCTTTCCATATAGGAATGTAAATAGTTCAACTTTGGTAAGTCCCTTGTGACTTCTCCTTGCTGTTTACTTTTTCATGCTTCTTCTCATTTTTCTGTTTGAAAGTCAAATTTTCTTTTCAGCTCTGGTCTTTTCATCAAGAATGCTTGAAAGTCCTCTATTTCA
>CM053770.1:114560572-114675645 GCA_028658325.1 Potorous gilbertii | reverse complement strand
ATTTCACATTCTCTTCCATTTTGTCATTCTTTTGGTTTTGTTTTGTGATTTCTTGGTTTCTCAGAAAGTCATTGGCCTCCATCTGTTCCATTCTAATTTTGAGAGAACAATTTTCTTCAGTGAGCTTTTGCACCTCTTTTTCCACTTGGCTAATTCTGCTTTTGAAAGCATTCTTCTCCTCATTGGTTTTTTGTACCTCTTTTGCCAATTGATTTAGCCTATTTTTCAAGGTGTTATTTTCTTCAGCATTTTTTGGGGTCTCCTTTATCAAGGTATTGACCTGATTTTCATGCTTTTCTTGCATCTCTCTCATTTCTCTTCCCAGTTTTTCCTCCACCTGTCTAACTTGATTTTCAAAATCCTTTTTGAACTCTTTCATGGCCTGAGCCCATTGGATATCTATTTCAGATGTTTGGGACACAGAATCCCCGACTCCCATGTCTTCACCTAATGGCAAGCTCCTTTCTTCCTCGTCAGAAGGGCAGAATTATCTGTTCATCAAGAAAGTAACCTTCTGTGGTCTTATTTTTTTCCCCTTTTCTGGGCATTTCCCAGCCAGTTACTTGACTTCTGAGAGTCCTCTCCACCCCTGGCCTAGATCTGCCCAGCTAGTGCTTGGGGTCTGAGATTCAAATGCTACTCCCCAACCTCAGGGCTTTTGGCGGCAGGCCTGGCTGCTATTCAATGGGAGCTTAAGTTCTGGTGCTCAGGTGGGGGCAGGGCCGCCTCCCAGGCTCAGTTCCCACAGGGGGTTTATGCGGACACCTTCCGTAATGGAGCTCCTGCCAAGCTCCTGCCTGCTCTGGGAGCCTTTGGCTGCCTGCTGCCTCCCGAGGGGGCCTGAGTCATGGAGACACCGTGCTCCCCTCTCAGCCTGTCCAGACGTCTTTCTCACTGACATGTGTGTCTGTGGGTGGCAGGACCTTTGCATCTGCTGTAGATTCCATCCCTGAAGCCTGCTCATATCTGCTACTCTCCATGCCACGTGGCCAGGGCCGGGCTGGGCTCCACTCCCATCTGGTGTGCTACGGACCTTTGGGATCGGTTTTTCAGGGCTCTCTGGAACAGAAATCTCCTTCACCCCATTGCTGCACAGCTTCTACCATAATTTGTTGGGAGTTCTTTTTATAGGAATTTATGGGCTGTGGGTTCAGAGCTAGCATTTGTGAGTCTTTCTACTCCACCATCTTGGCTCTGCCCTCTGCCATCTTGGCTCCACCATACTTAGTAATTTTCAAAGCACTTTCTTCCCAATTGTTCTCCAAGAGAAGCAGTACAAGTGTTATTAACCCCATTTCACCAATGAGTTTTTCATACATGCATATACATAGATGCGGGGCATTGATTGGAAAGAAGTCTCTCCACTGATGGGCTCCACTGTTCAGTCTCCACTGATCTTGGGCATCTCATGTGACTTGGGACAGGGAGTGAAGACGTGGGAAAGATGCCCCTCAGGATAGAGAAAATGGCATCCACCAACGCCCAACACTATGTGACTGCTCAGGACATAGTTCTGGTAACTCAATGATAGATCCAGCTTTGACTCTAATAGCGAATTTTTACTTATAGCAACATATTATTGGTGCATATATTTCTTTGTGTTGTTGTTTACTCATTTTAGTCACATCTGTCTTTGTGATCCTGCTTAGAGTTTTCTTGTCAAAGATACTGGAGTGATTTGTCATTTTTTTCTGTAGCTCATTTCATAGATGAGGAATTGAGGGAAGTGACTTGCCCAAGGTCAAACAGCTATTAAGTGTCTGTGGCTGGTTTTGAACTCATGAAAATGAGTCTTCCTGATTCCAAACCCAGTTCTCTATCCACTGCATTACCAAGTTACCCTATGTATATATTGGTTCCTGACTATTCTGAAGAACCAAGTATTATACCTAATACTTGTATAATCAAAGTACAAAGAGTGGAATTGAGGTCCTATATGTTCCCCAACTATCTTCCTTGCTGAGATTCTGTGAATCTGGTTTCCCCTCTTACCTAGAATGGAATTTTCCTCACTAGCACTGTGTCAAGTGTCAAGTACTGTGGTATAGTGAAACAACACTATAGAGTTGGGAGCACCTTGGGTTTGAATTTCACATTTAGTACTTGTTGACTATGAGACTATGAGTCATTTAACATCTCTAGATAACAGGTTTCTCTTCCATAAGATGGAGATAATAAAATCTGTATTTCTTATATCGTAAAGTTCTTGTGACAATTAAATGAGACAAATGTAAAGTGCCTTGCAGACCTTAAAGTCCTGTGTAAATATCAATTTATATTATCATGAGTTCCAGAGCTGGAAAGAATTTTAGAAACCACTTTATCCTACCCCTTCATTTGATAGGTGAAGAAAACTCTGAGTTGTCGACTTGTGAAAGATGGAATTGTTGCAGGACAGCCCCAGGAAGATTAGAATCTTGAGATTTCGTTAGGGCTAATACGTATCTGCAGCAGTCTGGTCTAAGGCCAGTAAATAGGCTCTGATTTGCTATTCACACACAGATGTGATGAATGTAGAAGGCAAGTCTTCAGATAGAACTGGGACAAAGTGGCCTAATCAGAGGTGCAGAGTGTCATGAGTAGTTTTTCCTACCTGTTTGGATGAAGGGAAAGTATGTTACTCAAGTAACTTTTATTATTCCTAATGAGAAAGAAGATGAAAGAAGTGTGAAAAGAAGAGGTCTAAGGGAAGTAAGTATTTTTTAAATAAAATAGTTTTCCAGAGGACACAATAGAAGGGGAGGGGAGACTGGGATAGGAATGTAGAGGGACTCGGGACAGATGGATAGGGGAGGGTAGTAGAAGGGGAAAGATATTTTCACCTAAATCATCTAAATCTATAATGGAGATTAGGATAAGAAGATGTAGGGATTTTCTAGTCATAGGTTGGGGACACAGGAACATTTAACTGTTGCTACCCATTTACCACCCTCAGGGATCATATAATGGCAGAGTCACTCATCAGTCAGCCAACAGTATTTATTAAGCACTTATTATTTGCCAGAGATAGAAAAAAGGTAAATATGATCCTTGTCTCCAAGAAGCCTACGAACTGAGGAGATAACTTGTAAGTAACCAGGCACAGACAAGTTATACATAGAATAGACTGAAGGTAGGCAGAGAGCAGCTGGAGGGACTGGGAAAGGCTTTTTGCAGAAGTTGAAATGTGCTAAGTCTTGAAGGAAGCCAGAGAGACCAATAGGTAAAGATGATGATGCTGAGCATCCAAAGCATGGGAGACAGTCATGAAGATTGGAAAGGTAGGAGGGGGTCAGGTAAAAAGAACTTTAAATGGCAAAGGAATTTATATTTCATCTTTAAGATAAAGGAGTAACAAACTCACTGAGCAGGGAGCTGACATGGTTAGAATGACTTTGGCTTTTGAGTGGGGGATTGGATGAGAGGAAGGAAACTTCTGAGGCAGGGAGACCAAACTAGTATGGTAACTGTGTGAGTGAAAAGAAGTGGATATCAATGAAATGTGTTGTGAAGGTAGAAGCAAGATTTGGCAATGGATCTGATATGTCAGGTGAAGCAGACTGAGGAGACAGGAATGACCTTAAGGCTGTATCTGGAAGAATGGTGGTATCCTTTACAGTAACATAAATTCAGGAGAACATGGAGCTCTAGATAATATTTAATGAGTTTTTTTCTGGACACAGCGAGAATGAGATGCTTATGGTACATCCAATTTGAGACGAGGCAATTGGTTATGGTGCAGCTACGTGGCACAGTGGATACCGTGTTGGGCCTGGGCCCCATCTTGTGAGTTCAAATCCAGGCTCAGACACTTACTAGCTATGCGACCTTGGGCCAATCACTTAACCCTGTTTGCCTCAGTTTCCTCATCTGTAAAATGAGCTGGAGAAGGAAATGGCAAACCACTCAACCATCTACGCCAAGAAAGCCCCAAATAAGTTCACAAAGCATTGGACATGACTGAAAAGACTGAATGACAAAAAGTCTATTATGGGGCACTGCAGCTCAGGAGAAGGATAATTAGGCCTGGGTAAATAGATCTGAGAATCATGTACATAGAAATGATATTTGAACCTATGGAAACTAATGACATCAGAGGGATCTAGTTTTGTCTCAAGCATAGGGAAGACCAGATTTGTACAGACACCTATGACTGAAAATACAAAATGTTTTCCTTCAGGTTTTTGCCTGAAACATATTTATCACAGACCCTTTTGCCTCCTCCAAGGGCATTTCAGAATGATGGACAGTGACAGATAGCTGTACATATACTCTAAGTATACATAGAACCAAATGCCAGAGACCCTACTGCACACTGGTAGTAATAAGTCTGGCATCTGAGGCTCCTGATTTGGGCAGCATCCAAGAGGTAAGAAGCTTGGTGTCTTGAGCTTCTGTTCCTGAAGATAAGAAGCATGGCATTAGAAGTTCAGATCTTGGATACCACATCAATAAATTCTGTCTGGGTAAATTCCATGTAAGTATGAGCTGCATTTCTCTTCCTTAGATTCTTAAATGGACCATTACAACAGTGGACTCAACTTATTTTTTATACTGTGACCAGGGATTGTGATGGGGCATGTACACAGATTAGTTTCAAGTTTTCCTATGACTTTTAATAATCTCCTACAGAGCAAATCCAAGCAGCTCATAATTAGGACTTAAAAAAATATGAGAGGAGCTATGGATTTTGGAACTCTTGCGGATTTCTCTTCCCCGTTAGATTGAACATTTCTTGAGGGAAGGGTTCACATTTACTTTTTCTTTTTGTATTTGATCACAGTTCCTACAGTAGATAAGCCTTTTGAACAACCTACAGACATTTATCAAGAGCTTAGGGACGTTACATTCTGTGGGAATTATATTTATTTTGAACACATGATAAACTGCCTACTGAACCTCAGAGAGATTTCCTGAAACTAAAGTCAATGAATGCTTTGCTTAGCTTGTTGTCTTTGATTTTGTCTCACTGCACTGAAGCTTAATCACTTTCATTAGTCAGGTTCCTGGAGAGATCCCAGACCACGCCATCTGGGTTACATACATACACATCCATATTATTTTACATTTTCTTAGGAAGTTCTACAGAAGTGAGAATCTGCTACATTATGAATGCCAAAGTAGCTATTAAATCAAGTTGTCATTTCCCCTATAGCTTTTCCTTTTTTTGAGTGTGCTTTATATTTTCGAATTGTCAGCCTGACATCACACTCATAACCCCTGTAATTCAACCCAAAGTAGTCCTGACACATCACTAAAATTTATTGCTATGACAACACTCAACCTGGCAGTAGGGAGACCAGAAGAACTCAGCACTGCAATTTTTAGACTTCATAATGTAGTCATGATTAAGCTAGGGGTTATCAGAGTACTTTATTTAGTATCATTATTTTTAAAATTTTAGGCTCAGAATTATGATTTCATCTAAGTAAAGAATTCTCAGCAGAGAAATTCCACCCCCTGGTACAGATCAGCAATTTGTCTTCACTATGTTGTCTTAAACAGTGACCTGGGGTACTGACAGGTCATGTGACTTGTTCAGGATGGTAAAACCATTATGGGTCAGAGTCAGGATTTGAACCCAGGTTCTCTGATTCCAGAGCTCCTAATCTTCCCACTCTACAAGGCTATCTTCCATTAGCCTTAGTGGAGCAGTAAGTGTCTGAGACCAGATTTGAACTCAGGTCTTCTTTACTCCAGGCCCAATACTCTGTCCATGGAGCTATCTAGAGATCTAGCCTCAGTGATACAAAATTTTAGTTTTCTGTTGACTTTTTCAAGGGGAGTATTAGGCATCTATCCTCGTGGATCCAGATACCTAGATGAAAAGTGAAAGATTCTATCAGTCATCCAAATGTTTAAAACATTGATTTTAGGCACTGGATAGATAAAACAGTTAGATGCTTGACAGGATTAGTCACTTTTCCTTTGGATTTTTGAGATACTACTCTCTAACCTTAAACATCAAATCACTCAAAATTTTAAAAAATGAAATTTATATTCTGGACAGAAGAGGGCAGTAGTACACTAACATTGTTATGTACGAATAGAAGGAATGAGCATATGTATGTAAAAAAGTCGTACTCTGCAGCAAAACCATAATGGAAATGTGAGATTTCTTTTTTAAACTGTGATTGCCACATCTTCCTAGAAGTATTGTGTTGTAGAATGTTAAGTTCACCTTGACACTTTGGCACTCATCTCACAACTTGAACCCTTACTTTGCAAAAATGAACAACAAAAAGGAAAACAAAATGTCTGTGACCAGAAAGGTACTTGCTGACATTTTACCTGGTTCATAATAGGTGAGATTCTTAACTTTTTTGAGTAGATTCGGGCTTGAATTTCAGGTCTGTCACATTAAAGTCTGTAGGACCTAAGGCAAGTCAGAATTTCTTTGGGCCTTAATCTTTTTGCTTTTTGGAATGAGGGAACTGAGCTAGATGATGATTGAAGCCGTTTTCAGGGCTTAAATATGATATATCCTAAATAATTGGAATGGCTGACTGAGAAGCAGTTTTAGAAGGCTGGATGTCTGAAATAACTTCTCAATTTGTTGAGGGTGGGTAATTCGGGGGTGACCTGAGTAATCTAGTTTAGAAATAGCATAAGATCACTTGAAATGGTGAGAGTTACTCCCACACCCTTTGGAGATCTTCATTTCCTCGTTAGAGTCAATAAAGAACAGAACTCCAATTTACATGCATTAATCTAAATCCTGAATTAAATTTTGGTTCAAACTCGCCATTGTCACAAAGCACTCTGACTCTAATAACTCCTCTGCCCCACATTAATGCTCACATAGGTTCAAACTGTTTCAATACACACTCAGAACTGGTTTGAGTTCTTGTATTTTGCCAGAATTTTGAATTTTGTTGAGTTTAATCATGCAAATAACAAAACTAATAACATCACATTTATACAGCACTTTGAAGTGTACCAAGTGTTTTCTTTATAACATTTATAGGGAAGATGATGTAGGAATTATCATTCCATTTTTTTAGAAGAGAAAACTGAGATCAAAGAGTTAAAATGATTTGCCCAAAGTTCTTTGCTTAGCAGAATCAGAGCAGGTCTCAAACCCGTTCTGATTCTTTTCTTTTATCTCTTTCCACTATGCCACACTACCTTGCATAAATTGAATACTAATTTTTCCCACTGGATTGTGAATTCTTTGAGCGCAGGGACTAGTTTTATTTGTGTTGCCTTCCTTTGTATTGTCACAGAGCCAAGCACATAGTAGCCACTGCTTGCTGATGTGACTTGAATTGATGAGTTACATAGGTGTTTGCAGTGGTATCATTGTTATGAGATTTTACCAGTGTAGTACTTTGTATTTGCTGATATGCTGTCTTGTGTTGTTCAGTTCATTTCAATAGAATTTAATTCAATAAGTAATTATTAAACATGTGTAATATGTCTGGTATTGTGCTAGATGATGAGGATGCAAAGACAAAATGAAAGTATCTTCAAGGAGTGTATGTGTACACGTGTGTTCATCCTTCGTTGCCAAAGAAGACCATGCCATCAGAGAAATAATGACATGACTTGCACTTGACTTTATTTTTTGAGTGAGGGAAGGCTGTGCAGGTCACCAGTCTTACTTCTCCTCCAGAGCCATCTGAATCCAGTGACCAGATATTCATCAAGATGACTGGAGATGACCCAGGATGAGGCAACTAGGATTAAGTGACTTGCCTAAGATCACACAGCTAGTGAGTGTCAAGTGTCTGAGGTGAGATTTGAACTCAGGTCCTCCTGACTCCTGCACTGGTGCTCTGTCCACTGCACCACCTAGATGCCCCTCAAGGTGTATAAATTCTAGTGAGAGAAACAATATGTATACAGATTCATAACACATAAAGTCAATGCAATATTAACATGAAGTAAATTCTGAGGGGAGGAATCGGTAAAGGCCTTGGCTAGGAGGAGGCACTTAAGTTTTGAAGGGAGCTAGTAATTACAAGAGGTAGAGATGATGAGGGAAGTCATTTCAGACATGGCAGAAAGCTTGTACAATAGTGAGTAGGTGAGTGTGACTGAGATGGGAAGTACTTGAAGGGATAGACTGTGCAGAGCTCTAAATGCCAATCAATCAAGCTTTTATTTTGATCTGCGTCTATGTTCTTGCTCTCCAAATATGTTTTCAATTCATTTAGGACCAGGAATACGTTGTTTAGCCATTACTCACTGTCATCTATAGTGAATGCTTTCTCCACAATAGATGTCTATATAATAAATATCTATTGATAGATTGATTGACCCATTGACATATCACTGTGAAAACCCTGGATTTGTAGACTCATGCCTGAGATTTTGTCACCAAAACAATACTGGGAAATGGAAGCAGGGAGATGTCTGGCCTGGATTATCCACATTGGCTACTATAATGAACAAATGAAATGGATATAACACAACCCTCCACATTACCTAAATATTAGGTCAAGTAGAACCATAGTCCCAAAGGAAAATGGATTGAGTTATGAACTAAAGATTTAGAAATTGTAAATTTTTATTTTGATTTGGTCACTTTTTTTGGGTAACCTCTAACAAGGTAATTTTTTTGGCACCAGTTCAAAATTTTACCACTTGTGAAATAGTAACACATCCATAAGTGGAATAGTTGTGGGAAATAAGTAGTAAAACTCACTGTATTTTACAAACATAATAATAGCAGTAGTAGCTACCATGTATATAGCATTCACCATGTGCCTGGCACTAGGCTAAGCGCTTTGCAGTTATCTCCTTTGAGCCTTACCATAACCCTGGGAGAAAAGTGCTATTTTTATTCCATTTTTATAGATGACGAAACTGAGGCAAATGGAGAATAAGTGACTTGTCCAGGGTCACACGGTGTCTGAGGCTAGTTTGAATCTAGGTCTTCCTGGCACTTTATTCACGGTGCTACCTAGCTACCCCCAATAAAAATGCCCTGAGCACAGCTAATTATGACAAAATGTATTACTCCTTGAGACCAGGTTGTTCCAGTGTTTAAAGATCTATTTACCATATTTCTACAAGATTTGAATCATTTAATGGAGATAGTAAAGAAAGGACAGGCAGACATCGAAGCCTTTTCGTAACAGGACCTTCCCACCTTTCCAGGCTTACTCACACTTTACTTCATTCATTACTCTTTATGGTACAACTGAAGTGGCCTGCTCGTCCTCATCTTCCTCCTGACTTCATCGCGTCTCTGTGCCTATGCACTAGCTTCCCCCTCTACGTAGAATGTGCATTTTTCTCACACATTAGAATGTAAGATCTAGAAGACAGGGTTTGTTTTATTTGTATCTTTGTGTCTCCAGTGCCTATCACTTAGTAAGTGCTTAATAAGTACCTGATGACTGATTGATCCACCATGTAGCCATCAAGGATTCAAACCCTTTGGGGATATGAAGCAGGCTATTCCAGTGAACTCACAAGTCCTTTCTCATTGAAAAGTCATGACCAATGCTGTCCATACATTCTCTGTCACTGGTCCCTTTTATTATTTTTAAAAATTTTTTTATTATATTATTATTTTATTATTTAGGGAGATTATAATCTCCCTAGAGGAAAAGGTACACAGGAGGTCAGTATCACTTGTTGGCAGAAGTGATTGGTTGGTTGACAAACGGTCCTCCAATCTTGAGTCTTATGATCTTGTTTTAATTACATTTGGAATATGAAAAATCCCAACATAAAGGGGTGGTTATCTTTTTTCTTTGCTGGTTGGGCACACACGTAAATCACTACATTGTACAAAATTATGTGGAAGCTGACTACATAATATATATTTAACTATGTGCAATATACATGTATGCATTTTATCCACATTTCTATCTAGAGGCAGTATGGAGAAGTGGAAAGAATACTGGCTTTAGAATCAGAGAACCTGAATTGAAATCATGCCTGTGGCTTTTACTGCTCTAGAGTTTGGGCAGATTACTCAACCTTCCTGGGGCTTAGTTTCCTCAACTATATAACTAGGGGGTTTAATTAGATGGCCTCTGAGCTCCCTTCTAGTTCCACATCTGTGATCCTATGATATGAACTATGAGCCTATGAACTATGCCTATAGATACAATGGAATACAGAAGCAGCAAAAATATAGAACAGGACTGAATCATGAATATATATATATATATGTATATATTTATACACATATGCATATGTATATGCACACATGTTAGAGTAGATAGATATAGGAGCCAGAAATTGCTTCAAGGTAGGATACAAAGAATACATGTGACAGCTAACACTTCTAACAAAGATCACTGATCACTTCTTGATCAGACATGGGTGTCAATAATTCTGACCCCAGCCTAAGTATGTGAATTAACTTTTAATTCTGAGACAGTCTCTATACTTAAAAGCATGCTATATAGGTCATCATGGAAACTATTTTCTATTATAGGTTTTATCCTTTGGATACCTCTCTTCCTAAGCCATCCATTCTACAAAGATCTCATAGACAGAATAGAGGATGAAAGGCATAACTATGTAAAATTACTGAATATTAAAGACTTTTTCTAGATCATAAATCTTGAGAGCAACAGGTACTACACCTTTTTGTCATGCTAGTTGTACATTATTTAGCAGAGTGTCTTGCACATAGTAGGCACTTATAATGGTTAGCTGGATTGAGGCTGATCACCAGCACCATTTAGTGGATGTCTAGGTTTGGATGGCAGATGTCTCATCATGTATGTAATTGTCAAATCAATATGATCCGAAGAGTAACCCAGCAGTCTCTGTAGACCTAGTCTGTTTCACCGACTCACATGGAGCAAATTATTTCAACTTGATTTCTACAAAGCAATCTAGGAAAATTTCTATGATGCAAAGTTACTGTGTGGAGTTTACATGTATGGTAATGGGTTGATCTCTACTTCCCAGAAAATTGTAAAAAGCACAGATCACACCATTGACCAGCAGGAAAATGCCTGATTATGCTTTGAAGTACTCCAAGCCTGGTTTCAGTATACCTGAGAGAAAATGATGCTTATTCATATTATTATAGTGAGGGTGAATTCTTATAAAGTATTTTGATCCCCTCAGATGAAAGGTTTGATGAACCATGGTTTGATTCAATCAGAATCCTCAGGTCAGCCTTTCAAATAGCTTTCAGAAAATTATTAGAGCTGAAAAAATTCTATTAAGCCTACAAAATGTGTTTTTGAACTCTACATCTTTGCTTAAGAAAATTGCTTCCTTCTGACTACTCAAATCCCTTTATACCATTGTATATTTTAAAGCTCAAACATTTGACTTCAGCAAATAGGATCCAAGTCTATTCATGTAAAATGGATAGATTACAGTAGAAATGACCTATCTTGACCACTGCCTCCACCTTATAGCACCTTGTAGTAACAGTGATTTGATCTCAATGATCAATAAAAATTGTCAGTGTCGTTAAAATGGCTGCATCTGTTTTTGCTGTGATAGTCCTAATTTCTCATCAGAAAAAATGTAGAAATGAACTCAGAATTCTTCAGTAAAATTTCATTAAGAAAAGCAAACCAGAAAGGAGGGATGTTGTGTAAGATATTTTATATGACATTCCATTTCCCACCTTGGTATGCTCTACCTTCCCCTGTTATACCTGGAATGATCCCCTTTTTCACTTCAATAACCCCATTCAAGGCTCAGCTCAAGGCCTTTGATTCTTTGTATTTCCTTTGCACATATTTTGCGTATACTTTTCTCTATAACTACATTTGTACCCAGTAGAATGTAAGTTTACTGAAGGCAGGAAGTTTCGTCATATTGTCTTATTATCTCTAGCACTTTGAAGAGAGCCTGACATATAGTAGGCTAATAAATACATATTAAATTGCATCTAAATATTTAATTTTATACCTGTCCTATTTTTTTGAGCCACTGGGCCTCAGGACTAGAACTAATTTTAATTCTTTTCTGGTTAGAAGAATTCATTTTTCCTCCATGTGTCAAAACAAAGTTCAGTGTGATTCTCTCTTGTATGGGTTGAAGATGAGGCTACTGAGAAACCAATGGAAAACAGCTCTCTGCTGACTTATTCAAAGTCCAATGAATTAATCTCCTATTTCAGGAGTGGCAGAGGGAGGGTTTTCTCCCCTTTACAGCTTTGAAGGACATGTTGTTGTGCCCAGTAGAATATCAGGGAATTGCATCTGAATAATAAGAAAGATTGTATTGACAGGAGAGAGAGACAATATGAGTATGAGAGAGTGAGAGTGTGTGTGTGTGTATGAGAGAGAGTGTATGTGTATGAGAGAGAGAGAGTGTATGTGGATGAGAGAGAGTGTGTGTATGAGAGAGATTGTGTGCATGTATGAGAGTGTGTGCATGTATGAGAGAGTGTGTGTGTATGAGAGTGTGTGCGTGTATGAGAGAGTGTGTGTGTATGAGAGAGAGTGTGTGTGTATGGGAGAGTGTGTACGAGAGAGAGTGTGTATGAGAGAGAGAGTGTTTGTGTATGAGAGAGTGTGTGTGTGTATGAGAGAGTGTTTGTGTATGAGAGAGAAAAAGTGTATGTGTATGAAAGAGTGTGTGTGTTTGAGAGAGTGTGTACGAGAGTGTGTATGAGAGAGAGAATAAGTGTGTGTGTATGAGAGAGAGTCTATGTGTATGAGAGAGAGAGAGAGAGAGAGAGAGAGAGAGAGAGAGAGAGAGAGAGAGAGAGAGGACAGGGACAGACAGACCTATGGAATAAGACCTAGAAAAGCTGCTTCATTTTCAGGTAGAACAACCTTATCATGTACTTTTACAATAAGTAAATGAAGAGCCAAAATCTCAGCTAATTCTGAATACTAGAGCTGAATCAATCAAGTCAATGGACTATTCTTTTGTCCTGCAGACACAGCATTTGCTTTAACATGAAATATCCTGGTTTTGTTGGATTCTGTAGCATCCCCAGGCTACTAAAAAGTCTTTTTTATGTTAAAATTCCACTGTGTTTTCAATGTCAGGGTTTCTTTTTCTTCAAAAGGAAAAGGGTCCCTTGTGGAAGTTTATGCAAGCTGACACATTCTCTTGTAAAATGTCCTTCTGAGACCATATGGTTTATCGGTAAGCACATATTTTTGGACCTTTTAAAATAAGTATTATGTGAAATTAACGTGAGGTGTTTTTAGAAAAGTGAATACTATTGAATCAATGGAATAGCATGTCTTTTTCTCCCCTGTGGTTCTTACTCTCTGCAATTTACCAAAAAAGTCATTTCCCCAACAATTAAAATGACATTTGGTCTATACAGCAAAAATCCTCATTGAAAGAGGTTATGTAACATGGCAGCCACTTGTCAAAATCAAAATTAAATATCCCTTTTTACTCTCCAAAAGCCATTAGATCTATTACAGCCTAATTACTTGGAAAATTCATTTTCCTTCTCCCCCCGCAACAGATATAGCCATAATTAGATCAGCATGCTCTCCAAGAGCATTTACAATTAGTAAACTCACACTATCACTCCAGTTCAGGTCCTAGTTTATCACCTCTTCCCTGGACTATTGAAATAGCTTTCTGATTGGTCTTCCTGTCTCAAGGCTCTATTCACTCCAATCTCTTTCAAACACAACTGCCAAAGTGATTTTTCTAAAGCACAGATTGACCATATCTTTCCTTACTCAGTAAACTTCACTGGCTCCCTAAGACCATTGCTTTCAAGATAAACTCTTCTGTTTGACATTTAAAGTCCTTTACAATCTGGTCCCAAATTGCCTTTCCAGTCTTATTACACGTTATTCTTTCATGCACACTGTAGCACAGACCACTTGCCTTCTTATTGTTCCTTATACATGGCAACTAGGTTTCCCAACTCTGTGGCTTTGCAGTAGCTATCCCTCATGCATGGCATTCACTTGCTCTTCAACTCTGCTTTTCACAACCTAGGTTTTTTTGAAGGCTTAGCTTAAGCTCCACTTTCCACATGAAGCCTTCTCACTACCACCCGCCCCCAACTATTTGGTATCTGTTTTGCACATTTCAACATACGTTTGTGTTGTTTTCCTTGGCTATTTGTGAATTCCCTGAGGGAGGTACTTTTTTATTTTTGTTTTTGTATCCCTAGTGCTTAGGTACCTGCGACAGCACCTGGCCTATGCTAGGTTCTTAATAAATGCTTGCTGTTTATAATTTGCTTTAAAAAACAAAACAAAACAAAACACTACTTCTACAATCTAATTCCATGAAACTGAGGTTACATGTCCCCCTTAATTCAGTTATGGCAATTAATACTAACAGAAATCCTCTTATCCTCTAAGACTAGAGTCAAACGGGTAGGATACTACTCTGTTTCAGTCAGTTTGAGGCTTAAGCCAAGATTCCATGGCAGAAATTATATTCAATTTCAAAGCAGATAGTAAAGTATTTATTCATTTAAATCAGGTTTAAATAAACAACTTTTGCTCTCCAATTATCTCGTGCTTCCCAGACTATCTTAACCATCTCAAGCACCTGTTACCATTAGTGTCTTAAATATCTACCTCACCATGGTTGTGGAAATCTGTCTTCCATATGGCGAACTACTTATTCTGTGTGATGTATGTGGCATGACTCTTTATAGTAAGTGGTTTTAGATCTGGGAAGGATTCCTAGTCTTTATTTCATGATAATGCAAAGTGCCTCCAAGCATCTCAAGGGGTCACCTGGAATTCTCCAACCAGAATTAATATTAATTATATGGAATGCTTCTAAAGAGAATTATATGGCTGCCCTAGGAAGTCAATCTGAAGAATGATTGGAATACAAGATGAAACAAGTCACCAAAAATGAATACAAAAGGTGCAGCAAAGTTGTATATAAATAGCATTAAGGAGGACAAAGCCTAACCTAAACTGAGACTTATTGCTTTAGCAATAAATACTAACAGCAGCAAAATGCCATGCTTAACCACATTGGAAACAGTAGAAAGAGCAAGGAAGGGATAACTCTTTCTTCCTCAATTCCTACTCCTTGTTGGAGTTATACAGAATGATATTGATGAGGAAACTACTTACCCTCTATTCCCCGGCCCCCCCTTTTTCTTCAGCAAAAAGAATGACATTCAGATACAAGAAAGATAAAACAAACAGGAAGAACAGGGAGTTGAAGACTAAGAGAGGTGAGGAGAGTTATATAAGAGAATACCCAGCTGCCACCAATGAATTCATATTACCTTATCAGGGTGAACTCTGTTCTTGGATATCTGAAAAACCTGTGGATTTAATTTCTGAGCCATTGTTAGTTATCTGTGAAGCATAATGGTGAATAAGATTCACCTCAGGTACCTACCTGGAACTGGAGGTAGGCCAATTTATTGGATTTTATAAAGGACAAAAAGGTAAATTCTTCAAACTGGCCACTGATTTCTGGGCCTTTTCTCTCGGTTCTCCTTCCTATCTAACCAGTCCTTCTCAGTCTCCTTGGCTCAGTCTTTATTTATGTCAGTTCCATTAATTGTGGGTACCTCTCAAGGTTCTCTCCTCTTTCCGCTATTTCACTTCCTGATCTCATCAACTTCCTCAGGCTATCTTATCATTTGTGCAGATAGTTTTCAGATTTAAATATTCAGTTTTTGTCTTTCTCCTGAACTCTAGTGTCTTATCTTACCATTGTAAGACAGATAAACACAGCACACAGGAGGGCTGCTAGCACAAGTTCACTCTTGATCAGACACTAAAGAGGGGGTTAGTAATCTTACTAATTAGGGGTTAATAACTAACTAATAACATTACCTAACGGGTTAAAAATCTTACTATACTAATTCTATTCTAGTTTTCTCAGAAGAGATTGTTGACAATGAGAGCCCAAACTCTTACAGCATTCCCCAATCACTCTTCTTGCAGGGGCCGGTCAGAAGGGGGGCCAACTACTGCTACGTCTTGATGGGGTCAGTTGAGACAGGCACAACTTGTGCATCCTGTAAATCACCTCAAAACTCAATGGGGGCCAGTTGAGACAAACACAGATTTTCCCCAAAGCCTTGATGGGGGCCAATCAAGGCACATACAGCATTTGAGCTTGTGCACTCAACCCTAAGGTTCCCCCCAAGCCTCAATGGTGGCCAGTTGAAGCACACATAGCATTTGTGCATTCAACCCTAAGGGTTCCCCATTCACTGTCTAGTGACCACCCATTTTATTGGCCAACAGACAAAGAAGGCATATTTCCATTAATAGCCTCACAAGTTTATATCACCTCATTCCTGTATCTCACTGTGCAGCTGCAGTGGATGTTTATATTTATCATCATAAAATGCTACACAAGCATGGTGGAGAAGTTTGAACCCTAACTGTGAGAACTCATATCTAGTACCTGGGAACAGGAGATTGTTATGGCTTTGGATCCTGGGAAACTGAACTCTAAGAAATAATAACAAAAATTGACTTTATACACACTAAAATCTACCTTACTAACTCTAAAATTCACCTTACATACAACCACCAATTACTTATTGGGTACTTTTTAATTGGCTATCTCATAGAAATCTTAGTCAACATGTCCCAAATAGAACTCATTTCTTACACCCAGACCTATATCTCTTCCAAACTTCCCTGTTATTACTGGGGGTACCACCAGTCACTTAGGTAACATCAGTGTTACCCTTGATTCCTCACTCTGATTCCCTTCATAATACAGTCACCAAATCTTGTCATTTTTATATTCATAACATTTTTTTTGGTATATGTGGTAGTAGTATTGTCAAGTCTTTGCATATAGTTTAGGGAATACCTTCCTAATTAAGGGATAATCTGATATATGTGACTTTTCTACTCACATAGCTATAACCCTAGTTTAAGTCTTTATTGCCTCTTTTCTAAGTAAGAAACTTACAATAATCTTAACTGGTCTCTTTCCACTCCAATCTACATAGTTGCCAAATTGAGTTTTTCTAAAGAATAGGTGTGATCATGTCACCTCTCTGTTCAATAAATCCCAGGGACTTCTTATTCACTCAATATAAAATGGTTTCTTTGGCATTTAAAGCTTTTACAACTTGACCCCTTCCTACCTTTCTAATCCTCTTACATTTTACTTTTTCCTCCCCTTACTCTCCAGGCATACTGTCTTATTTGCTGTTATTCACATTATAAAAAGAAATGAAGAGATTATTTTTAGTCTTCTCCCTTTGAGAAGGGAGTCTTTGATTTCTACATGGAGGAGAGTAGGAGAGATAGGGAACTCATTGTAAACGTCATCTATCTCTGCACCTGCACCTCTCCTTTCCCCTTTCTCTCTCTTACCCCTAGTTAAATAAAAGGATTTTCTGGCTAAAACAAAATGAAATGAAAGAAAACAAGATAGTTCCTGCCCTCAAAGAGCTTATATTCTAATGAGGGAAGGCAACATATATAATGGAAGTTGTGATGCAGTAAGCTTGGTCTGAGAAGACACAAAAAGGGTCAATGAAGTCTTAGGGAAACTGATTGACATGTCCTTTCCTTTACAACAGATCACTTGTAGTATTGATCTGCTTAGTGATGCCACAATAAGAGGCTGGTAAGAACTGCAACAGCATGACCTCAAGATGACCAGAGAACAGCCTAGCAAGTTGAATACTTGTGGTAAACTCTCACTAATAAGAGGCCCAGAACCCCAGTGCTTCAGTGGGTAGCTGGAGCACAAGATCAGAGGTAGAGGGTGGAGGCATGAAAATTACTGGAAACGACCCATGATTTGATTATATTGGAAACCATGGGAAAGACATTAGTCGGCTTTGATCTTTTGTTTCATCTTTGGTCTCCCTCTTCCTCTCCCTCTCCCTTCTCTCTTTTCCTCTCCTTCCTTCCTTCCTCCTCCCTCCCTCCCTCCCTTCCTTCCTTCCTTCCTTCCTTCCTTCCTTCCTGTCCTGGTTTCCCTCTTTGGAAGACTCTTTGTCTTCCTTCTCTTGCTCCGTCTCTCTCTTTGAAGCTAAATGATGTATATGAACTCTTATCAAGAAAGGCCCAGCTTCTTGAACCAAAACATAATTGAATTTCATCCTAATTGCAGAAATGTTTGTATTTCTTTGCCCTTAGGATTACCATTAAGAACTACATCCTCAATTTGCAGAGGTTGTTTCAGATGACTTTGTGTATTTGTACAGGGATAAACATTTGTCTGAAAATCCATATGTTTGCAAGTCTTCATTAAACATTTCTTTTCTTCTCTTGAGAAAATTGTATATTTATTCAGTGGGATTCAACCAGTCTAGTTTTCTACTATTCACTACTTTAAGATCCTAAGAATTACTGGCTTCAAAGTTGCTCCTTAATAGACCTCCTGGATCAATGTTGATAATAAATATAGTGAAAAATACAGGAATAGAAGTTTAAAGGGAGAAATAATTTTAATATTTGTATCTTTGAGCTGGGCGTTGTGGCACTTCTCTAATTTCTGCTTCTGGGAAGGCTGACACTAATAGATCACATGAGTTCAGTTCTCAGCTGCAGAAGCTAAGCCAACCAAATATTTGCACTAAGTATGACACCACGAGAAGGTAAGCTAGTGATGCAGTAGATAGAACACTAAACCTGGAGTCAAGAAGATCTGAGTTCAAACACTTTAACAGGGTAAGTTATTTAACCTCTGTTTGCTTCAGTTTCCTCAACTGTAAAGTAAAGATAATAGCATCTTATCTTTCAGGGTTGTTCTGAGGATCAAATGAGATATTTGTCAAAGCCATTAGCCAGTGCTTGGCATGTAGTATATTCTATATAAATATTTCCCTCCTAATATGGTGAGTTCCTGTCATGAGGGAGTCATCAGGCTTCCTAAGGAGGGATGAACTGATCAAGTCCAAAACGGAACAGATCAAAGTTCTTTTTTGTTCAGTCATGTCCAACTCTTCATGGCCCCATTTGGGATTTTTTTTGGCAAAGATACTGGAGTGGTTTGCCACTTCGTTTTCAAGCTCTTATAAATGGGGAAACTGTAACAAACAGGATTAAGTGACTTGCCCAGGGTCACAAAGCTAGTAAGTGTCTGAGGCTGGATTTGAACTCAGGAAGATGAGTCTTTCTGAGACCAGGTCCTGAATTCTATTCTCTGTGCCACCTAGCAGCTAGCAAAACTTCCTTACTGATTATTATTGGAGTCCCACATCTGGGTATCTGCTGCACTTTCAACCTGTGTAAAAAAAGGAGACCTAGTTAAAAAAAAATAAAAAACTAGTACATTTACTGACATTGTTTCCTACACTTAGAATATCCTTCCTCTTCCTCTTTGCCTGTTGAATTCCTAGGCAGGTTACCTCAAATGTTACCTCTTCTAAGAAGTTTACCTTGCTCTCCAGTTGGAAATGACCTTTCCTCTTGGAATTTACATTTTTTTTGCAAGTCTTTTGTGAATTTATTATATTATGGTATATCATATTTAATCTGCATTTATATCCTATCTCCTCACTCACATAAATGAATGAGTTACATAAATTATTAAATAAAGGAATGGTACTTTTTGAGGGTAAAGATAAATACTAGTCTTTGAATCCTATTCAACTCCAATTTAAAAAAATGGTGTTTAACTAGATTATAATTACAATTTAATTACAAATAAAAGTTTACTGTAAAAAGACAGATGGCAACACAATATCAGTATAATCCAGAGTAATTGGTTATGTTTCAGGGTCATTGAAGTATAGAAAGGTATTTCTGCAATGCATTTTAAAGCCTAGGTAAATTGTATGTCAAATAAAAAGCATTATAAAAGGTTTCAGTTGAATCGTTATATTAAATGAACCTTTCAACACCTTTCAGAAGAAAAGAAATATTATTTTTTGTGATGGAATAGCCAGTGCTCTTCTCAAAGATATTTGTCTAGGCAAAGGAAAATATTCTAGGAAGCTTTAATTATACACACACACACACACACACACACAAAACAATGAATCCTAGTGTCCATTTACAGCATTATTTTTCTCCTCTCCCCTCTCCCTCGACCTGCAAGATCAGTGTTCCAGGGATGTTCTCAGAAATTAAAATGCCACATACACTACCCTGTCTTCCTATGTAGCCACCTCCCATTACAACCCACTACATGATTACTCATATGCTAAAAGCTGTCTTTGTTTCCCTCTTTCAGTGCTCCAGTATCAAATAGTATTTTGTTCTGCTAACGTTACAATCAACAGAAAGCTGGAAGCCATTCTCTGACCAGTGAACTAGTACAAAGGAATGAAAACAACTGCAATTGATATATTAAAAGAAAAAATCTTTAACTCCCTATTCTCTGGAACATTATTCTAATTATTCTACCATATTCTAGCTAATTTATCTAGGTAAACTTTCTATCCGGAGAAGTGCTCAAAGATATAATTAAGAAACAATATCTTCAGAATAATAATTGTATCAACAGTGTCCGTACAAGCTAGCATGGGTACCTTGATCTCACCTGTTAAATATGAATTATCATCTCTTCCTCTATGAGTCAGTATGGTGTAATGGATAGGACATTGGAGTTGGAGTCATGAAAATGATGGTTCAAATCTTGCCTCTGATATTTACTATTTGTTTGATTCTATGCCTCAATTTCTTTGTCTGTAAAGGGATGGAGATTTAACCACTCTGTACCTCAATTACTTTGTTTGTAAAGGGATGGAGATTTAGCTTGATTACCTGTAAGGTCCATTCTAGATCTAAATCAGTGATTCTAAATTAGTTTCTAGGACTTCTAACCCTCTCTAGTCTATATAGTATTGGAATTAACTGTTATTTAAATGTTTGATAGAATTCACTTGTAAATCCATCTGGCCCTGGAGATTTTTCCCAAGTGTGTTCACTGATGGCTTGTTCAATTTGTTTTTCTGAAATGGGGTTGTTAATCTGGGCAATTTATATTTTTTAAAATAATCATCCATCTTATTTAGATTGTCCAATTTATGGGCATAAAGTTGGGCAAAGTTATTTCTAATTGTTTTAGTTTCCTCCTCATTAAAGGTTAGTTCACCCTTTTCATTTTTGATATTGGTAATTTGATTTTCTTCTTTCTTTTTTAAAATCAAATTGACCAAAGGTTTATCAATTTTATTGATTTTTTCATAAAACCAGCTCTTAGTTTTATTTATTAGTTCAATAGTTTCTTAATTTCAATTTTATTAATCTCTCCTTTGGTTTTTAGTATTTCTAATTCTCTAGGCTTGTCAAAGTCAGCAAGGAGAGGAAGATAGAAATTCCTGATCATTCCACCATCTTGGCTCCCGGAACCGGAAACCCATCTCCACTCCAAATACACATTTACTTTTGCCTTTTATTTTCAAACGTGAAACTCTGATTTATGATATATTAACTTTTCTAACAGTATTGATTTTTGTTATTCTTTTCTTGTTTCATATGTCTTTTGACAATGTATATTCAACAATGAAATTCTAATAATTTAATTTAATTCAATAAAAAATTATTGAGTAGCTATTGAATAAAAGGTATTATTCTAGGCTCTGACAAATAGAATCATGGTATGAATATAGTAGACTCTAGTCCTTCCTACCAGTCTTTGATGTTTCAGATTATAAACTCCTTCGTAGTCAGGGACCATGCTGTGTGTATTGTCCTATGGACAGATGTATTAAGCAAAAGATATAGATGAGGATAGCAAAAGTTTGCATTTATATAGTATTTTAAGCAAATCTTCCATGAAAAATTTAGAGAAAGACATGAGCAAGAATTGTAAGGAATATAAGGGTATCGATGGGTTGCAAGACCATTTCAACCTTTCTATTCTTATCCTCTTAGTTTTTTAATATTTTATTTCCTTCTATATGTAAAAACAATTTTAACATTTTAAAAGTCTCTGGAATTTCAAATTCTTTTCTTCCCTCCCTACATTTCTCCCTGAGATGGTAAGCAATATGATATGGGTTATACATGCGCAGCCATGTAAAATACATTCCATATTAGTCATTTTGTGGAAGAAAACTTGAACTAAAAAAAAGAAAGTGAAAAATAGTATACTTTGGTCTGAATTCAGATCCTATCAGTTCTTTCTCTGGATTCAGATAGCATTTTTCCATAGCGAATCCTGTGGGA
This sequence comes from Potorous gilbertii, assembly GCA_028658325.1. NCBI lineage: Eukaryota > Metazoa > Chordata > Mammalia > Diprotodontia > Potoroidae > Potorous > Potorous gilbertii. Next base: position 114,653,722 of record CM053770.1, on the reverse strand, counting down.
TTGTATTATATCATTGTATTGCTAAGGAAAGCTAAGTCGTCATTCACAATTGTTCATAGTACAATGTTATTGTTACTATGTACAATTTTCTCCTGGTTCTGCTCATTTTATTTGGATCAGTTCATAAAAGTCTTTTCATGAAATCATCTTGCTTGTCATTTCTTATAGCACAAAGATATTTCATTGCAATCATATACCACAACTTGCTCAACCATTCCCCAATTGATGGGCCTTCCCTTGACTTCCAGTTCTTGGCCACAACAAAAAGAGATGCTATAATTACATGTATGTAACATACACACACATGCTATAAATATATGTGTAAAAGCATGTATATTTTTGTACATATAGGTCATTTTCATTTTTTAAAAATCTCTTTGGACTACAGATCTAGTAGTGATATTGCTGGATCAAAGGGTATGTATGGTTTTTATAGTCCTTTGGATGTAGTTCAGATTGCTCTCCAGAATGGTCTAGTCATTATACAACTTCACCAACAGTGCATTAAAGTCTCAATTTTCTCACATCCCCTCCAACATTTGTCGTTTTCCTTTCTGTCATGTTATCCAGTCTGAAAACTGCGGGAGTGACAACTCAAAGTTGTTTTAATTTGCATTTCTCTAATCAGTAGTACTTCAGAACATGTTTTTCATATGACTACAGATAGATTATATTTATTTGTCTGGAAATGGAGTGTTCACAACTTTTGACTGTTTATCAATTGAAGAATGGATCTTGTTTCTTTAAATTTGACTCAGTTTCTATATATTTGAGAAATGAGGTCTTTATCAGAAAAACTTGCTGTAAATTTTTTTCACAATAGTGATCACCAACTATTTCCCTTCACCCTATTTTCCTCCTGTTTATCCTATTCTTTCACTCCTTTCACCATGTACATTCTCAAATGTGTTTTGATTCTTACTTTTACATCTCCAGTCCACCCTTCTTTCTATTAGCCCCCTTTCTCTTATCTCCTTCCCTTCCTCCTTTCCTGTATGGTAAAATAGATTTCTATAACCAAATGAATGTGTATGTTATTTCTTCTTTGAGCCAATTTCAGTAAGAGTAAAGTTCATATGTTTCCCTCTTTGATTCCCTCATCTTCTTCATCCATTGTAAAATCTCTTTTGGGCTTCTTTTGTGTCAGATAACATCCCATTCTATCATTCCCTTTCCCCCTCTCCCAGGGCATTCCTTTCTCTTATCCCTTAATTTTATTTTTTTTAGATAATCATCACATCATATTCAACTCACAATTGTGCTTTCTGCATATACTTTTAGTTGACTTAATGTTAAGCAAGTTTTTAGTAGTCATAAGTATCATTTTCCTATTTAGAAATATAAACAGTTTAACTTTATTGAATCCCATATTATTTCTCTTTCCTGTTTATCATTTTATTCTTCTTTTTGAGCCTCATATTTAAAAGTCAAATTTTCTGTTGAGCTCTGGTCTTTTCATCAGGAACTTTCATCTGGGGACATTTCAAGTCCCATATTTCAATTAATGTCCATTTCTCCCCTGGAAGGATTATACTCATTTTTGCTGGGTAGGTGGTTCTTGGTTGTAATCCTAGGTCTTTTGCCCTCTGGAATGTAGAAACTGTTAAATCTTATATTATCATGACTGTGGTTCCACAATATTTAAGCTGTTTCTTTTTGGCTGCTTGAAATAGTTTCTTCTTGACCTGGGAGCTCTGGAATTTGGTATAATATTCCTGGGAATTTTCATTTTGGGATCTATTTCAGGAGATCAGTGTAATCTTTCTATTTTACCTTCTGGTTTTAGAATATGAGGGAAATTTTCCTTAATAATTTCTTGAAAGATGATATCTAGCCTCTTTTATTTTTTGATCATAGCTTTTAGGTAGGCCAAGAATCCTTAAAGTATGTCTCCTGGATCTATTTTCCAAGTCAGTTGTTTTTCCAATGAGTTATTTCACATTATCTTCTCTTTTTTAATTCTTTTGATTTTGTTTCATTGTTTCTTAATGTCTCAAAAAGTCATTAATGTTCACCTACCCAGTTCTAATTTTTAAGGAATTATTTTCTCCAGTGAGTTTTTGTACCTCCTTTACCATTGGGTCAATTCTGTTTTTTAAAGAGTTCTTTTTTCAGTGAGTTTTTGGATATCTTTTCCCACTTGACCAATTGTGCTTTTCAAAGCATTTTTCTGTTCATTGGATTTTTATGCCTCTTTTATTATTTGGGCTATTTTATTCTTTTTAAGGTGGTTTCTTCAGTACTTTTTTTGTATGTCCTTTACCAAGCTATTGACTCTTTTTCCCATGATTTTCTTGCATCACTCTCATTTCTCTTCCCAGTTTTCCTTCACCTCTCTTATTTTATTTTTAACATCCTTTTGAACTCTTCTTTGGCCCGTGGCCAATTCATATTTTTTTGAGGCTTTTGATATAAGAATTTTGGCTTTATTGTTTTCTTCAGAGTTTGTGTTTTGATTTTCCCTGTTACCATATTAACTTTCTATAGTCAGGACCTTTTTCTGCTGTTTACTCACTTTCCAGCTTATTTCTTGACTTTTAACTCTATGATAAAATGGGGCTCTGCTTCCAGACAGGAGGGGATATCATTCCAAGCTTCAGGTTTTTTGTGTAGGTGTTTTCAGAGGTAACTCTGAGGATCTGCAAATTTTTGTTTCTAGGGATCTAGAAAGAGGTGTGTTTACTATTCTCTTGTACTCTGCACTGGTCTGCTAGTGACCACAAGCTCTTTTCTTCACCCTGGAACTGTGACTAAGGTCCCAGCTTCCCTGTGGCTCTGGTGTACTAGTACCCCTCCTTGTCCTGGGATTGAGACCCAGGACTGCAACCCAAATCCAAGTATGGGTAATGCAACACAGTACTGTCCCTGGTGCCAAGGGTCCGACCCTTGTAATTTCCTTACCAGTTTTTCACCCTCATTACTATCTGTGAGCTGAGATATCTGGAAACTTTCACTGTCATTGCTGATTCAGAGTGCCAAGGCCTGTTCTTGGGTTATCGGGACTTGGTCTGCACTGGCATGACCTGCACTGGACTGTGATCTATCCTTGCTATGGTGCAATAGACATTTCTTTCCAACCTTTTAAGTTGTCTTAGTCTGGAAAATTTTTTCATTCCATTTCTTTGTGGATTCTGCTGCTCTAGAATTTATTTTGAGTCATTATTTAAAGGTATTTGGAAGATTTTGGGAAAGAACTCAGGGAAGTCTCTGTCCTTTCTCCACCATCTTGGCTCTGCCCCACCAAAATTCATCTTTTGTCTTATAGGGTTAAGCTCAACTTTGTAGAATCAGTCGCCCTGTGCAGTCCTGAGCTCCATTCCTCTATGGGATACATTATTCAATTCTCCCTTCCTTTGTCTAGTGGATAAGGAATAGTTTTGCATTATTTTTATGCCCTTTCATTTCTATTTGAAGGAATTTCCTCTTATCTCTTACAGAACTTGTTATTTCTGAATTATTATATTTAACCACAATGTTTCTTCAAGTTTGTAGTCTTGAGTTTTTTGTTTTTAGTGGGGGGAGGCAATATGTGAATATTTTCTATTGAAATTTAATTTTCTACATTTGGAAATTCTGTATAGTTTTTTTCTATTATTTATTCTATTCTATTTCCTGTGTGAAGGCTATATTTCCTTCTGTTATTGCTATTTTCCCTTTTGATTTATCTGCATATATTCACAGTCTTTGGATTTTTTTCTCTTTGAGAGCTTTGGAAATTTCAGTCCTATTTTTCCCTTCATTTCACTTGCTGCTCACTTTCTGACTGTCTTCTCTTACAATGATTTCTTCAGGGGCGGGATCTCAAAGCCTTTTAGCCTCTAGTCATGCTGGACAATTCATAGTTCACTTAGCTTAGGACTAGGTCTTTACCTCAGCTGTCTTTTCAGTGGATAGAATTGACCCCAGTTGAATGATGAACTTTTTCCCTCAGACTTAGTGGCAAACTGCATAATTGCACTGCCCCCCTCCCCCATCTGTCTATGGCCACACTAAACCCTGTTCTGTTCCCCCTCTTCCTTAATTCTCTGGCTCTGCATTGCCAGTTCAGAGAGCTGCCATACTGGGCACTGGTTGTCTGTTGGAGCCCTTATCAAGTTTTTGCTCCTGAAGGATTTCTAATGCACTAATTATCTGCCATGGTCCAAACAAACTTTCACAGTATTGAGCTAGGGTCTACATCGCAATGGAAAGATGGAAGGGGGGATGGTGGGTGGAGTTGGGTTTTATTTCAAGCATTGGGTCTGCTAGTGGAACTTTACTGGTGGTAGTATGAGAGGTGGGGGGTGGGGTGCTCATCGAGCTCAGGGTAGGCATCATTGCAGTTTTTTCTAAGCTTCTTTTGGATTTTGGGTATCCCAGACCATAGAAACAGTCAAAGTTGCTTTGTATTTGGTGCCCTTCTTTTTGGAGAGGTTCGAAACACCATAGGGATCAGAGAAAATGTCTAGTATGCCATCCTGTTGCTTATAGGATCTGAAAGTCTTGGCATAGTCTATTCTGGATAATGTCATGCCAGTTTTTTGTGATCATTTCCTTTTCTAGATATTTACAATCTCATTTTATGTTTTAGAATTTTCCTAGGAAATGAAATGAAGCTCACTTGCTTATAGTATGGAGACTCTACCTTTCTTAAAAAATATTATGATAAGCCTTTCTCTGGTCCTGGGGAACTTCTTCCTTTCTTTTTGATTTTTAAAGATCACTGACTGTGCCTCAGAAATGCAATGTGTCAATTTTCACTGCATCTAGGGATGTAATTCATCTGGCCTGATGTCTGAAATTCATAAGATGTAGATGTTGCCCCTCTTTTATTAGTTCTTTACTTACCTTGGGTTTCATTTGCAAATTAGCCAATTTTTTTTCAGTCCAGGATGAATAAGTAGCAGATCTAAGTAAATAAGTAAAAATAAAACTAAGGTTCAAACCCAGTCCCATTGATTTCAAACTTACCATACTAGCTCTTGCAATACTATTTCTTATAATATAACATTGAAATTCTAGCAGGTAATTTTGTAGTTAGGGTGTATGCTAGTGGGTGATTTATTCTATTTTATGTCTTTCTGGCCACTGAACAAAAATCCAAAATGGCCCTCTAAACTGCATGGTCCTTCTGTCTTTCCTCAGGGGCAGTGGCAGAGTGGTGGAAAAAGGGGCAAAGAGTGCTAAGAATAACAGTTCTTATCCCATATATAAACTCTAATTTAACTCTTGGCACTCAAATTGAGATCTTGGTCCAATGACCAATTGGGACTCTACTGGAAGAACTGAACACCATCCAAATTGATATTCTTACTATAAATGAAATCAGAAGACATAAAGAAATTGAAACTAAATGTAAAGATGACTCATAGGTTCTCCTTTGGAAAGGTGAGAACAAATGTTGCCAGAGTTGCTTTCACCACATACTCAAAAGAGAGTATATCATGGATAGCTTGCTCAGCAGTGCTCAAGGTAAGTGAAAACAAAGACCACTGTAACAATAATTTTATCTACTACTAGCAATGAAGAAATAGAGAACTCATATGAAGAATCTGACAATCTATGAAAATTAATAAAATTTACTTTGGTAAATTATCTTTAGTAATTTCAGTGCAAAGATATGTTCAGGGGGGACATAACGAAAAATAGGAAGGGAAATATTAGGAATCCACTGTCAATCAGAGAGAAGTCAAAAGTTTGTAGATTCCTGGGATACTCTTAAATTCTTCTTGAAGAATGCTTTCTTCAGGATAAAGTTTGAAAGGTGGTAGGTGTAGTGAGTAAATAAGTACATAGGAAGAAACATACCTTAACTGACAGGACATGACTTGTTACAGATACGAGTTATTTAAAAATTAGCTACCTCTCTTTAGTCAGATCATTGACTGGCTAGGTCAAAGTTCAAAATAAAGACCAAATCAAAAGAAAGAATAAAGATGGGCAGAAAATGCTGCTCATCCATTGTAGAAGCTCCAGTTCAATCTGTATGACCAAGCTTTAGATTCTGAAAAAATGACAAATGGTAAAAGTAAAATTACTGACATTGAATATTACCCTTTATTCAAGAAATTTATCCTGAAATGAATCTCTGAACTCTTGGACACAGAAGTTTACTTTTACTTAGTTTAATGCCTAGAACAATGATGGGGAACCTTTCACTTCGAGGTCCCATGTGGCCCTTTAGGTTCTCAAGTGTGACCCTCTGACTATATCCAAACTTCACAGAATAAATCCCCTTAATGAAAGAATTTATTTTTATAAAACTTGGACTTAGTCAAAAGGCTGTACCCAAGGACCTAGAAGGCCACAGTTTCCCCACCCCGGTTTGGGACATAGTAGACCCTTCATAAGTGCTTGTTAAATGATTGAATTATTAGAAACAGTACCCACACAGATATCATGAGATATAGAGCTCAAAAGAACTTAAGATATTGTCTGCTGAAACCACCTAATTTTACATATGAAGTCATATAGCTTAAAGATAGAATGTCTATGATCTGAGCTCAGGTCTCTGACTCCAAATCCAGTCTTCTTTCTTTGATACCCACACTATACTCTGCTGTTTCTCCAACTAGGTAATTTTATTGTAATTTCACTCAGAACTTAGTTTTATAAAAAATAGCATTATAATAGGTAGTTAGAAATGCAAGTTATTCATTCTTAGATCTCTAAATGTTTGAAACTATTAAAGTTATAGAATTATGTTATGACTTTTGTATACCTATGAAATCTAGACAGTATATGAGCACCATGCCAGGAAACTGAATCATTTTCACTTAAATTATATTAGGAAGATTCTGAAGATCACCTGGCTGTATAAGATGACAGACACTGAGGTTCTTTCATGAGCCAAACTGCCAAGCATTTGCTCTACTGCAGAGAGCACAACTGGAATGGGCTGGCCATGTTGTTTGTATGCCAAACACACCTTTGCTTAAAAGACTATTTTAAGGGAAACTAACATAAGACAAACATTTACACAAAGTTCAAAAGAAGCTACATAAGGACATTTTTAGAGTCTCTTTGAAGAACTTTAGAATTGATTGTGTGATACAGGAGACAAAGGACTGCCCAGCATTTCGTGCCCCCATAAAAGAATGGTGCTATGCTCTATGAGCAAAGTAGAATTGCAGTAGCTCAAAAGAAATGTGATATATACAAATTTAGACATCTCCACTCCAGTTGTTCATGTGGGCTCTTTGTGTCTAACTCCTCCTGAGCTCATGTTGATCTGATCAGCCACAGTTGGACACGATGTACCTTGACTCCAACGTAGTGATGTCTTTTGGTCCTCTGAGAAAGAAGGACAACAACCATAGACTTTTGGGATACTCTGTATTGTCAGATAGTCCCAGTATAATATATTTTGTTCTATAAAAATTGTTACATTTAAACATTTAGGATTCTAAGAGTAAATAACTTATATTTCCTGCTTTAACAGATTTACAACTGCACTATAACTTTTGAAACACCCTGCACAACCTCCTCTTTTCCCCTGTATCAGAGGACAAAAATAGCTTAAATCAGATGGCTTCATTGTTGCTAGAGTACTGTCCTTTTCTATTCTGTGCCCCTGGAACGTTTATGAAACTTTAAAGATTTGCAGCATGGCCTTCATAAATACAGCCAATAATTGATTATTAATCAATCAAGCAGCAAGCCTTCATAAAGCATCTACTATGTGTCAGGTACTGGACTAAGGTGCTATATCAATGCATTGGCATAGACCATCGAAATCAATTAAAAAATTTGCTAGCTAGGTTGAGGTCACAGACCATTTTTCCCCCTGAGGTATATACATTGTTGTCCTTGGAAAATCTATCACAACTTCGGACAACAGGTTTTGTGCTGCTCAGTCTAGCTAGATTGGGGCCATACTTTCACTTTCACAAAATCCTCCTACCATATTTTTTGAGCACCACTAGTTTATCTCAATGTAATTATTTAAAAGGCCAATCTAATGTAGTTTAATCCTTCTGATGGATCAGGCAGGACTCTACTTATTTAAACCACCATAAAGAATAAAGAAGGTTTCTATCCTATCACAATAATGTATTCCTAAGGTGAATAGAAATAAAACTTAATTAAGTTAGACCTCCTCTAGTCTCCCATTTGGACTTTTTATTTGAATCAGATTGACAGTACTCTGAATATTTCCTTTTAGTTACAATTTTAAAAGAAAGTAGGGAGTTTCTAAGCAAAACTGTGTCAAGTAGTTACCTTCTTTAAGAAAATCAGTTCTTTCCTTCACATTTTCCCCTTCCTTTTCTTTGGTTTACATTTTTATTTTTATCTTTTGTACGTCCATTGCCTTCATTTCCAAATATATCCCTCCCATCTCCTATTCAGAGAGCTATCTCTGTAATAGATCCTTCACATTTTAAAGAGTACTTTAGCAAAGGCATCATCTCCCCATACTTATTCTGAATGAGTAGAATTTTCTTCCACTGTAAGCAGGAGTAGCTAGTGGGAAACCATGCCCTTGTACTTGACCACAGATACAAGTAATGAATGCCAAAAACATGTATCAGTTACTAAGGGTGAAAGGTTCTTTGTAGAGCATAAAGATATATCATTTTCCTTTTTTAGGTTTTCAAGTCCTTTATCCCCATACCCTCCAAAAGAAAATGATGTTAAAAGAGAAAGAAAAGATATAGAACTGAAGATCACCCTGAGATCTCATTTACTTGAAGCTTCAGTTATGTCCTGCAAAAAATTTGTGGGAATATCCTAGGGTTTATATGCTGTAGACAATGTTAGCCTAACCCCCCAGAAGTCTTGCATGCTGTTCTTTCTGGCCTGGTCTTAATGTTCTTTGCTTTATCCCTAAATCATGAACAACATAAGATCAGAGAAATAAAACACCTTTGGAAATGAACTGGACATCAACAGATCAAATTCATCAAAGGATATGAATAGAGGTAGTTCTTGAAGGAAGAAATCCAAGCTATCAACAACTACCTGAAAGTATTATCCAAATCACTAGAAATTATAAAAATACAAGTTAAATTAAACCAACTCTTAAGTTCTATCCCATATCCATCAGATTGGCAAAGATGAAAGGCAAGAAAAATGACATACATTGGAGGGGCTTTAGTAAGGCAGAAATACTAGCACACTATCAGGAAAGATATATATTGGTGCAGCTGTTCTGCAAAGCAATTTGAAATGATATCCCATAGATAACTAAACTATGTATCTTTTGACCCAGCAATACCAGTATAAGGCATATACCCCAAAGAAATTAAAGGAAGATGAAAAGGATTCATATGTACAAAAATATTTATAGCAGTATTTGTTTAAGTAGGAAAAAAAGAAAGAAACTGCAGAACCTATTGGGGAAGGGCTAAACAATTGTTACATGAATGTAATGAAATATTAAGTCACAAGAAAAGATGAAATGGACAGTTTCAGAGGAAAATAGGGAGACCTTTATGAACTGATGCAGAGTGAAGTATATATAACTAGGAGGACAATTTATGCAGTGAAAATATTATGATTAAAAATAACTTTGAAAGATTTTAGAACCCTAGTCAATGCACGTGATGGATCACTTGCCGAAGACTAAGAATGAAGCATGCTCTCTACCTCTTGATAGAGTGGTGTGGGAATCATTAAGAATACATTTTTAGACATATTTGTTATGAGGATTTTCCTCCCCTCCCTTGCTCTCCCCTTGCCTCCCTTCCCCTCTCCTCCCCTCCCTCCCCTCTCCTCCCCTTCCCTCCTCTCTCCTCCCCTCCTCTCCTCTCTCTTCCTCTCTCCTTTCCTAGCAACTGTAATATTCATCTGCCTCATAGAGTGTCTGACAGACACTTCCTTTGGACAGTACTAGGTGAACTCAGATATTTGCTGATTCTCTGACCCTGTAGTGGCCACTGCCCTTCCATTTACATCGGCAGTCACATGTCACAGTTATAGCTCCTCTTATCTTTGCTTACATTTAGATCTATGGCTCCTTGAGGATATTTGGGAAAGCCTCAATCATCTGAAGAAGTAATAAATCCTAAAAATGTTTTGGAAAAACGATGATGAGACTAATTTTATTCATTGTGTGTTGATTCTTGTTAGCATCTATTTCCTTGGATTCTGAGAGTCAACAATATTTGGAGTTCAAAGCAACCTTTCCCCACCCCTTGAATAGTAATTACTTAATAATTGTTTTGGCTAGACATTTATTTATAAATGCTATGGAAGTACATATTGATAGTTTAATATCATTAGTATATTTTGTTATTTGGTTCACAAATTTTCTTGTTTGTATATACACACATATATGTATATATAAATGTATACACACATGTACATATACAGGGTGTCCCAAAAGTTTTAGTGTAGTTTTAAACTATTGTGTGGCATATACTTGTATGTGTATTCTATATAGTACAAGAAGATCTGCAAGTCAAAAAAAAATAAAGTGTTTTCTCCTCTTCTCTTGTTTCATCTCTCTCTCTTTTTTTGTGTCTCTGTTTCTGTGTCTCTTCCTATCTGTCTCTGTCATCATAGGGAACTCCTTGGAGAGAACATTTCCTCCACCAATGCAGATCAGCACCTTCTCTACTTTTTACTTTATAATTTTAGAATGTTATCAAGGAACTAGGTGAGTGACTTGTCTGGGGCCACACTGCCAGTATGTGTTAGAACTGAGCCTTGGGTCCATATCCTCTTGGCATCAAGGTTGGCTCTCTCTTCACTAGACCACCCTGCCTCATAACATACGGATGCATATCAATGTGCAGTTGTATATACACTATGCCATTGCAGTTGGTGTCTAGACAACCTGCCTTAAAAAGTTACCTCCGATACTCTTTAGCTCTGAGCTAGTCTTTTTGGGTCTCAGGGTCCTCTTTGGTAAAATGAAGGTAAGACCTATACCATAGAGACTTTGAAAAGCTTGAAGGATTATATAAATGGCAGAGGTTATCATTGTAAAATATTACTATTTACACATGGTCATATTTTAAAAAAATAATGGAAATTCCAAATTCTTCATATTAATTAAAAGAAAACATTCCAGCAAATAGAAATGCTATGTAGGTAATTATTACAACCCCATAAAAATGTAAATTTCAACTGTCATCAAGGTTTCGGTGACTTGTAACATTTCACTGAAGTGAATTCCACCTTGACTCAAGTTCAATTGTGTGGTTGATGTTACCAAGACAGTTTTATTCTCTTGGGCTCCTAAAACCAGAATCTGCCAAATGAAGTGTCACTTTCTATTGAGTTTAGGATCCAAGCTACTATCTCGAATGGGCATTGTGAGAAGAACTCATTTTCCCAGCCTCGCAGGTGACAAGGTTTTTGTTTGTCAGCTTTAAATTGGCTAATGCAGTGTCTCAACATAACACAAAGAATGTAGGTTTACCACTAATGACCGTGACTTTAAGTCAAAATCTTCAAGTTTTTTCTTCAGGCTGCTTCTTTCACTCTGACAGGCAGCATTTAAGACACTTTTTTTTAAGGAGACATCAAAACCCAACTCCTTGTGCTGGTTTAACTTCTTTAATTTGACACAGCTATAACCCATGCTTGATTCATGTCCCAAGGTTGTAAATCTTCTTTAGTGCATCAATTTTTAATATCTTGCTGGTAATAGAACAGAAAGCATTAGCACTAGGAGTCTGTTCTTTAATGAAAATGAGTCTGATTTTGAGCAGTGTAGACAGTCACCCCAGCTGGAAAAATCAGCCTCCAAACCAGGGAGCACAAATTGACTGAAGTATGTTCCATTTGAAACAAATGGCATAATTTTTCTCCCTTTCCTTTATAACTAAAGCAAGTCAGATTGGTACACAAATGGAGAGGAGCTCAGTCACCTTATGCCTGTCTTCTTCTCCTTACAGATGTGATATCAAATTAGAATTGTAAAAACCACTGACAAGAAAATAATTACTCTGTCCATTGTTCTTGCCAGAGGAAGATTTCAAAATAAACAAGGGAGAGCAAGGTTCTTTTCAGCTATAATAGGATTTCCCTTGTGTACTTTTTCTTCCTAGTGTAGAAATTAGCAGAGGTAAATCCCATTACACTTAATAACTGCATGGATTAGGGAAGTTTCTTAAAGGAACTAATTTGCATATTTAAGTTGATTTGAATAATTGGTTCTTGCTTGGTTATTAAAAGTAAAATCTGCTGCTGCATTTTTAAGAAGGAATTTTGGCTTGATTGACATTACTTTAGGAAATTTTTTTCTGATCCAATTGTATTTTTTTTTCTGCAGGAACAAGACCAAGTTTTCCATTATTTTTTTCTGGACTAATGGAAAAAGTATCAAGAGTATGATAGAGTGGATAGAAGTAGTGGAATATTTTCTTTGAAAGGAAAAGGAAGATGGGTTCAATTCTTGAATCTGACATATACTAGTTGTTTGAATCCAGGCAAGTCACTTAATTTCTCCATCCACAGGTAGCCATCTAAGACCATTTAGTTTTCAGAATAACTGCTGATCTGCAACAACAGAGGGATTGTCCTCACTTTGAGTCCCTGACACCCATAAGATCATAGGTCTGGTCCAAAGTCAACCAGTCAACAAAGTCAACAAGAATTTCTTAAGCACTATGGACTGAGTACTATGCTGGATTTACAAAGAAAAGCAAAATCAGACTCTGTCCTCAAGGACTATCCAGTCTAAATGGGTATATAAAAATGGAAATAACAGAGAAAATTTTTTACTAATTAGAATCTGAGAATCCCTAACATCCTCATTTAAACCTCATCTTGTGTGCTAGTTTCTTTTGGAGGCCTTTTCTGATCCCCTTAGTAAGGTCTTTCTCCTTACATTGTCATGAGTATATTCATGTTTCCATGCTGTATCCCTTTAGGGTGAATGTAAACTCTTTGATGATAGGGATGCTTTTTCAGTTGTTGCCTTTCTTTGTATTCACAGTACCCAGTTCTAGGCATATAATAAATGCTTCCAGTATTGGTTTCAAAGTACATTATTGGATAAGAGAATTCGTTACTATTTTTTTAAAAATCATAACTGTTATTAAATTATGGGAAAAAAGGAAACAAAAAAATAAAATCAAAGATTACATATTTTTATTTTAGAAGAACATGTACAATGGTTAATAAGATTTATTTACACAATTATAATAAAAACAGGTTTTTCTATTTAGATCAGATTTTTGTGGGGATGCTAAAATTAGTTTCATAAAAGCAAAAAAAAATCTCATAAAATGATTTTAATTTAAATGTTAAGGTTTCAAGATATCATTGTAATATAAGGACTACAATTTCCAATTATATAGAATTTGAGATCATACATTCATGGCAATTGTTGAGAAAAGTTTCATAAACTGGTCATTAACCCCTCTCAGTCTCAGTTTCCTCATCTGTAAAAACCCTGTACTATCTGCAGCTCATTTTCTTGAAAGTGTAATCCTTTCCATCAAGGTCAATTTTAAACTACTCAAGAACTGTCTGTCTCTGGATTTAGCAATCATCTCTCCATCTTATTAACCACAATAAATTTCAGGGCTAAGAGCAAGCCATTCAAAAGATATGTTTACTGATAGGGTTTTAAAGAAAAAAAACTGCATCAACACAAAAGCAGAAGTCACTTAAGGATGAGCTGGATTTATTAAGAACTGGAATTGGTCCCAAGTATAAGATGTATTAGGTACACTATGTGATTTGACGGACACCATAAATCTCTGTAACTAGATAACATTTTGTGCATAAAGTGCTAGATTTGGAGTCAGGCAGATCTGTGTTCCAGTTCTCTTGGACATTAACTAGCTGTGTGATCCTGGGCAAGTTGCTTAACCCCTCTCAGTCTCAGTTTCCTCATCTGTAAAATAGGAATAAAAATAGTACCTACCTCCCAAGGTTGTTGTGAAAAATCCAATGAGTTAACATGCAAACTTAGCTATTATTATTTTGAATGTTTTTAGACAAGGCATTCATTATATTTTGCTTAACTTCTTTTCTTTGTTATAAAAGAAGCTTCAGTTCTGGGATTTTGGAGGTTGTGGGCATATGTAGAAATTAATGTGATATTAAATACACAGTTGCTAGTGTCAAAATCATATATAAACCAAAGGCATCAATAAAATAATATTACAAAATAAAACATGAAAATCATGAAATGGTCCCTGCCCTCAAAGAGCATATGTTCTCTCTATACTTAGTCAAGAGGAAGTTTGTTACATGAACCTACTTACAGTCTTACAATTTTTAAACAAACATCTTGAGTACTTGATCTGTCTGTAGCCTCCAGGATGCTCTTTTCCTTCAGTCTCGGATGTTCAAAAATCCTCACAGGACTGAAAGATTAACCTTGATTTTTCCCCTCCCTGACTCCACTCCTAATATTTGGACTCTCAGACCCCTTTTATTTCTACTTTCTCAGCTTCTACTCAGCTACCTAATCAAGTTCTCTTGTTAAAACTGTACTACTATACACTTTCTTCACTAATCTCCTTTCTTCTGCATGCACTCACCAACTGCTCTATGCTCTGTCAAAAATACCCAAGGCTCAGTTTCCTAGCATGCCTTCTTAACACATAACCGGCATCATGAAAACATCTTGATACACTAAAATACAGCCCAGAGGAAAACCAATCAATGCAGAAAGTCAAAATCCCTCCTTAAGTTTGGTTCACAGCTGCTACCTTTTCAAATTCTAACTTTTTTCAGTGTCATAGTGTATGTCACTTCTAGACACAGTGTTATGACGGCAGTAATCTTAGGAACTAACAAACTTTCTAGTGCATATGAATGCAAGGGTTAATTGTCAAAAAATATGTCTAGATATTCCTGGATTCCAGAGAAGCATTTCAATCTCTCTCTTAAGCCAACAAGATATCATACACTACCTGCTCCCCTGGCTGCACCTCCGCAAGGGGGAGCTTACCAGCAAATTAATTAATACAGATAATACATTAATACAAAAAAGAGCAAATCTCAGGGAACCTGAAGCCACTACATTTGAATTGCCCTTGTGCAATCTGAGACCTATATGTCCCCTCCCTCTCATTTTGCAGACAGTGTTTTCTTATTAAATGGTAACAAGATAGTTAGTTCACTAAAAATGTCACTGTTCTCCCTGTTTAAATGCGCTTGACTAATGGTAATTCTATCTTGGGAGAGTGTTGAAACACTCCCTAAAGATACTTAATGGCACCAATTGTTTAATTCTGTCCCTGTACTTAAGTGTGTTGCCTTCCCTTGCTGTACTAACAATGCTTTGAATAGTCATTTATAAAAGAGGTGCCCTGGCTAGTAGGAGAGAGGATATAATCAAAGAGTGTGATGTGATCAGTCAAATAGAGGATGGGAAGATAGGTCCAATTTCATCCTATCCATAGCCAATCATGGGGCTTTTCTCTCAATACAGCCACACCACTCCCTTTACCCATTATTGGTTAAGCACTCCCCTATTCTTCCTCTTGTTGCTTTTCTCCTAGGGCTGCCACAGTTCCTAACCACTCTCTATTTCTTTTTTTTTCTTTTCTTTTCTTTTCTTTTTTTTACCAGCGTGGTTCCCTCAGGATGGTTATAATTTAATTGCAGTCAACACAGCAGCTGTGCAGACAAAATTCCACTCTCTCTCCACTGTATACCTACAACTTGCACACCATGTTACTAGCCTCAAGGATTGGGTGCTCTGCGCCAGGCCAAAGCATAATCTATGGATGGCATATAGGAGGGATAAATTTTGATGGTAAAAGGGTATCTAGAAGTGATCCAGAGCATAGAGAACTTGGCAGAAGAAAGGGCTGAGAGAAATGTAATAATTTCTTTTCAAAACAGTTTGGAAATTGGAAAAGCAAAAACAAAGAGTTTATCTTTAATAAATAACTGTATTGGGATAGGAAGGTAAAGACTGAGCTAGCTATATATCCTAGTAGTTTGTTTCTCATGCTGACCCAGTTGAAATAGTAGTATATTGGTTTTCCTTAAAAATACATTTCCTACAACTTAAGTGCCCATAGTGGTTCTACAACAGGCTAACCATGATTATAATTTGTGCACCTAAAGTAAGAATTCTTAACCTAGTGTTGTATTGTGGACAAATTTCAGAGGATCTTTGAACTTGAAAGAGAAAAAATATATCTTTAATGTACTTGGTTTCCTTTATAATTTTTTGTATTTTATTTGATGCATTTTTAACAGAAATTTCTTCTGATATATGAATGAATAAATGAAAAGTATTTATTAAGTACTTACTCTGTGCTAAGCACTGTGGATGCAAATACAGAGACAAAGGGAGTCCTTTTCTTCAAGTAGCTTACATTCTAATAGGAAGAGGGAAGCAGATATAGAGGAGTGGTAGCTACTGAGGAGTATTTTGGTTGGGAAAGTTAAAGGGATGGTGAATGAGAATGGTGTAGAGTGAGTAGGTAGATTGAAATATTCCGGTTCCAGAACTGGAAAAACAGGTGGGGCATTAAGGGTACAGGGCAGTTAGGTGGCACAGGTTGTAGAGCACTGGGCCTGAAGTTAAGAAGACTCATCTCCCTGAGTTCAAATCTGACCTCAGAAACTCACTAGCCATGTAACCTTGGGCAAATTACTTAACCCTGTTTGCTTTAATTTCCTCATCTAAACATGAGCTGGAGAAGAAAATGGCAAACCACTCCAGTATCTTTGCTAAGAAAACCCCAGATGAGGTCATAATTAAAACAAATGAACAAGGTAATGTGGCAGTAAGGTGACTATCAAAAAGATGGTGTAGGAATGAAGTGAAACATGATGGAGCCTGGATTATATATAATTATATATAATGGGTGACTGGGAAACTGAGGACAGTGGACCTCAAGGTGGGACTTTCAAGGGTTAATGCCTCTTGGGCATTGGATGTGGTTTTCAGTAAGGTAGCTGGTGAAGTTATCTGATGAGAAGATGACAAGGGAGGAAAAGTCAAATTTGTACCAGACAACAGGCACATTCTTTCTGCAGGGAGAAAAGTGAATTTAATTGAGTCTTCCTGAGTAGTGATTTAAATAGCAATTTAAAACAAATCCACCTTCTTTCTGTATGAACTTAGATTAGATGAGAGCCCAACATATGTTGTTGTTTTACAATACCAGGGGTACCCTTTATATCTTAAACAGAGCTGAGAGTTCTACAAGTTCTTATTTTTGTATTCAGACCAGGGCTTATTTAAATGAAAACCACTCAATTAACTCTATAGGATTACAGAAGAGCTTCTGAAATGATTATACACAATGATGAGTGATGGAATTGTGTTTATCATAATGAAGACTTGTGTGTTTGCTATAATTTCTTTATTTTTCTTTTTGTTAGAGCAAGGAAATTGGTTCAATTGAATGCTTGTGCAGGATCCTCAATTTAACAATTTTGAGGACTACCCAGCACTGACCTAGGGTTTTTGTGGGAGCAATAGTAAAGAATCCTCTGAGGTCTGTGACGTCAGGGTTACTTCAGGGTGTTTACAGTAGAATTGAATTATAGGAACATAGTAGGCACTAGAAGGATTATAGTAACATAGATATAAAGCTGGAAGGAACCATTCATCTGACAGTTACAGAATGATGAGGAGATTAAACGATTTGCCCAGGGTTACTCAAATCACAAATGGAAAATGTATGCTAAAAAGATATTTAAAGGGTAGTTATGCTAGTTTTTGTCATTAATTGAATAAAGGGATCACCAGACTTGGGTCATATCCTCTGTATCACTTAATCAAAAAGTCCCAGCAATGAAATTGCTGATCCTTGAAGTATTGGAGGAATATTATACTCGAAACTGAATTTTTTTTTTCTCTAAT
The DNA here is from genome assembly GCA_028658325.1 of Potorous gilbertii. Taxonomy (NCBI): domain Eukaryota; kingdom Metazoa; phylum Chordata; class Mammalia; order Diprotodontia; family Potoroidae; genus Potorous; species Potorous gilbertii. The sequence continues at coordinate 114,636,003 of CM053770.1, read as the reverse complement.
GGCAAATGCAATGAAGAAGACTAAATCAAAGGAAAAAAATCTAATTATTTCCCTTTCCCATGAACTAAAAGTACTTTTTTTTCAGCTGAAGATTTCCAGGTTTTATACTCTACTGTTTTCATCATTGTGAGTCTAAGGTCTCTTCCATGTTCTAACAATACATAAGAATGCGTCTTTTAGTGAAGATATATAGGAACATCAATGATAGACAAGAGTAATATATTACTCCCATTGTTAGGACTCAAACTTGTTAAAAAAAAATTCTCAAACGTTATGTTGAAGTTTTGGGAAGATGGAGTCAAAACTCCAAACTGTTAATTGACTTGCCTAAGTCAGGGAACTTGTCCTGGTATTTATTAGTTTCCCTCTTCTTCCAGTTTTCCTTCTCTTTGAATTTGAGGAACTCAAGTTTATGGCAATATATCTGATTACAGGCAATGTACCTGCTTTTAAATGCAAAACAGGTAAGTGTTTGTTTACCTGGTTCAGGCAGGAAAGAATGAAAGCTATGTCATTGACTATAGTGGTATAACACACATTTTTATCAACACAAATTATTTAATCCACCAAAATATAAAGGAGTTACCAAAAATACCAAATTAGGAGAAATCACTTTCCCATAAAAGTGAATAGAAAACAACGTCCATTTAGGTAATCACTGATTATTAGGATTTGGTGAGTCATCTTCCGCCTTACGATGAATAACCCTGTCTCAATAACCAACATTTCCATTGAAACCCCACCTAGAGTAGTAACAAACATGCTAAAGAGCTGATCAAGTTGACAAATGACTTTGGGGCTTTGAGGTTATTTTTAGTATGATAAAATGAATGGGGTGATGTACATAAAGGTAAGGGGCCCATCTGTTTCAGTGTTAGGGCACAGTTTTAATTTATTTTGTAACAATTTGAAATTCATGAGAATCAGAGCTACTTGATGCTTTAGTACCTACTAAAAATGAAGCGAGATGAGGGGCAGTTTTGTTTGGATAGCTTAGAAAGGATTTGGACCAGTTCACCTCAGAACATAACTGGCAACTGAGTTCTGTACCTTGTTAAATCTTAAGATAAGGCTAGGATATCAAAATACATTGAATTAATTTTCTTTTTCACTCTTATTTTCATGTCATTTCCCATATTACAGCTTTTGCAATAATCTATGTGTCATGTTCAATTATGGGGCACTCTCGTGTCAAGGTATTTTGCGAGAGTTTTGGTGAAATCTCACGAATCGGGGCAGCTCATGGGGTCAAACTGATACATGCTAAATGCTTGTATGTAATTTTTCTGCAGTGAGACTGGCACTGAGGCATTCATTTGGTGACTTCCTAAGAATAATTGGTTCTCCAATGGTCTTCACATAATAGCCTGTATTGTTTAAAAAACAAGAATAGTCTTTAGAATAAATTAGGGCCCCCTTTCTTTCCTTGGTTATGCCTCATTTTAAGCAGAATTTATAATGATCCCAATTTTGAAACTTGCTTCTATTCATACAATGAAATTAACCTCTTTCTTTTGATTCTTTTGGTTCCTAGTCTTTAAATTACTTAGAGCTGTACTCTCAATATGTCACTGTTAATCATGGACACTTGGTTTGGCTTTATGCTGTTAGTAAGGCTAGAATTTACTTTTTTTGCATGAATCTGTTACACTGATATAGTTACCATCTGCCATAAGTGATTTATTAAGATTTAGTGGGAATTTTATTTCAACATCTCTTTAGAAACAGGCTTAAATGAAAACATAAATGGGTCGGTCATGTTTCAGTACTCTCTCTCAGTCTTTGTAATTGTAATTAAGACATGATTCCAATTCATTTTTATTTTGGAACCCTGAGCTGCCATAACTCATTTTTTTCTTCCATGCTTTTTTTTTCTTCCTCCCTGACAGGAATAACCAATATTCTTCCTTTCTAGATAAGCACGAAGTTCTGGGTACTTTTTTTTTCTAATGAAATGATGCGCATCTCCTAAGATACTGAAGTTTTGTCATTTTCTGTGTAATAAATGACCGCACGAAGAACTTTGAATTACTTTTTTGGTGCTTTAAGAATCTATAATTTCTTTCCTTCAGACCCTCTTTTCAGGGCTTCTAGGCAGCACAAGGTCTTTGAAAGTTTCTGGGGCCAGAAAATCAATCACCCAGAAGCCAACCTTGTGATGAGCCTTTCTTAACTTAACTAGGTCAGTCTTCAGATAATAACCACATCCTCTATCACTACGATATCCCAGAGCCACCTCAGCTTGAGAAGACCTGCCAGGACCTTTGCTTTACTAGTGAGCCTTTGTGATTTCAAAGAAGGAAGACACTCCATTTTTTCTTTTTTGACATGGGTAATGACATTCTGGCATCAGCTTTTATTTCAAGTTAAAATGAGCGGTTGAATATTTTAAAATATATATTATTTTCAAGTAACAATATTGTTTATAAGTATGCCCTCTCTTCCTTGAACAAATTAAAAAAATAAACCCCCCCAAACAAATGCCTCAATATATAGCTACATAATCCAAATTCCCACATTGGATTTGTCTGAAAATGTCTGTCACTTTCTGCATGATAAGTTCATCACTTCTCTGTTAAAAGGTGAATGACTTATTTCATCTTCATCCTCTTGGTCTTGCAGTTTACCATTGCTCTGATCAGAGTGCTAGTCTTTCAAAATTGTTTCCCTCTAGAGAATTTCATCATTGTGTAAACTCTTCTGGTTTTGCTTACTTTGTTCTGTGTCAGTTCATAAAGATCTTCCGGGTTTCCTCTGAAGTTGTCTGTCTCTTCATTTCTTATAGCACAATGACATTTTGTTACACTCATATGTCGCAACTCTGTGTTTTGCCTTCCTTTACCCCAGTTCTTGTGCAAGGACAAACAAAAAATAACTTTGCTTGAGTCCCCTGAGGCCAACGATAGGCCAAAAGATTAGAAAGTCTTAGTCTTCTTCTTCAGCCAGCCAATTTGTTCCAAGGTCAATGACTGAGCAGTTCTGAACTGGCACAGCTGTGTGCTTGAACCTGGAGGAAATTGCTCATGTATAGAAGCCCATGAAATAGTAGTGAAAATAGCTAGAATTTATGTAGCACTTTAATATTTGCAAAGCACTTTATATGTTATGTCATTTGATTCTTAAAATAACCCTTTATACTTCATAGTGGGTACTTGTATTATCTTCATCTAACAGACGAAGAACCTGGGGCTAAAAAAAGGTTAACTGACTTACCCAGGGATGACACAGTCAGGGAGAATATGAGGCAGGGTTTGAACTTAGGCCTTCCTGACTTCAGTTCTAGTGTCTTACCTACTCACTCTACTTAGCTTCTTAGAGAAGACCACATGCCATATAGAGACACATTTCTCTATATGTCAGCTGACATTTCTCTGCCTAGGTTTGTAACAAATTTATGAATAAGGTCTTTTGTATTCTAATTTTAATATAGAGTCTTTGCTTTCTTAAATACCTTCAAGGACACAGAGTCGCCTTTACACCAAATGTTGCAATTGGACTCTCAGGAGAATCTTAAACCCTTAAAATGAATAATATACATATATATATATATATATATATATATATATATATATATATATATATATATACACACACATACACACACACACACATACATACATACACATATAAACACATATCCAATATATATCTATAATGCAGAGATCTATGTAGGTGGACAAAAGCAGTATGTTGTAGTAATTACAGTACCACTCCTCATTGGTAGAGGGAATTTCCTCATGGGAAGTTCCCTACATTGAGATAATACAGGTCCTCACCTTCCTCCACATCCTAATATGGCTGTCTATCTGTCTATACACATATCTGTATCTGTGTATAAATATGTGGGAAAAATATATGATATAATATTTAAATTTTGATGTTTAGTATTTTTTGTGTCATGAAGATTTAATATTTTATTCATTTGGGTCAAATTACTTTGGTTGCTAAAGTTAACATAATTTCTGGCCATTCATGCAAGTCAGAGTACTAACTAAATGGATTAATATGCCATCTAGAAATAAAAAGTTCCCTTGAGATTTTTTTCAAGTTATGAATTTGGCAAACATGCCACCTGAAAGATTTAGGCTCAAGTAAAGTCCTACAACCACAGGACAACCTTAAATCACACTTTGAGAAAAATCCTGTACTGAATTTCCTTTTCCAATTCCACCTACATAGTAACTTTACTAAGGCTAATATTTCAGTATTTTTTAAAAATTGGAAACAAATGAATTAAGACAATTCTAATTTTCTTGTATAAACTTTTCTATAGTAATTATAATATTGAGGTAATAGTGTTTAAAAACATGAAATGAGATATAGGGGAAGATAAATCATAAGATCCCTGATGATAAAGGCAGCACTTAATTCCTTGGCAAGTCATTTAATATCTCTATACCTCAGTTGTCTCATCTGTAAAATGGAAAGATAATGACTTCTCTGCTTGGAGTTGAGAGCATGAATGAGTTCATCTAGTTCTAAGATCTATGAACTGTGGTTTCCCCCTGTAACTTTTCATGTGTAAAGAAAAACTTTGCTTTTCCAATCATATCCATAAAGAGAAATTTGGGGAGCCAAGATGGTAGAGTAGAAGGACAGATCTACTCTAGCTCTACCCCTATAGCACATAAAATACTTATAAAAATGACTCTAAACAAATTTTAGAGCAGCAGGAGCCACAAAACGACAGAGTGAAAGAGATTTCCAGCCCAAGATAGCCTGGAAGTGTGACAAAAAAAGCCTATCACACTGGGATAGGAACAGAACATAGCCCAGCTTTGGTTGCATGGCCTGGACAGGACTGGAGCAGGCTTCAGGGTGTAGAATCATGGGCAGCAGCAGCAGTTCCCAGATTTCTCAACCCACAAATGCCAAAGATAGCTTCAAAGGTCAGTGAGAAAACTCTTTCACTTGGTTGAAAGGGTAGTGACTTCTGGCCCTAGCCATGGCCCAGGACTGTGGCAGCCACTGCTGTAGCAGCATCCACTTTTGGAGCTCTCAGCCTAAAGACTCAGGGGGAATCGAGCAGCTGATCTGGGTCTCAGTCCTGTGGCAGTCCTGGGGTGAGAAGAAGAAGCACTGGTGTGGTGGAGCTGGTGGAGGCTCTGGAGAGGGAGTTCTGCTCACAGACCAGATCACAGGCCAGGAGAGGAGTAAGCTCCTCTCCCTTGATTGTGCCACGTTGGAGGAACTGAGAACTTACAGGTCCCTAAAGTATACCCTCCACTTGACAAAGGATTCAAAAGTCAAGTAAGTGGCTGGGAAAATTCCCCCAAAAGGGAAAAATAAGACTATAGAAGGTTACTTTCTTGGTGACCAGGTATTTTCTTCCATTCTTTTGAGGAAGAACAAAGCATACTATCAGAGGAAGACATAAAAGTCAAGACTTCTACATCCAAAACCTCCAAAAGAAATATGCAATGGTCTCAGGCCATGGAAGAACTCAAAAACATTTGAAAATCAAGTAAGAGAAGTGGAAGAAAAATTGGGAAGAGAAATGAGAGTGATGCAAGAAAATCATGAAAAGTGGGTCAATAGCTTGCTAAAGGAGACCCAAAAAGTCCTGAAGAAGAAAACACTTTTAAAAACAGACTAACCTAAATGGCAAAAGAGGTCCAAAAAGCCAATGAGGAGAATGCTTTAAAAAAGAAGAATTAGCCAAATGGAAAAGGAGTTTCAAAAGCTCACTGAAGAAAATAGTTTTTAAAAAATTAGAATAGAGCAAATGGAAGCAAATGACTTTGTGAGAAACCAAGACATTATAAAAGAAAACCAAATAAATTAAAAGAAAAAAAGACAATGTGAAATATCTCATTGGAAAAATAATTGATCTGGAAAATAGATCCAGGAAAGATAATTTAAAAACTATTCATCTACCTGAAAACCATGATCAAAAGAGAGCCTAGACATCATCATCCAAGAAATTATCAAGGAAAATTACCCTGATATTCTAGAACCAGAAAGTAAAATAGAAATGAAAACAATTCACTGATCACCTCCTGAAAGAGACTTCAAAAAGAAAGCTCTTAGGAATATTGTAGCCAAATTCCAGAGTTTCTAGGTCAAGGAGAAAATATTACAAGAAACCAAAAAGAAACAATTCAAGTATTGTGAAAATACAATCAAGACAGGCCAAGATTTAGCAGCTTCTAAACTAAGGCATCACAGAACTTGGAATATGATATTTCAGAGGTCAAAGGAGATAGGATTAAAACCAAGAATCATCTGCTCAGCAAAACTGAGTATAGTAGTTCAGGGAAAATGTGGAATTTCAATGAAATAGACTACTTCCAAGCATTCTTGTTGAAAAGACCAGAGTTGAATAGAAAATTTGACTTTCAAGTACGAGAATCAAGAGAGACATGAAAAGGTAAAGAGGAAAGAGAAGCCTTAAGAAACTCATTAAAGTTGAACTGTTTACATTCCTACATGAAATATGTTATTTGTAACTCATGAAACCTTTTTAATTATTAGGGTAGTTAGAAGGAATGAATATATATATATATATATGTATGTATATATATACATACATATATATATATATATATTTGTAAAGTTGGGTATGGGTATATATATATATTACGTATGTGTAGGTATGTATATGTACATAGGTATATATGTGTGTATATATACACACAGACACACACACATACACACACACACACACACATATATATATATATATATACATACAATGTATACATAGACAGAAGGCACAGGGTGAGCTGAATATAAAGGGAGAATACCTAAAAAAATAAAATTTACTGTTGAATTGAATGTACTAGGAGTAAGAGAAAGGGAGAGGTAGAGTATAGCCAAATCATCTCACATAAAAGAGGGGAGAAAGACCTACAAAAGAGGGGAACAGGGGAAAGGTGAAAGGAAATAATTGAGTCTTACTCTCTTGGGATTTGGCTTAAGGAGGGACTAACACACTCAACTGGATATGGACATCTATTTTACCCTGCAGAAAGGCAAGGAGAAAGGGGACGGGAGAGAGAAGATAATGGAAGGGACAACAAATTGAGGAAAGGGATAATCAGAAGCAAACACTATTGTGGGAGGACAGGTCAAGGGAGAGAATGGAATAAATGAAGGGCAGGATAGGACAGAGGGAAATGTGGTTAGTCTTTTACCACATAACTATTATGGAAGTGCTTTGCATTGTTGCACATGTATGACCTATATTGGATTGTTTATTTTCTCCATGAGGGTGCAAGGGGAGGGAGGGAGAGAATATGGAACTTAAAGCTAAAAATTGTTTGGGTACACAACTGGAAATTAAGCTATACAGGCAATGGAGTATAGAAATCTATTCTACCCTACAGGAAAATGGATGGGAAAAGGGATGGAAGAAGTGTGGGTAATAAAAGGGAGGACAGACTGGAGGAAGGGGTGGATAGGGTGCATGCTGTCTTGGGGTGGAAGGTGGGGAGGGATGAGGAGAAAATTTTGAATTCAAATTCTTGTGGAAGTGAATGTTAGGAACAGAAAATAAAGAAATTCTATATTGAAAAAATAAAATAAAATAAAAAATAGCAATTTGAATATTAATGATTTCAAGATGAAAATTTTCCTCTGTCCTGTGGCTGTTAAATTGGGTTCAATTGATTAACATTTATCAAACACCTAGTAACTACAAGACACTCTACTGTGTGCTGGGATTACAGACAAAAATGAAGCAATCTGGAAGTCAAGGAGCTTACATTCTACTTGGAGTGGGATGGAATGAGGGGATATTATATGAATACCATTAAATAAATACAAGGTATATAAAAATTCTACAAAATACTTTCAGGAGGAAGAGTCACTAACATAGGGGAGAGTAAGAAAAAGCTTTATATAGGAGGTATATTTAAAGAAAGGTCAATATTTTAGGAGGAAGAGATCAGGAGTAAGTGAATTTCACTAACTGTGAAAGGGAGGTGCTATAATTTACCTGATTTTACAGAAGAAGAAAATGAGATTGAGGTAAGTTAATGATTTGCTCAGGGTCACACAGTGTTAGAGACAAGATATGACCTCAGAACTTCTTGACTCCAAAGCCACGGTGCTATATACCAACTGCCTGGAGATAATGGATGTCATTAAAGATTTTGGGGGGATGGACACTATCAGGGCTTTGTTTCATGAATGTCAATTTGATAGGTGCTTGGAGAATGAGTTTGAGTGGGGTATGGAGACTGGGCATAGAGAGATCCATTGGGAGGCTAATGAACTAGTGTATTTATGGGGAATCAAGAACAATGATCTTCAGTATTGTTTTCCTCAGATGAGCTCTATAATTTTGCCAATGCAATGTGAATTATATGTGAAAAGGGGAGACGGGGGAAAGTTCAAGAAGGATCTTCCTCACAGCAAGTCAGTAGAACCATGGCATGGTCTAGGGTCCACATGTCGCTTCCCTTCTGTGTGTGTTTTTGTTCTCTGCTGGTGTACCAGCAGAGATGGAAAGAGATGAAGAGGAACAAACTAGAGTAATAGAGGTTGTGTGAGTGGACACAAGACATTTTTGTTCTGGTAGAATGACAAGACTTAACAAATGTTTGGATATAGGGAGGAAGGGAGGAAGTAGAATAATGGTGACTCAGCATTTGAGAACTTGGGTGTTGGAAAGGATAATTATGCATTCAAAAGAAAAAAGAAAGTTTGAAAGAGGAATAGGTTTCAGGGAAAATATAATGAATGCCATTGTGCATGTTAAGTTTGACTTGTTCTCATATTTTCCTTAATTTGATACTTCTGAATGAGTGGAGGGAATAGAGTTTTCTTTTCAGAAAAGAAGTTCTTAAAAAGCATTATTGCCTTGAGGTAATGTTTTCTTGGTTCCTAGTTGATATCAGTAACTGAAAAAGAGGTATCAGGTATTTGGAAGAATTAGGTGCGTGCGTGTGGGTGTGTGCATATTTGTTGGAATGGATGTAATTTAAGGAAGAAATCTCACATTTATTTCATTAAATTTGCATTATATATAAAATGCAAAACCAATTCCTTAGCATGGAAAACACAATTCCCAATTATTGGTAATTACTTGAAATATACATATGGTAGAAGATTGAACACAATGTGATCTCTCACAAATGCAGCAATGTCCCATGCCTCCACTAGTTGCCAGATTCTTCTTTTGGAGGTATATCAGCAGAGAACAAAAACACACGCAGAAGGGAAGCGACGTGTGGACCCTAGACCATGCCATGGTTCTACTGACTTGCTGTGAGGAAGATCCTTCTTGAACTTCCCCCCTTCTCCCCTTTTCACATATAATTCAACTGTATTGGCAAAATTATAGAGCTCATCTGAGGAAAACAATACTGAATATCATTGTTCTTGATTCCCATAAATACACTAGTTACTTACAGCCAGTGTAGGAGAATAGGTGTGCTTAGCAGCTATTCCTGTTCATTTCTCCACTAAAGTTTGCCACCAATTAGAGACTGCTATTTCTATGAAGAGTAAGAGATATGGGCTGGGGATGGTGGCATCAGAGGGAGCCGTCCATCTTCAATTAACTCAGGAGCTGAAGGATGAGGCTGGCTACTGAAGGCTGAGTAGAGCAAACTGAAGAAACTTTGAGAAATAGGACCTAGTTATCATAATAATATTAAAATCTCACCTAATTACCCTCTCTGAAAACCCAGTTGGACTCTGGTTTTTCATAGCAACAGAGATTCTGATTTCAATATGGTCACTACATTCTATTCTCTTTTCAACTCAGTATCTGTCCTATGTATCTGGCTACTAACACTTATTGCCTCAGCCATACAATACTTCATGCTCCTCTCTGAACAGGATTCTTTTGTTATGACTTTTTCCTCATTCCTTAGGGAGGTTTCAGCTAGTGCCATGGGATATCTTTGGTCTGAGTTCTTAGTGGTTGAAGCAGCACATTCTCAATGGGCTTCACTAGGCTGCTCATCTGATGATTGCAAGCAGAAATAAAAACAGTTTTTAGGGGTGATGATAAGCCAGTATGGGACAATGGAAAGGGTGATGTATTTGGAGTCAGAGGGCCTGGATTCAAATCCTGATACTATCACTTGCTACTTGTATAATCTTGGGTATGCCAGTTAACTTCACTGTATCTCATCTGTAGAATGGATGGGTTAGATGAGATGGTCTCTGGTGTTCCTTTCAACTTTAAATCTATGTTCTTATCATTAGAGGAAACAGGCTATTTTCATTATGGAGCTTTGCACTGGGTCTCCTGGAAAGAACACAGAGCTAGAATTCAAGAGACCTGGGTTCTAGTTACAGCTTTGCTCCTGTGTGAATAGAAAATAGGATAAATCATTTAACCCATCTGGGCCTCAGTTTCCTCTTCTGTAAGATTAAGGCATTGGATTAGATTAAGCGCTTACTGTAAAGCAAACATTGTGGTAAATGTGAGAAATTAAAGTAAAAGTGAGAAAGTCTCTGCTCTTAAGGAGTTCATATTCTAATAGAGGAAGTCATTACAGGTTGGAAAGTTTGAATGCAGGATGGATGGCAAGACCTGGTGGTCTCCTTAGCATGTATATTACTCACTAAGGCCTCATCTTGTTCTAAAATTCTTTAAGTCTTTAAAGGCATTTAGAACATGACTGCTTCTAAAGATAAAAGATGGTGATGTAGTAGAAAGAACACTGACCTAGGCATGTCAAGACTTGGATTCTAGTGCTGATTCTGTCATGACCTGTTACAGTGATATTTCAAAGATGTTGCAGGATTTGAATGAAAAACTACATGCGAAAATACTTTAAAAAGTATGTGAATGTAAGGTGATAAGCTTCTTCTCCATCTCCAAGCTAGCAATATTCCTAGTCAATGGAAACCACCAATTTTGCCCCTACTCTTCTAGTTGGCGACTCCCTAATACTCGGAGCCATTTCAACATGGGTCCCAGCTAAGCTCACCCCATTCCTAGTTCTACTCCCCCTCCAGACTTCTTTTCCACCTCCAGACCTTATGTCTGATGGGAGAGGGTATATTCTCCTCATTCTTATTTCCATCTCCCTGTTCCTTCTTGCGCCTGTCTCAGGTTAGTCTTCTGGTAGTTTATATTTGTTATTGGAATAACACCAAAATACCAATGGTATTGGATCAAAGTGAGATACTTGTAGATCATTTCAACAGTTACAAAAGGAGATTTACTTAGCCATAGCAGGAAAAGGATATTCAGTAAGAATATGCATTGAGTAGATTGAGTAGAATAGATCTAGTTGAATAAAGTTCTTTTGCTGGAGTTACTTACTTCTCTCTCTACCCTAGCCCTCAGGTTCTCATAGATTTTGTACTCAGATAACCAGGAAATAACCTCAAGATATATAATAAATATATATAATATTAAATATAAAATAACTTCAAGGGTTTAAGTCATTAGTTCTCTGAGTCAACCAAGAAGACAGTTTTAATATTTTTAAGAGAAAATTAGCCTCTCTTGAAAGAGGTTAATATTTTGCTCTAATAAAACCCCCATTAAGCATTTTCTTCCCCCATTAGAAGGTAAGCTCCATGGGGATAGATGTTGTCTTGTTTGCTTTTATGGTATACCCCACACTTGACGTGGTACCTCGTACATAATAAGATAATAAAGCCTTAATAAATTTATTCTCTTTCTATGTCCCTCCTTCCTTCCCTCCCTCTCTCCTTCCCTCTCTTACTTTATCTTTACAAGATTGTTATACCAAATACTAAATGCCTTTTTAAAGGCATATATGACTTGCAAGAGGGAATTATAGCAGAGCAGAAAGAACACTGAACTGGTAATCAGAAGAACTTATATCTAGTTGGAGAGACTGTATGATATGATGGAAAGCACTCTGGATGTGAAATAAAGAGATTCAGGTTCAGATCTTGGCTTTTACATTTACTAGTCATGTCACCGTGAGATGGTACTTTAACCTTTCTAGTCTTTTCTGTAGAATTAAGATATTTATAATATATCACAAACAAGGTAGTGGAAAAAAGTTCTTTGATTCTATAAGAGCATTTGTCCAATGTTCCATAATTATGAAGACAATGTTTTGTAAACTTTAAGACACTATGTAAGTGCAGGCTGCTGTTATTAGTCCCAGAAAGTTTGTAAACTGTTTGTAAACGTCTTGAAGAAGTTGCTTAAAGCCTTCGTGTCTCAGTGATGTAATTTATAAAATGAGAGTGATAGATAACATCTGCAAAATCTATCTCACAGGGTTGTTTTGAAAGTCAAAATAGATAATGCATGGAAAAATGATTTATAAACTGAAAAATGCTACACCAGTATAAAACAGCATCTATATCATAAGTAGGTACTCATAGAGTAGCAGTGGATGAAGTGCTAGGCTTAGAATCAAATAGACCTGGGTTCAAATCATGCCCATCATTGACCTTGGGTAAGTCACTTAACCTTTCAGTGTTTCAGGTAACTCCCTCAGGCTTATCCAGTAAATTATAGTTTACAATCTATGCTGGTGGATGAATTCTAAATTTGTATCTGCTCATATAACAGGATTATAAATTTATAGCTAGAAGGAAGCTTAGAAGTCATCTGGTCAAATCTATTCATTTTACAGATTAGGAAATGAGGATCAAAGAGGTTAAGTGACTTGTCCAGGGTCACACAGACAGTAAATGGAAAATCAAACTGAAATGACATAGGCTAAGTGCTTTATAAACTTTAAAATGTTATAAAATGTTAGTTACATGATGATGATGATGATGTTGCATTGATATTTACGTGTATAGTTTGGAGGATTCTCATTCCTTTCTGTTCTCAATGAAGTCATAATAGCTTTGACCCAGAAGCTGACCTTTCTCTTCCTTAAGTCTTCCTTCTGACTTTGCACAGTTTCTAACCATTTCCTCAATTTGAAGAAGGTCAGTCATTCACTCAGTCAATAAGCATTTATTAAGCACTTACTATGTGCTGACACTGTACTGGGGTCACAAAAAAGGCAGAAAGTTCTTGTTTTCAAGGAGTTCACATCTTGACAGGAGAGACAACATGTAAAAAGATAGGTGTACACTGTACAGTGAGCATGTATTGTTGATGGTAGGACATGATTGGATGGGGGAGATTTTCCTTGTATTTAGTGGACTGGGCTAATGTTTGTCTAGATACTTGGCACAGTCTGTGAGCCTAATTCTTTGGAGGGAGATTAAGAAATTATTTGGAAGTTTATCACTGCCCAGAGAACTGGACTATTTTCATTGGTTTGATTGGTTTTAATATACACCTTGGAGCTTACAAACTTCTTGGAATACCAGAAAGGACGGATGGGATCTATTGAGCAATTTGATGATAAAAACCACAGGAATTTTTCTTTCTTTTCCTTATCAATTGGGGCATCAGTATACTTTATTAATAACAGTTACATTTTTGAAGCTGTTTTACTTGTGATAGTTATTTTTTATGACCAGAAGTTAAAACTTTTTGCCAATTCTGATATACAGTATTTGGAGTGCTAGATATGAGTGCTTTGTCTAATTGGCTTGCAAGAGAATGACAGACTGACATGACTTACATTAATCAGTTCTGAAGTTCTACAGCAAATTTTCTTTTACCCTGTATATTAATTTTGTGCTCAGGGGCTGTCAGGAAATGAAAGAAATCCCTTTGGGATTGCACATTCCTTAGTAACAGAAATGTAGAATGATAATAAATCATGCAAATTGAAGGTGCTTTCACCCTCTTTGAGGGGGATTCTGGAACAATTAAACCTTGATAGTTGAGACGTGCCATTTTTTTTTCTGTATTTAAAAAGGAAATGTATTTTTAGAGCATCACAGGGTCTAGAGGTAGCAGTTTCAAATAGCTCATCCATTTGTTCCTTTGGCTCCTTTGATAACTATTTCACCTTTTCCTTTTTTCTTCTAAATTTCAAATGGAAGCAAATAACCTCTCAAAAGAAAAGAACAGACACTATTAAGAGTGTGCATTGGAGTGGATATAACTTGCTTTTAGGGTGTCATTTTTTAGTGTGAAAATGGTAGGTGATTGTAGCACAGAACTTGTAGAATTTGTTTGTAAAATTACAGCTTCATTTGATCTAATTTAGGCATTGGTGGCCTCTGAGTGCTTTCCAATTTTGACTGTGATTAGTGGAAAATTACCATTTGGGGGGGAATCTCACAGAGTTTTTGAATTAGGTAGCATATTGAACTCTACTTTTTGCTTCATTATAAACAATGAGCTTGTTTTTCTCTTACTAAGGAGGTGGCTATAGTTCATTGTCATTGCATGCAATATTCAGAAGTGTCTGGTTTAATAATTTATGTCATGATTTTACCTGAGGCCGTAGGCATGCAAAAAGCACAGGTAAAATCTGCTAGCCCTCTTGGCTCATACTTTATGCACATACAGTGAAATGAGATAAGCAAGATGATTAACCCCATTTATAGATATCCATGCAATATGTTTAGCCCTATTTTATTTTAGGGAGGGCCGACTCTTGATTTCATCCATGTAGCACATTCCTAGTGTAGAAACTCCCTCTTCCAATGCAACCTGCCTGTATTTAATGGCCATAGGGTTGCCTGGGGAGTAGTGAGAAGTGGCTTACCAAGGGTCAGAAAAATAGTAAGCAGGTGACAGAGTCAAAACTGAACTCAGGTACTACCTCCAAAGTCAATCTTTTACATAATGTAACAAACTCTCATATTCAATTTTGTGTATATACAGATACACACATGTATATCTGTATATATGACTAAATGTTTGTCTATATATACATTGTGTATGAATACCTTATATAGGTATACAAATATATACTTTATGTATATACCTATATAAGCATACACATATATGCATAATACTGAATATACTTACTATACATTATATAAAATTTTGTTGTTTCCTTATTTTTTCTGCTTCTAAAGGCCAGATATATTAAAATTAATATCAACATCCTCTACATCAGAGGTGGGGGGAAAAAGCACCTAGTGAAGAGAGAAGAGTGGTAGAAACAGATAATGACTTTATTCATTTACAGGTTTTTCTAAGTGCATTTACTTCTATTTTTCTCCAGCCATATTTTACAGAATTCACTATCAATCTAAAATACTGCCAATAATCTGGAAAATTCACTTCAATCCAATTTAAGTCAACAAACATTAAACATTTGCAAAGAACAGCTAGGTATCCCAGTAGATAGAGTGCTGGCCCTGGAGTTGAGAGGCCCTGAGTTCAAATTTAACCTTACACACTTACTAGTTAGGTGACCTTGGGCAAGACACTTAACCCTGTTTATCTCAGTTCCTCAGCTATGAGGAGAAGGAAATGGAAAACCACTTCAGCATCTTTGCCAAGAAAACCCCAGATGGGGCCATGAAGAGTTGGACATGACTGAAATGACTCAATATCAAGTGTGAGGAATGGTTTAAAGTTCCTGGACTTAATATTTAAAAAGTAACATAGTCCTTGCTCTTAAATAATTTACAAATTATTGGGTGGTGACAGTCAGGGGGAGGGAATAATACAAACTAAAATATTCAGTATGCGGGAAAGGTCAAACAGAATGGCACCAGAGATGTAAGGAGGAAGAGGAAGGAATGAGGAAAGACTTCATGGAGAAGGTATCAAACTAGACCACTCACCATTCCCAAACTCTTTCCACCCTTTCCAGTGCTGTGTGTGTGTGCTCACTCTTCACCACTGTTAGAATATGCTTGTTGCATCTTACCTGTTGAAATTCTACTCGTCCTTCAACGGTTAACTCCAAAGCCATCATTACTCTGAAGCCATCAGTCATAGCTCCTTCCTCATTGTCTTCTGTTTCTTATAATAATTACTCCTTTATTTGTTTTTAAGCAGCTCTGTTAGCTTCTGAGCTCTTTGATGGTAGGGACTATGTCCTACCGATCTTTTATCGCTAACACAAAGCAATGACTTTAACATAGTAGGGTTTTTAAATAAATATTGAAGTAAATATTACAGTTTGAATTTTAAGCTTATTTTTGATGGAATCTATTCCAAAGGGCAAATCTCCTATTGATTTTAATGGGAAGCCTATTATTTTTGTCTTACTTAAAGATGGCAAGCCTTTGTCCCCAATGTACTGATTGGAATGAATATGTCCCCTTGAATAATTGAAAATGGGAAGAGCATCCCAAGAAGGTTAGTGTCCACAATATAAACCTCCTTAAGTAATGTCTGAGGACATGCGTGTTCAAACTGAGGAATGACCTTTTTCATAAACAACACTCAGAGGGGCATTTTCTGTTTAATGCATGTATATAACTTCTACTAATGTTTTGTGCTTCCGTATTTAGCTCTAATTTTTATGTCTGATATAAATCTGAGCCTTGACACCTTAATGGAATAATTCTGATTTGTGGTGACATCATATCAATATAAAGTGGTTACTGTTAGCCTGGATGTAGAATTTTCGTATGAAATTATCTGTAGGCCTCACAACCTGCCAGACTTTCTTATATGATTTTTAAAAATTTTAATGTTATCTCTGGTTTTTAGGTCATCTTCATTTCCAAACATTTTCCCAACAGGAGAGCCATTCTGAGTAACAAAGAATAAAAAAAGAGGGGAAAAATACTGTCCTTTAAAACCAACATATCAGCAAAGACAGTGTGTGTAATGTTCTAATGCCTTAGTCTCCCACTACTGCAAAGAAGGGAGAGTGGTACATATTCTCATATCTTATTTAGGACCAAGCATGGACATTGTAATTGAACACTATTTGGGTCTTTTGTTGTTGTTATTTCTATTTCCATTGGTGTAGTCGTATCTATTGCTTTCTTGGTTCTTCTAACTTCACTTTGTATGAATTCATATCAATATTCTCATGTTTCTCTGCATTCTTCATATTCATGTCTCTAATGGAGCAATAATGTTCCATTGCATTCATGTACCATAATTTGTTTAGCCATTTCTCCATCAAAATCTTCATCCACCAAGATGTAAATCAATCTGGGCATTTTTGGAGTCGGCTAGGTGGCTAAGTATTGAACGTGGCATGAGAAAGACTTGAATTCAAATCCAGCCTGAGATACTTAGTAGCTATGTAAGCCTGTGCAAGTCATTTACCCTAATGAAATAATAATTATAAAGTGTTTAGAACAGTACCTGGCACATAGTAAATATTTCATAAATATTTGTTGTTGTTCAGTTGTTTCAGTTATATCTGATTCTTTGTGACTGCATCTGAGGTTCTCTTGGCCTTATAGGGAATTTATTTAACTTCTCTGGCTCTCAATTTCCTCATTTGTGCAGTGTGTGAAATAATACCTGCACTATATACTTCTATCTACAAAATTATTATGAAGGAGATACTTTTAAACCTTCAAGCACTCTGTGCATTTGTCATTCCTGTCATTGTTAACTTGGGACCACTCTAGACCTTTTGCTGCAATATTCTGTTCACTTCTAAAATAGTCATTCAATCAAATATACTATTTATTAAGTACTATTGAATGCCCACTATATGCAACCCACTGTATGGGATGTTGGAAATACAAAGATAAACTAAAAAAAACCCAGTTCCTGCTTTCAATAAACATATCCTACTGGGCTATGGATGTTTGATTTTCCCCTCATAGGCATCCTAGGTCTCATCACAGATTTGATCTCTGCTTCTGATAAAGGAAGGCAAGACTCATGTAGGTCTTCTTGTGTTATATTAGGAATTCTGACTAAAAAATGAATGGCCCCATATAATATTTCTCAATGTTTCTTCATCTAAAGTATGTAGCAGTGATTTTTTATTTTAGGAATTTTAACTTGCATTATACCTTAGACTAGGAGGCAGATGTTTTGATAACTACCAGGACCTAATTTGATGTGACAATGACATAGGTTCTTGGGACTTGTTGAGTGGTATCATTTCTCAGTGATGGGGCTTGAGATGGAGCAGAAAAATTTATTTCTTGTGAAAAAGTATATTTAAAAATATCTTGGTGATTGCTTATTTTGCTTAACAAGAATACAATTGTATGACTATGTGAATCTCTGAAAACAAAAATCTCTAATTGAGACTTATGTAACCTTTTCTTTCCTTCAGGTTTTACAGACTTACTGAGAGTTATGTAAGGCGAGAGAGTCTTGAGTACTCTTCAAAGATCTTATGGTATAATTCAACTCAGCCAGGACCACTTTCATAATTTTTTTTTAAAATTAGGGGAAACCCTGAAGCCTTTGAGCATGACTAACGCCGATCCCTGGGAAGATTTCATTCTATACCTTTAGATAAGCCTTTTATGCTTTCCTGGAATATCACCTTGCCTTGGGAGCAGAATGTACTAGCCATGTTATACTTTTTAGTGTCAGAATTGTACTTAAGAGCACCTTTCAAACTATACATTTTAAAGTGAATATAGCTGTATCTTGCCTCAAGGAAAACCAGTATACAAAATTGGAATCTCCCTAACAGATAAATTAGGAAGTAATTATTTGCATTACAAAAAAGAATCTTTCCTTTAAAATAGGACTCATGTGAGGATACTTTTAAAAAGGGAGTCTCTGAGTGAGCTAAAATGGTATTTAAAATGAGAATTGAACTGTTCATACATATTGGTTGATCATAACAGATTATATTTGTGTTGCTTTAAATTTTGCAAAGCACTTCCCTTATAGCAACCTTGTTAATTAGGCAATAAAAACATTATTGTTCCCATTTTACAGGAGAGCAAACTGATGCTCAGAGAGTTGAAATGACTTGCCCAGCATCACATATCTGTTAAACAAATGGCAGAGAGAAATGAGCACTGGCTCTGGGTTAGGAAGATCAAGTTCACATCTCATCTTTGAGCTTTACTTACTGCCTATGTGATCTTGGGCAAATCATTCACACTCCTGACCTCTTTTTCTTCAACTGTAAAATGAGGAACTTAGATTGGATGACCTTTACTTCTAGATCTATGAAATTATGAGTTAAACCTAGACCTTTTGATTATTTTTTTCTCTATATCTATTCACAGAATTTTAGAGGGAAAGGACCTTAGTACATTCCTTCAGTTCATTTTAGATCATTTTATAATCATTTTATATCAAAAGGTATAGAAGGACTAGAAAGATGGTCAGAGTCACACAGAGTAATACACATTGAAAGATAGAAGTGAAACAAAAAAATGAGTTTTCTGATTCCTGGTTGATTGCTATTTTACATTTTTGCGGTTGTTGTTGAGTTGTTTCAGTTGTATCTGACTCTCCGTGATCCCATTTGGGGTTTTCTTGGCAAAGATACTGGAGTGGTTAACATTTCCTTCTGCAGATCTTTTTATAGATGAGAAAACTCAAGCAAACAGGGTCAAATGACTTGCTGAAGGTCACGGTAAGTATCTGAGTCTACATTTGAATTCAGACTCTCCTGACTCCAGGGCCCTCTATCCACTGTGCCAACTAGCTGCTCCTGCTTTTGTATATTATACCTTTTCTATTTTTTTTTCTTTTTCTGTTATACATTTTCTATATAAAGCCAGGAGGTAGTATGGTGTAAAAGGTTTAAACTGGTCCTTCAGTTTAAATTCCACCTCTGGGAACAATCATGGCACCATACTAGGTCATGGTTTCTTTATCTGTAGAATGAAAGGTGATATTAGTCTAGTCTACACAACTTCTGAGGTTTTCTTCAATCTAAATCTATGATTTTATGACCTGGAGCTAAAATTATCAATATAATTCTTTTTTTTTAAAGTAAATTTCACTAGGCACTAAAGAGGCTGAATAAAGATTCAATAATCTCTTCTTCCTCATTCTTAAAAAACTACAGAACTCCTCACTTGTGCAATTCAGTTATATGCTCTGCATGGAGCAGGCAACCCCTCCTAAATAGTCCTTCATCTGGGAGGCATTGTCCCTAAAATGAATTGAGTCTTTATATTCATTCATGAATATTCCTTTCAAATGGAAGATGCTGAGTCCTTTAAAGCTTTTTTTTTTTTGATACATTCTGTCCTTTGCTTAATATGATAATGCTATTTATCACTATAATAGGGCATAAAAGGCCATATGCTTCCTTTTTGTTCCCCATAGGGATTTTGATGCATTGTATAATTGTTTTCAGGACAATATTGTATTGACTCATAATATTTTTCATCTAATGAGGTGATAGACGTAAAAAGCTTTGCAAATCTTAAAAGCAGTGTATAAATATGATGATGTTGATAATGATGATGCTAGTGAGAATGATGTCCTCTCTATGATCAAAGACACAAATATGTATACTTTGAAATTTGAATATTATCTTGCTTTATAAATTTGAGTTTAAGCATTGAGCATAACTGGTCCTGTTCCAATTTGCTTTTTCTGAGGTTCGTGCTTGTTCTTGCTTATTTCAAACAATAATCTCCTTGGGGTTAGACTTCGAACATTTTTCTAATGAGAATGCAATACAAACAACACAAAACTTTCCAAGAATGGAAAAGTATGAATCATAATTGTTATCCTGGAGTTTTGTAAAACCTGAAAGACAGAAAGATACTGACTTGTCACTCTTCTTTTTGATATGTTGGGAGAGAACACAGACAACTTAGAGTATGAAAGAAGTTTAAAAACCGTGAACATCATGTACTGGCCTTGTTCTGTTCTAGTGTTTGTCCAGAAAATTATATCTGCACCTTGTTCTAACCTTGTGGTCTCTATTCTATTTTCAATGACATTAGCACTCAGTATGACAGTCATCTTGCTAGAATTACTCTCAGCTTGATGGCACCAGGATCATGTCAAATATATTTGACACCTGGAAAGGAGTCTGAAACAGATGTCACTTGATGCTGCAAAGACTGTGATAGTCATCTGTGTCAGAGAATCATAAAAGTATAGTTAATAGAGACATTAAAGGTCATCTAGTCAATTACAGGTCAGGAATCTGAGACCAAGAGCAATTAAGAGGCTTCCCCAAGTCCACATAGTCAATGGGAGAGATGGGAAGAAAACCCAAATGTCCATACTCTTTGTCTAGTGCTTGTTCAATTACGTTATACTACTTTAAACTAATTTCCTCATTAGGGAACTGAATCTATAATAGTTAAGGATCTTTAACACTTCATTAACTACAAAGAGCCTTTAGACAGCAGTTGCTAGAATATTTCAAAATGACCAGTTCTTGGGAGAGATTATTTCTGTGCCTGTTATATATAAACTGTTTTGTTTTTGTTGTTGTGGTTTTTAAAATCAGCATGGATAGCCCTCTAATGATGTAAAATCATAGCTTCTCATTCTTTCCAGGGGAATTTTGGAGCCAGTTTATACCAATTCATGATATCCAATTGTTAAATTTTCACTGTGAACATTTAACACTTGAAATTGACAAATGATATAAACCAGGACTTATTTCATTGTTTTGTTGAATGTCTAGACTTAAGAAAGTGATGGAAAAAATAATAATGCAATTAAAAATTTATATGTATTTTCATATATCCTCCCCAAATTAAAAAAAAAGAACCGAAACAAAGAAAGAGGTCAACTTAAAAGCAAAACCACATGAAAACCAGTGGAGAAACTAAAGAAATGAGTAAATAAAATGACTCTCTAATAGGATGATGAAATATAATGGGGTATAATGTTACAAGGACTCTCCAGAAGTTAAGAATAATATTGCAAAGACAAGGGCTAGATCACCAGAAATAAGATTGTAAAAGTGGAAGGAATCATGACAATGAATGGAAAATTTGATAAAAAAAATTCAGAGATGGAAAGCAAAATTTGGACTCTTAAAAAATTAACGAAAACAGATGAGAATCACCGGATTATAGTACAATGTGGAAAATTATGATAGAGGAATGGATGCTTAGTCTCTTGAACTATCTGGCTTCTTTTAAATCCCAACTAAAATCTCATCTTCTCCAGAAATCCTTTCCCAACCCCTCTTAATTCTAATGCCTTTCTTCTCTTAATTATTTCCTATTTATTTTGTGTAGAGTTTGTTTGTACATACTTATTTGCACTCATTATACTGTGAGCTTCTTGAAGGAAGGACTATTTTTTTACCTTTTTTTTTTTGTATTCCCAGCACTTAGCACATTGTTGATGTTTAACAAATGTTTATTGACTATTGACTAAAGGACTCCATAGTGTCCTTTGGTACTCTCTTTCTGTCACAAACACGTCTCTTCCTTTTATACTTCCTTCATTATGTCCTCAATAAATATTTAGGCAAGAGCCACTGAGGGTATCAAGAAGACTTCATAGATAAGGTATCTTATGCTATTGTCATTTCCCAGATGGAACTGTGGAGTAGAGGCAGATTGAGGCTTATGGTGATAGGCTTATGTATTCATGATCTATAGCATAAATTACCATTCTAATTTTTCATAATATAAGACTTCAACTTCACCTAAAAGGGAAGTTAAAATGATCAGCTTCAGTTTTAAAGCTAAGTATTATAAATGTACATTTTTTATTTATTATTTAATAGCAATGCTCAAAAGTGTCATCTAAGCATGATATCATGATAATAGCTTTTTATTAATTCAACTTTAAAAAAATCAAAGAATTGATTTCATCATCTGACAGTAATATTCTATTGAAACGATATGGCCTATTGGGTTAAATGGATGTATCCTATAAAATAGGATAAGAAATGCAGTTGAGAAAAGCCCAATTCATATAATGGTAGTAATTTTGGATAATTCCACAATGGAAATATTATTTCTTTTACATGTGTAACTAGTGGGTTCACCATGTAAATCTATAGTTACAACCTAAAGTTCCAATAAATATAAGATAAAAGAATTAATTGAATGCTTCATATTTTCCCACTTCTATGATGGGTGATACTGAAGATGCAATAAAGTTAAGAAGTCCTGATCTTAAGGATGTTACTATCTCTCAACATTTTTTTTAAAGAAATATAGAGTTCAGAATAATGGAGGTGGTAGTTCCATTGTACTTTGAACCAGTTATACCACAGATGGTGTGGAGATAACAGTTTTGGATGACATCATGACAATTCAGAGTGTGTGTAAAGGAAAGTCATCAGAATGGAGAGGTCTGGAATCTATTTCACTTGAAGAATATTTGAATAAAACAAGAATATTTAGCTTTCCTACGAAAGAAAAGACATAATGAATAATATTGAAATAGAAAATCTTAGATCTAGATAGGGCACTAGGAGTCTTACTATCTAGCTTCATTTTACAGTTGAGGAAAATGAAACTCATAGATGAAATGATTCATTTAAGGTCGTGCATGGTTGATTAGTGACAGTGATGGGGCTAAAATCTGGGTCTCTTTCTTCTCAGTGTTATCCTTTCGACCACTATACTTTGTCCTTTTGTATTGCAGTCTTCAAATATTTGAAAGTCTGTAGTGTGGAAGAAGGAGAGAATGTCCATACTCTGTTTTTCTTCAGAACTAGGAGGTTAGAACAGAGATTAGTGGATGAAAGGTACAATGAAGCAATATGAATTTTAGTTTCAATATATAGAAGAACTTGTTAGTACCTAGGGCTCTTGGCTATTGGAATGGGCTATCTTGCAAAATAGTGAGCTCCCATCATTGGAAAGCCAAGGCTGGGTGGCATTCTTGGGGGTGTTTATAGAAAGGATAGGTCAAATGATGTCAAGTTAGGGCCTGGTTATTCTTAGTGTTTTACATTGACAGACTTGCATGAACTCCTTCCCAGACTATCAGAGTAATTTGTGAACATGATTCCTGAAGGAGATTTGTAAAATTATGGGAAATAGGAGAGGTACCACAGGAATAGAAATAGAAATTTATAATCCTGATGGATTGTAAACTCCTTAAGAGTAGGGATTTTCATTTTTATCCCTCAAATTCCCCTTCCTGGTTTAATAAAGTCTTGTTGACAGATTTTTGAGAAAGGAGCAACAGGTAAAGAACTATTGAAAAGTGAAATGGTCTGTCTTGAGAATAGTGATTTAGCAATTATGGGTGATCTTTAGTTCTCAGTCATGGGTTACTCCTACCGTTTTCCTTTCCCACTCATAACATCTGAGCTACTGGTTGCTACTGATTCCTGGAGAGTCATACCAATGTGCCAGCTGAGTCCACTGCAAATTCATATTATCTAATCTCAACTTGACTGTCATGGGAATGCTTTTATTTATCTTTGACTGGATTTTTATCACACTCCTCTCAGTGGCTGTTCCAAATTTTGTCTCAAGTCCTGCATATCAGCATATTTCTTCGCTTCCTACTTTACTAAGGAAAGTAGAGGCCAGTTTCTGTGCACTGCCTTTTCTCCTCCTATATCTCAAGATGTGGAATCTTTACTATATTTTCATAAACTTCTCTTCATTTACTTCTAGACAACCATTCTACTTACGTACTTAGACTTATCCCGTATAATCTCCTCTAGTAATTTACTTTGTTCACCATTCCAGTTCTTTCATCTTTAATTTCTTCTCTTCTACTGGCTGTTTCCCCTAATTTTTTCAAGTTACTCAACTTTTCCTAACTGCTCAAGTCCTTTCCCAGTCTTTGCCCATTTTGACCTCTCTGATGTTCTTTATGCTGTTGATCACCCCTCTCCTGGAGGCTCTCTTCTCCCTTGGCCTCCAAGATCCTATTCATTCATGGTTCTCCTCCTGCCTGACTCTTATTACAATTCATCTCCTATTCCATTAATTTCTGTATTTCCTATGTCTTTGACCTCTCTCCTCAAATACTACCTTATCTCAATATATATGGTCACCATCCTAGATCCCCATCATCTCTATCCTGGACTATATAGTAACTTTCTAAATTATATCCCTAATTCCAGACTTTTTCCAATCATATTCAACAAAGCTGCCCAAGAAGTTTTTTTCAATCAGAAATATGAGCATCTCACTCCTACTAAAATTTTTCATTAGCATTCCACTGTCTGAAAGATAAAATAAGAAATCTTTAGCTTAGCATTTGAAGTCCTTCAAAATCTGACTTTCATCTATCTTTTCAATCTTATTGTACACAAGTGTCCTTTACAAACTATATATTCTGGCCAAATTGTTCTACTAATGGCTCCTGAAACTCAACACACATTCTATTTCTATGCATTTACCCAAGTTAGCCCTCATACTTTATCTCTAGCCCTTGGAAAAATTCTGTTCCTTAAACCTTCAGTTCAGATGTCACCAGCTCCATGAGCCTTTGTTAGTCCTCCAATTACTGGTGTTTTTCTTGTATTGTCCTTACTTTGTACATGTAAGCCCTCTCCAACTCTACTCCCCACCCCAAGTAGAATATACGTTCTTTGAGGACAGGGACTATTTTTTTTTACTTTGTATCCACTGTACTTAGCAACTTCCTTTCGCACACTAGTTATTTAACAAATGTTTGCCAAATTGAATGGAACTGGTTTCTTGTTAAAGATATTGTAGCAAAAACTCTTGTTGAGGTGTAGGTGTTGGGCGAAATGATTTCTCAGGTCCCTTCTAGCTCCGAAATTTTATGATTCTTTGATTTTTCCTCTCTTTCTTTGGTATTTTTGCATTAGACTACGTTACTCTGAAGGTCCTTTACAATTCTAAGAACTATGGTTCTCATGGAGACATGAATATTAGAGGAAGTATGATAGTATCTATAGCAAATTGCATCAGGAGGCAGAAGATTTCATTTAGTACAAATTCTGCCACTTAAGAGACATTTGACCATGGGCTAGTCTATGAATTTCTCTGAAACTCAATTTGCTTTTTTGTAATTGCCATAGAGATAATAACACATGTCCTGCTTACCTCAAGGAATTGTTGTGAGCTTCAAGTGAGGCAATGGAAAGCAGCAGTGGAGGTAAATGATCACGCTGGGGTGAGATTTTAGTTCCTCTGCCACTGACTTATTGTGTGACATTGGGCAAAGTACTTCTCAGATCCTATGAATATATTTGGAATTTACCTGTTTCAGGCTACACTAACAGTATCTTTGTGGTCACACAGAACCTGGCACATAATAGGCACTTAACAAATTCTTGCTGATTAACTGGCCTGTATACCTGAATTATTTTTAGTTTATCTTCTTGACTTCAATCTACCAATTTGATTCTTAAAAAATACTTATGAAGCACCTACTATATGCTACAGTCCTGCGTTAGACACTGGAGAAAGAAAGAATAAATGAGTAATAGTTCCTGTCCTCACAAAAGTCTACTGACCTATTATAATTTGTTAATTTTTCAGATGGGTATATGTGTTATAACTATATATATCTATTTGAATATATATGTAATATTCGGTATGAATTTAAATCTGATGAAATATTAAAAGGTTTTTCAAATTAGTGGAAATTAAAAGTAATAAAAAAGCTCATATTATTTATAAAACTGTTCTAAAGGAACTTGCTAATTTTTGTGGGGTGGCTAGATGGTACAATGGATAGACCGCTGGACTTGGAGTCAGTAAGACCTAGCTTCAAATTAAGCTATACACCTTTACTAGCTATGTGACCCTGGGCAAGTTTGCCCAGGGTCACAAAGTTAGTCTCAACTGAAGTCTGCCTCAGTTTTTTCAAATGTAAAATGGGGATAATAAGAGCAACTACCTCACAAATTTGTGAGGATGAAATGAGATATATGTAAAGCATATAGCATAATACCTGGCACATAGTAGGTGCTTAATAAATTTGTATTACCTCCCCTTTTCTTCAGTCAGCAAAGCCTGTATACATTTTACTTTTTTGTGTCACTATTTTCAATAGTGATTTATTAGTCCCTTGATTAATGCCGATCACAACCCACTGATCCATTTCTTAGCTAGTCTCTAGGTTAACTTTGGCCAATAGACAAAATGAGCCCATTGATGGGCATATCCTGAAAGATTTTCCAGCTTGATAAGACCTTCCAGAGTTTATGCTGTGTTGGTATAGTCTTTAAAAACCCAAGATCATCGTTGGAGTATGAATTTTGGGTCGAATACTTTTATTAAAGCTCATTAACTCTATCTCATTCCATTGCCAGTGTGAAAATCTGGAAGAGTTATGCCTATAATATCAAGGAATAGATTCCTCTTGTACTACAAATTTTAATGTCGTAGGTGGTCAGTGTGAATTAAAATATGAGAGCAGCAGTTTCTAGGTCTTGAGGCAATGAGTATTGTGTTTAGCCCAAATGAAGTCTGGTTAGAGTAAAAGTTGAGTTTACTTTAAAGTTTTGAAGTTTACAAATACCTCACATATCAGTAAGGCTTCAAGGTTTACAAGGTACTTTCTTCACCACAACCCTACAAGAGAGTTGATGGAAGCACTATTATCAGCAAATGAAGAAATGGAGGCATTGAAATCTTAACTGACTTAGGAAGAATATATAGCTAGGAGATCTCTGAGAATTCAAACCAAGTCTCTTTACTCTAAATTTAGCTCTCTACCTACTATATATTACACTGCCTTTTCAAAGAATTTTCATGATCTAATTCTAACTATTTCCTTCTGTCTCAGGTCACAGTCCGTGGCATGCACATAGCAGGAGTCAACAACAGCCTAACATTTCTATGTGGAAGTGCCTCAAACAAGTTTGTCCTTCTGATCTCCCCTTGTTAATGACATTACTTTGTCATTAACAAAGACTCAAAATCAGTTTCCAAACTTCTTAGCCTTGTATTCAAAGTCTCTCTCATACCTATCAATGTTTCTAATCTTATGTATCCCTGATCCCTTCCATGAATCATAGACTCCAACAAAGCTGGACTAGTCACTATTCACTTAATAGGATGCCCAATTTCTTGCCCCTTTGCCTTTGTTCATTCTCTTCTCTTTGTTTAGAGTGCTTCATTTTTTCCTCCTCCTTTCCCCACCATAGCTATCTGCTGATATCCTATCAATCATTCAAGGTTATGTGGAAAAGCCGCTCCAAGATGTTGCTATTTTGAGTTTAAAGTAATTTCTCTCTGCCCTTCCAAAGCATCTCTCCTGTTATACTGGCCATTTTCTGCCTTATATGAGAGAAAGGAGGTCTAGATTTGGAGTCAGAGGGTTTAGCTTTAAATCTACTTTTGGTACCTATGTGGCTGGAGAAATCACTTAATCTCACTATAAAATA
Source organism: Potorous gilbertii (assembly GCA_028658325.1). NCBI lineage: Eukaryota > Metazoa > Chordata > Mammalia > Diprotodontia > Potoroidae > Potorous > Potorous gilbertii. The sequence goes on along the minus strand of CM053770.1, from coordinate 114,608,125 downwards.
AAAGGATTGGACAAAAGATCTCTGTAGTCCCACGTAGTCCTGTGTTCCCACATTTGTTTGTGACAGTGATTTGTTAGGCAGAATAAGTCCATGAGTTTTATCTCCCCTACTAGATGTGAATTCCCTGAGGACAAGAACCATATTTGGTTTATCATTCTGTCCCCTAATAGCACCTGATGCAATGCCTTTCACACATAATTGAATAAGAAAGAAAAGATTTTCCACTAGTACCAGTGCCTTCCTGATTGAACTCTGAGTGATATTGTTCGGCAATTTTTGTTTTTGACTTAGATTTCTGAGATGTGACTCCTTACCCCCATGCCCCAGTAAACATTTAGTTGGTTCATAGCCTGAAGAATAGAAATTCAACCCTTTATGATCCTTTAGCAAGCCCAAAGCATTGTTCTTATTCATCCCAGCTGATGAGGGACAACTTCCAGCTAAACATCAGAAAATTACCAGAAGTGGTCAGGAATGAAGGCTGACTGATATAAAGTTGTGGTATTGTACGTCAGGGATTTATCAGGGAAGCCAATTTCAAAGACAATGTGAAATAACAATAAGCCTGTTTTAAGAGAGGGAATAACTTTTCCCAGTATTAGCCTTAGACATTATTCTATCTGCTACTTTGAAAATCACCTTACTTAACCTTTTTCACAGCCTCGGCTTCCCCCCTCTGACTTCTTGACCTATCTTTTGACTGGTTTTGCTTTAGGCACCAATGGTTATCCAAATTAATCACAAAAGACACTCACATGAAACAATCAAGAGTTGATTTTTTGTGTATGAAATACCCTTAAGCTTAACAATGACAACTTCAGGTCCAATGCTGGACTTGGAGTCAGGAAGAACCAAGTTTGTATCTTATCTCTGACACTGTCTGACCTTGGGCAACTGTTTCTGACCTTCAGTTTCTTCATTTGTTGCGAGGATCACAGATTTAGAGATGGGAGCAATCTTAGAGGAGACTTATTCCATCTCCCTCATGGAGGAAACTGAGGTCCTAGAGATGACATGATTTGCCAAGGTTACAAAGATCTAAGTAGCCCCGGTGGGATCTGAGCCTGGATTCCTCTTACTCTAAATGCACTGCTCTTTCTATGTCACAATTCCTCTCAAATGTAATGTATAAAAAATTCTTTCTAAACCTTAAAGCACTATAAAAATGTCAGCTAATTTTATTAATGTTATTACCACCATTATCTGATTTTCAACTACACTTAGCATAACTTCTCTAAAAAGTTGTCATCATAGTGGTATCCAAAAAGTATGCTAGTTTTTTTTTCTCATACAAACACAAGATCTTTCTGGCTCACACCTACAGGAACGCTTTCCATGGAACATTTTGTTCTGCCTGCTCTGTCTGTACAGTTTGTGTTGCATCATTGTTGTTGATTGAAGAGTACAAAAGAGTCCTTTGACACAAGGACTATTTGGGATATGATTAAAATAGCTAGAAATAGTCTCACAATTAAAAAAAGACCATAAAATGCCTTAAGTAAATGCTTTAAGATAATGTTTTAGCTTTTTGAGATTCTCACCTATGCCTCTCTAAGCATAGGCTACCTAAATATTCACTTGGCTAGTATTCACTTTGAATAAGTACTCCAATATTCCTGCTAGAGTCTCAGCCAACTCTGGAGTACATATTGTAATGGGGTTTTAGGAATGGCCTGGGTGATTTAAATTCACAGATTAAACACCTGCACATAAAATCTCATTCAGGCCCCACTCTTTCCCTCACCCCTGTATAATCCAACTTTTGAGTAGTACTTATAACAAATAATAAAATTAAATGATTGATTTTTCACCACCTCTCTCTTCTTTTCTTTATTCACATTCAGGCAGAGAAGCTAATAAAAAGAGGCAATTAAAAAAACAACAATCTAACACTACCTTTGTAATGAACTGACTTGGAAAAAGAATTGTCCACTAGGTTGATAGTTTACTACTGATCAACCACCTGCATCTAGTTAGGCTGATCCTTGTGAAGAAGATACAATCTGCTGTTGGAATTCTATTCAAAGCTTTCTAACATAGCAAAACTCTTGGCTTCGTACCACCCTTAGTCTATCTGATGGTCAGAAATCAGATGGATCTTCTACCACCATTGGGCACCACCTATCCTCCCTTGTCTGTTCTCCTTACCCTCTATCCTAGCCTATTCACCAACTCTGTTCTTTCCAGTGAGATGGAGGAACAATAGATATTACTCTCTATTCTGACACTGTTTCCTAAGGAAACAGGCAAGGCAACAAGCATTTATTAAACATTAACTATATGCCAAGAACCATGCTAAGCACAGGAGATACAAATACAAGCAAAAGACTATCCTATCCTCAAGGACTTTATAGTCTAGTGGGGCAAGTCAAAACACAAAAGGGAACTGGAAAGGAATAGGTGTAGTGGGGTGTGTGTTGAACTCTGGGAAGTCAGGATTATAGCTGAGAAAGAAGGCTGGCCAGGCTGGGTCTCTTCATGAAATAGAGGTCCCAGGAGGAACTCACTGGTGGGAGAAAGGGGCCAGCACAGCAGAGAGATGTTTCAGGGTTTGAAAGCCACAGAACTCCCAGACCTTACCATCTACTTTCTCTCTCTCTATTCCTTAGACCTCTGGAATTGATATCTGATCTACTGATGTAACCTAAAGATCTTGAACCTTGTTATCCACATCATCACTGAACTTTTAGGACTTCTATTGTTCTATTCACATTTTTCATTTATATTTACATCATTCATTCATCTCCCTTAATTAGAGTGTATATTTTTTGAAAATAAGGAGTCTCTGCTTTTTTTGTTTGTATCCCTATCACTTAATACAGTGCTTTGCACATGGTGAGTGCTTAATAAATTCCTTTTCATTCCACTCCATTTATTCAGAACTTGCACTCCTTTGGGATTGCTTCCAAGGACTCAAAGAGCCAAGGGTCAGACAGACCCCCATAATGTTGTATAGATTTCTCTGTGGTGAACTTATGAGAAGGCATGGACAAAAGGTGAGGATGGATTACAACCTGATTGATTGGAAGGAACATTCGCATCAGACACCCTGCAGATACATTGGAGTATTGAGTTCCACTACGGGAAAAAAATGGAACACTGCAAACTAAAAGGCAGAAAACCCAATGAATTGTACAATAGGGAAAGTTAAAAAAATCAGAGTGCAATGTCAATGTATTAGTTGTAAATGCTCTCCTTTAATGTTCATAATGCAAGCAAAATATTTCAGGCTTCAGTGGAGCTTAATCACATTGCTTCAATGAGGTTATAGAGCAGAACTTAGGGTATTTAGAAAAACTTGTATAGCACAGTATATTTAAGAAAAATGCATTTTAAAAACCTTAAACAGGTGTACCATCTGCCTCATCATAATCAACAGCCACATCTCAAATTCTCCATATTACACTTCGAATTCATCAAGACACAAAAGTCAGATATAACAGATAATTTTTTTTGAAGTACTTGTCATTAGCATCCACACTCAACAAGGCAGGTTGTGATCAAGGCTCTAAAGGGACATTTATAGATTTCTCACAGCAGACATTTTCTGCCTTCTGTTAGAGAAGAGAAAAACAGATTCTGTAATGCCATCTGAAATGTTGGCAGGACCTACATAATTCCATAAGTACTTTGTTGTATGTTTTGCCTTTTCAAAATCCTTACTACTCATAACATCTGCATGATTACCACTGGAGACATGACAAATACCTCTGTAATTTCTTTGGCATCTTCAAAATTTAGCAGATGAAACAGGAGAGGAGGTGATAAGGACCCAAGGCAATCCTTGGATGGATTAAGAAGGACTAAAAACTACAAGAGGTAAGGCAGAAAAAAGGTAACCTTGCAATCTTCTAAATGATTTACCTTTGGAACTCATAAATTTCTGTCCTTTCTACATAATCTGTGGTCTAGCCATATTGACTTATTTGCTTTTCCACAAGTATGAAATCCCATCTCCCTTCTTAGTGTCTTTACATTGGCTCTCAATGCCTGGGATGCACTCCTTCTTTATCTCTTGGCATACCTGGGTTCCATTAAAGCTAATGTGGCTCAGGTACCACCTTCTTTATGAAGCCTTTTCTGATCCTCCCAACTACTAGGGCACCCCCCTCTCCAAATTTCCATGAAGTAATTTTGCATACATTCTCTCTATACTCATATGTGTCCAGGTCTCTCTCATTAAAATTTGAGCTCCTTGATGGTAAGGATTATTCTTCTTCTGTCCTAGTATACCCAGTACTTAGGACAATACCTTACACACAGTAAGTATTTAACATGTGTTTCTTGATTAAAGATTTGTCGACTGTGCAGAGGATGACCACTACTCCAGTTATCAGGAGAAACCTGGTTACCTATCTAGAAAATATCTGCCATTTGTTTTAATACTGAAGAGGCTTCTGCAGGTTCCATCACAGTTGTCTGGAGGAAGAGCTGAATGTGCAAACCTTCTTGCCATGAGCATAGCAAAGTCAGTTTCCGAGATAGAAGGCAACATGTTTTATAAATGAGATTCAAAGAAAGGAAGGAATTAGACCAATGCCACTGAATTGATGGTAAAATCTGATTCCAGGACTCCAATCCTGATCTCTGCTTTCTTAAACCACATGTATGGGGAACATGGTTTGTATGGAAACATTGAACTTGGAATTAAGAGACCTCATTCTGTTTATGCTTCTTAGGATCATAGATTGATAGAATATAATGTCTTAGAAATGACATAGGGGAAGGTGAGTTGCAGATAGGATCTGAGTATTCATTTCCAGCTGTTATGGTTGAGAACCCTGAGGGGAAGACAGACAATGGTCTTCTTGCATCTCCCTGCAATCTCAATTGCCCTCTAGGGTATAAAAGAATGTTAAGGTGGTGTCTTGTTGAGAATAGTCAGTGTTCCAACTGAATAATATTGAGTGTGACAGCTTAGAGTGGAGAGAGACAGACAGAGAAAGAGAGAGAGGTAGAGAGACAGAGAGAGATAGAGACAAAGAAACAGACAGAGATAGAGACTGACGGAGACAGAGACAGACGAGAGAAGAGAGAAGAGAAACAGACAGAGAAAAAGACATATAGACAGAAAGACACAGAGAGACAGAGACAGACACACGTACATACATACACAGCTCTCCTTTGCAGCTGATGTGCTGTTCAGACTGAAAGAGAAGTTTTAAATGAAGGCAAAGGCAGGAATCCCTTGCCTGTGAGGATGCCTGCAGAGGCTGTAAACCTTAAGTTCCAGTGCTGATCCCCATATGGAGTACTGGTGTTTCAGGAGATGGAGGTCTTCGGTCGATACATTTATGAGCCTCCAGGAGTCTCAGTAAGGAGTGCTTGGAAAACAAACCAAAACTCAACAATATGCCTCAAGTTTGAATGGGAACAAAATTAATGCAAGTTGTATAGTGTGGGTGTACATGTACGTCCATGCCACCAGTTTCACACTGAACCTTAACTTTTCTTAGATCAGTAGTACACATTGACTCAAAATAGAAATGAAGTGTGAAAGAATAATATTAAAAAGATGTATTAAATACTATATGCTGTACGCTGTGCTAAGTACTGGGGGAAGGTGTAGAAATACAAAAGCAATGATCCTGCCACCAGGGAGCTCACATTCCAATATGGGAAACCCGGCACAGAGGGTATAGTGACCAGAGAAGAGCACTTTGGCTGGAAGTTTACAGGGATGATGAGTGGGGCTGCAGGAAAGCAGATAGACAACACCCCATCTAGTAACATGGCAGAGTTAATTTAATTATGATTCATGGTTCCAGAACCAGGGAAAGAGGAATAGAGAAGAGGGAGGAGGAATGAAAACAGCTCCCTGGAAGCTTGTAATTAAGAATGCTGTGGAGGAGGTGGTCAGAAAGGAAAGGGTACAGTGAATCATGCCTGAATCTACCCTGAAATAATGTTCTCAAAGTGACAGTTACCAATCATGAGGATGAGTTTCATGATAAACTGATGTATAATGTATTCAAAGGCATTCAGAGTAAGTTAAAAATTCTGTCTGAAATTTTCTATTTCAAACCCTGAATTTAGGCTGAAATGTTCACTCATTGCCTGGCTATCTATCTCTGTAACTTCAATTTTTCTTTGCAGGAGTTTCTTATGGAAATATACTCTTTCTTAAATATTTATTTCTTGATATCTATGTTCACCAATAGAGATTAATAGACATTTGTGTTGGTAAGATTTGGATCATTCCTATCTGAACTGAAAAGAGGCCCTTAAATAACAGAGTTTTAAAAAAAGGAAAAATTCATCCAAATCAAAGATGCTTTGATTGGTCCTATAGAGACTAGACCTGTAATTATATTGGTATAAGGAACTCTCAGGTGAGAAAACTTCCTCTGCCAAGGCGGGTCAGCATCTTTTCTTTAATTTATGGTCATAGAGAATTACCTAAGCCACTGAATGGTTAAATGCCTTACCGTTGGTCACACAACTACTGTATGTCTGAGGCGGGACTAGAATTCAGTTCTTCCTGGCATCAAGGCAAGCTCATCAGTACTATAGATCAGAGAACAGAGAAAGGGTATAAAGAAATGGACTTACTTCTACCTTTCTGGAACATTTTTCTTTAGCCATGCTTTTCAACATTTTTAAACTTGCATTAAACCATTGTGCATACCTTATTTTGCCTCAGCCTTATTATTATTTTTTTTAAATAGTCATTCAAAAAGGCTGAACTGATGTGAATCCAGTGATATTTTGTCTTAGTCTCTAAGGGACCAACATCTGAAAACAGAAATGTCTCAGGAGTCTGACCCAGCTACAAACTGGGCTTTATGCCAAGTCATTTGTAATTGCTTCTGTAAAGGAGACTTTGAAAGATTCTTCTACTAGTTAAAGTATACAGGTGAGATGTGCTGTGTGCATTACCTATGTAGGTTATGTGTGTCCATGTGGGTCTATCTAGATGTGGCTCATAGGGAGGTATGAATATATACCTCTCATTGTTTTTGCTCACCCTTCTCTAATGGAGATTTTGATTTCTGCCAGGAGGAGAAGCAAGGGATTAATTTCAGAGGCCATCTACTTTACTCCCCTCAGAGAGATAGGGTATTGGACTAGTATTATACCTGTCTGCCCTCCTAAGTATTCTTAGTCATGTCAAAATAATTTTTAAGTTCAAATTGAACTCTTTTTTGCAATCTCTAAAGGGGTAAGGAGTGTCCTAAATTATGTACCCAGACTTAACTCCCTTTCTACCAGATACTAGTTCCACAAGGAACACTCCCAGTGAATTGCAAATAAATCCATTTGTCCAAATTGATAGCCAACAGGAGCCAGAGAAGGTATACAGATGAAAATATAGCAGACAAGATACAAAATTAATGAGCTCTTCCACTGGGAATGAGATCTCAGGGGAAGAAGACAGGAAGAGGGGCAGGGAGGAAGAGAGAGAGAGAGAGAGAGAGAGGAAGAGAGGGAGGGAGGGAGGGAGAGAGAGGAAGGGAGGGAGAAGGAGAGGGAGAGAGAGAGAATATGAATCTTTAGGGAGTTCACTCTGAAAAATCTGCAACCTCATGTGTCTTTTCTCTTGAAGCTGAAAGACTAACATTTTTCCTTTCTCATGCTTTTTCCAACTCTGCTCTTTATATAGGCATTGAGCATTAATTAATCACTCTCCATGGATGAGGAGAGACTTATATAGTCATTAAACTATTCACTAAGAGCAATACTATTGAGAAGAAGACAGTCATCTGCTACAATTGCTAAGCAACTGCTCTCTACAAGCAGGCAGGCTAGCCGAGCTAAAATGATAAAGTGATCCCAGGGAGAGACAGGAAGTGGCATGTCCAGGCGTGGGGAACCTGTGACTTCAAGGCCACTAGTGGCCTTTGAGATCCTTGGGTGAGTCTTTTTGATTGAGTCCAAGATTTACAGAACAAATCCTTTTATTAAGGGGCTTTGTTTTGTGAAGTTTGGATTCAGTCAAAGGGCTGTACTTGAGGACCTAGGGGGTCCTGTTAGGCAAATTTTAGGCAAATTACAACAAAGTGATCAGCCCATTGGCGTTGTATTCTCTGCAGAAGGATGTGAATGGTAGTCAGTTCAGCTTTAGGAAGGACTTCAAGGTCTGGTACCTTGTCTTACCAGTTGATTTTTAAAATCTTCCCAAGGCAATTCAAACAGAAGCTATTCAGCTTGCTGGCATGGTGCTGGTATACCCTAACCCTATTAGACAAATCAAAACACCACCACCACCTTGGCCATCATCTCCCCTTAAACGTTTTGGAGTCAGCCTGGAATCCTGAATCCAAGAGCCTCCTCCCCTCCCCACTTGGACCCTGCTTCTAGCCTAGTCTCTGCACATCCATCTTTCAGAGAAGAAACCCTTGTAGAGATGTGACCCAGTCAACTACTTCTATGTGTATTTATTTCCTCAGCAGCCACAGTTACTGAAGACCTGGAAAAAATAAAAACAAAAAACCCTAGCTCACCACAAAAATCCTTGACATTGTTAAATAGTTCAACACCAGAAATGAATATAGTTTTGTCAGTGGGAATTACTTTAAAGAAGATACATTGGCATTCTTATCTGCTTTACCTTAAGGGTGTTATGATGAAAATCCTCTTCTATGTGTTGCCTCTCCCCATTGGAAGGTGATATCCTTGAGAGGAAGCCCTGCCATGGTTTTTAATTTGAATCCCCAGTCCTTAGCATATGACAAACTTATAATGTTTTCATTTATTTATTTATTTATTGGAGTTTGCATATGACAAATTTTTAATAAATGTTTTCATTTGTTTCATTAATTTGTTCATTAATTTATTGGAGTCTCACCTATCTCAGTATAAACTTACCTTCAATTTTCCCTTGATGACATGTTTCTAGGGTACTGATGAGAAGTCCAAATCCTCTGAAAAACACTAGGTTGTTATTTGGTCAAAGGACAAGAGGAAATGGGTACTTCTTTTTCCTGACACCAAGAAATTCCCTTTGGGAGCTTGATTGAAATTTGGTCAATGTTAGTAGGCCATACAGTAGAACGCCTATGTTCTGAGATAGGTTATTATTTTATTAAACTCAGAGGGTGTGACTGAGTTTTAGTACTAAATATATCTCTTGTGTACCACTCCATTTCATCAAATAAGCAATTCAAAAATTTTAAATGCCCCTAGAGCTGAAGAAATTATAGCTTATATTTTTTATAATCTTTTAGGGATACAAAGAAATTTTTATAATTGTCCAATTTGATTTCTATAATAAATTACAATAGTAGATGGTACAAATATGATTGTCTTGATTTTACAAATGAGAAAATTGATGTTTGGAGAGGCTCCACTTCTTCAAAGTCAAACAATAACCGAAAGAGATGGGACATTTCGTTTTACAGTGTCTTGAAGCTACTTGATACCACAGTGCTTTCCCAAGTATGTCATGGGAGGAATCAATGGTTCTTTTCAGTATGGGTTAACTAACTCCCTATTGTAAAATATTATTCCAAAAGGGGTGATCAGTGATCAGTAACTGTTTTTTCCATTGCCCCTCCTGAAAACAACAACAAAAACAATTTTGTCTGGTTGTCAATATATTAATTCTTTTTTAAAAAATATTTTGTGGATGCTCTTTTTTTTTAAAAACATCACATTATTTTAACATCACCTTCTAATTGAATGCTCCTATGCAACGAAGTAGCAAAAGCAACTGTCTGGAAGCATATGCAACATAATGTACCTTTAATCTCCTTTCTCTTAAAATGAGAGGAAAGGAATATGCTTTCTTATCTGTTCTCCCAAACCAAGGAAAGCCATGGAAATTAATCTGGTAATGAGCTGGCTTTCAGTGTTGTTTTCATTTACATTATTGTAGCCAGTTTTTTATCGTTCTCTGGGTCTAGCTTTCTTTGTCTTAACCTTTCCATGTTTCTTTGAATTCTTTACCTGTCATTGCTTATGGCACAATAATACTTTAATATATTAAAACGTCGCATATTTACTTAGCCACTCCTCAATCAATGGGTACCAGCCTTGGCTCAAGTGTTCTTTAAGGACTTTTTTCTTGTCACCACAGATTCCTGCTCTATTTAGTTCCTAATTTCGTTATGAAAGATTACTTGAGAGATTAATAGCATACTAACCATAATATTAATTAATTAATTACTACTAACCTTTCCCCCCAAGAACCATCGACAAGGGATAATTCTTGTGGAGATGCGACCTAGCCTCTGCCCCCGAACATGTCCTTTACTCACAGGGTTGTGAGAATTAAATGAGATAACATGCATAAATAGCTTTGAAACCTTAAGGTGATATATATATTTATATACGAATTATAATTTTTATTATAATTTTATCATTCACATACACTTTATTTTATAGTGAGGAGGCATAATGCAGAGAGTGCTAGATAGGATAACCTGAGTTCAGATTCCTATTAGACCTTTACTAGCTCTGTGATAGTGGGCACATCACAACTCCTTTCAGACTCAGTTTCCTCATATGTAAAATTGTGATAATAATGTCTACGTTGCATTTGTGAGGATCAAATGATTTGATATATGTAAAGTGCTCTTAAAAGAAATCTTAAAGCCGTCTACGTTAGCCACCATTACTATTAATAATCTCCCTGCGCTATGACGCTTTCTCCACCTGCAAAGTCTCCCATGCCCTTCTTTGTCCATCGAATTCCGATACAACCTTTGAAGCCCAACTCAAATGCCACCTTCGTCAACTTTCCTTCAAAATTGTCCTTTGTCTCAGACGTAGCACTTCCTTTTTCTTCTCTAAAGCAATGTTCATATATTGTGTGCTTGTACCTTTCCTCCAATCATAGTGTTAATCATAATTTTGTCAAGAAGAGCTCCTTGTGAGAGAGTAACACACATTAACACAAACACCCAAATAGATGATACAGGTAAATGAATGTGTCCAAGGTTTGAACTTGTCATCATTCTGTGGTTTGACGTCAAGAACTGGGTCTTTTCCTTTCTCTTTTAACACAAGCAATACCATGAACTCAACAGATGCTTAATAAATGTTTGTTGGCTTTGTTGTTAGGCAAATGAGTGAGCTTAAGATCCAGTTCAGTGTTTACTACAGTGCCTGGGATATAGTAAACTAAATAAATGCTAGTTTATTGACTAATCTATAGCTGTAATTCATGAATATATTTTTAGCCTTATTTTATGTCTATCTAGTATTTTATGGTTAAATACTTGCATATGTATTATCCACTTAGATCCTCATACATTGCAGGGAGCTTTCACACACTATTATGATGTGATACTGAGGACACCAAAAATTTAAATCACTTACCTGAAGTCAAACAGTCATTTTGAGTCAGAGACAGGACTTGAACCCTGGTCTTCCTGATTGCAGACATGGTTTCCATTCATTCTACATTGTTGTTAGCATTATTGTCCTTTTCTATAGGTAAGAGGAAATTGACATCTAGGTTAAGTAACTTCCTAAAAGAGATGGTAGAAGCATCACTTGACTCCCAGACCAGTGATCTTTCCATTTTACTGGAAATCTCTCTGTGCTATGCTTTCAGATAAAACTGGGGAATGTGGAGAATTTGAAATATTTAATAGGACTTCTTGTCATCAGCCATGGGGAAGAAACTTGGGGCTATCCTAACTATGCCTCTCCCCCAACCCCATTAGTCTTGCAAATTTGAGAACAAAATGACATGGATTGTGTGATTTTGTGTTTCAGTTCACAGGGCAAAATTCCTCTCTTCTACTCGAGGCCCCACTTTTTTCCTATATTGACTAAAGATGAAGTTTTCTGTCTTTGGCCTTGTCTGACTCTCTTGTTTTATTTAAGACATGTGAAGTGGCATTTATTTCTTTTCCAAGGTCAGTTTGAAAGACTCACTAAATGTGGCTGGATGTTTTGTTCCAATCAGTCAGTGCCAAATATCAGACAGAAATAACCTTTCTGAGCTGACTCCTTGTACAAGAAAGTTCTTATATACTGGCTAGGTTATAGGAAAATTTAATGAATAGACTAATCAATCATGAATAGGACAAGTCGTAGTGGAATCTCTTCCAAATTGAAACTGAATGGAACCATATTTCTGTAGGTTTTTTTTTTTATTAAAGTAAGAAATTCTTTGACTCATAGAATTTCAGAGATGGAAAGGACCTCAGAAATCATCTAGATCGCTTCTCTTATTTTGTGGATGAGGAAAGTGAGGACCAGGTAGCATAAATGACTTGGTCAAAGGTCACAGATAATTAGTGGCCGGATTAGAAAGAACAAGTTTTTCCTCTACTAGATTGGAAGATCCTTCAAGGCAATGCCAGTTTCTTATTCATCTCTATGCCCCTCATTCTACAATATCTGAAATTAGCCTTCTCTGGGTTTGTTTCTTGCTATAATGCTGAGGATCCATGAATTTGGATGGGAGAAAAAGAATGTCTTTATTTTCGCTAATCTCTAAGTAAAATTTATAATTTCCTTCAAGGATAATTTTCAGTTCCCAAGCATAAATAAATATAGTCTCCTAGAGAATCCTATATTGTTGGAAACAATATCTGGAAAACTCTTTCTATGAGGTAGGGAAGGGTTTTGACTTCTGTGTCATTTGTTTTACCCTGGCTGAAAAACAGCTCTTTTGCTGAGTTCTCATAATTTACTATCTTAGCAACTGGTCGTGCCTCACTACTTCTATTACTCTGCTTCCTACAGAGCCTTGGGGGTAGTCTTGGAGTTTCCTTTTAATTGCTGCTGCCCCATCTCTGATGCCCCCTCTGCTATCGGTCTCCTTACCTGCCATCTGCAGATGAGCTACTGTCTACCAATGCTTCCCTCCTGCTTCCTCAATGTTTCAGCCTCAGAGAAATGTCATCACTTTCTTGGGGGGGTGGGATTCACTCAGGCTTCATGTCCTAAATCCAATCAATCATTCTCAACTCTAGAGTTAGCTTCACAGCTGTGCCCTGGATTGCCCCGAAAAGGGCCATTCAGGGGACTTGTAAGACTCATGGGCTCATCCTTCTTAGCTTGTATTGCTAGTTATTACACCGCACTTGAATTTCTCTTACCTCTTTCCCCACCTTGGGGGTATAGTATATATCCACCTCATAGGGCCAATAATTCTTTCTAGTAAAAACATGCACCTTTTCCTGGTGTCATTTTCAATCTTTACAGGGCCCTCACTTCCAGATAGCTGATGTTCAGTCATGCAAAATGTCTCCGAGCTTTGATGAACGGCATTCAAAGCCTAAAAACACTAGAAAAGATGAACGAAGGAGGGTGACTTTTGCTGACATTCTAGCTTTTGAGGCAAAACTCATGTTCTCTGCTATTTTCTAGCAATAATTTTCTCCACTAAGATTCAGGTTCCCTTTGCCCTTGGAGACCTACTTAGGTGGAGCTAACTTTCTGTGCAATTTGAAGGAAGATTTTCTGGGGGCAACAGAACTGAGTTTTCATTTCTCAAGCTCTGCTCAATGAGCTATGAATATTTCCCAGTGAAGACAGAAATGGCTTCACATTTAGGAGCTCTTTAAGTTCTTGAAAATTACCTTGATAAACGCTCTGAATTATTGATAGAAACATCATCTGGGTAATGCATCTCCATACGAACTAAGAGGAGAGAGGAAGGGAGAGGACATAGTACTAATAGTTATTGCAATAATAAATTTGAGAAGCAGCCTGGTATTGTGGATAGAGAGTTAATCAGAGGCAGCAAGACCTGGGGTCAAATGCCACTTTGGACACATACTGTCTCTATGACCCTTGCTAAGTCATTTAACCTCTCCCCTGTAGGCAACTCTGAAAACTCTTGGTTTAGAGAGTCCCTCACCAGAAACTCCCTATACTGATGAAATTATACTTTTGTACCCCTACCTCACCTATCGTGTTTACTTCTGTACGGAACTTTACATGCATTATTCCATTTTTTCCTTTGTTGAGAATCCTGTACAGAAAGTGTTATTGGAATCTCTCAGGTTTTTAAAAATTTCATTTTTTACTGCAAATTCAGTGCTCTATTATGTTATGGTGACAGAAGGTGGAAAAGTGCAGAGAGTATTGGACTTGGAATCATAAAATATGGGTTTGTGTTCCCACACTCCGAATTATTAGCCATGGGATCTTGAAATCAAACTCTCAAAGCCTCAGTTTCCTCATCTATCAAATGGGGACAATAATGTTGCATTATCTGTCTCAGAAGATATTACTGCTTTGTGACCCAAAAAGTATTATATAAATGGGATTTGTGATTTGGCTTGTGAATGGAAAGAATGTTCTTTTAATTCCTTAAAAATAGAATGAAACTAAACCCTTCTGATCAAGCACTGGGACACCATCCTCTCCATTTTGTTTTGCTTAAAGCTTTTTTTTGTCTATGCCATATTTGAAATTAATTTCCTTGATGTGAAGGAAAGCACATTTAAGAGAAAATCCTTACATCTGGAACTTATACCACATTGAGATGATTATAAGGCTGAAAGTTTAGTAACTGAAATGTTCCCTTGAACTCACTGAACTTACCTACAACATTTTCCTATGCAATCTTCTTTACTTGTTTGCTTGATTGTACACATTGCAAACCTGCCAGAATATACTGTGTCGTCACATTAGTTTCTGCTTTTGGAGAAAGAACCTTGATATGCACTAACTTTCAGTCTTTATTTAGGCAAAACCCCAGGAGACAATCATCTGCTATGTGCTTTCTTAAAGTTCCATCCACCGACTACACTGGGGAATAGTAAAGCACAAGAATGGAGAGAGAAATAGATGTATGAGTTAGTCCTGAAGAAAATAAACAAAGGAATAGATTACCCTGGGTAGTGCAGTTGATTGGGAAAGATGTAATCATACAAGTAAAAGTCAAAGAAGAGGTGATATTCATTTGATTTGTAATCTCTCCCTAAAAATTGAACCCAGGAGATTCTAGGTTATATAATGGTAGCTTGCTATTGAATTTACTTAATCTACATAGCTGTTAGTTCTGCTTCTGAAAGCATGTCTTAAGCTCAGTGACTGAGAGCAAAAGAGAATTATGGACTGCAGACATCCCCAATCACACAATTTATTCCTTCTCATAATGGGTTTACTGTGTGCAATGATGAGAATGTTAAAAAGAAAGACTAGTAACTTTGAGAAGTACATTTGGACATCATGGATGGGTAAGGATGTTGAATAGTATTTTCATTAAGATTTCCAAAATTAACAGAAATCATAACAGGAGGCCTCTTGGTCACTTTCTGCATTATCTGGTGAATTTTGGTTATGGAATAGAACTTTTTTTCAGGGTATAATCCTTTTCAAAAATCTGAATTAACTTGTTCATCTTTCTTCACAGAATTCATTGCACAACTGCAAATTTTTTGCTTTACTTTGTGTTGCTCTGATATGACCAAAATCTCTCTCACAAAGCAAAACTGATAGAAGGGACTGAATGCAAATTCCAAATAGACAACTTGATGCCGAAGCATGATGCCTTTTTAGAGATGGTCATCTGGAAAAATCATTTTGATGTTATGAAAAATTTGTTGATAAATTCATTTTTTCAATAAGCAATAGAGCATGAGAGAGGCAGCATGGTATAACGTAGAGAAGGTTGGTTTCAGGGTTAGAAAGACTGTCTCTGAGTTCAAATTTTGCCTCTGACATATACTGTAGGCAAGTAACTTCAGGGACCTAAGCAACTCACTGAAATGAGAGGCTCCCATTATCTGTATTGGGGTACGTGAGTAACCTTTAGAGATGTTCCCTAGAATAATGGAAGAGTTGATCCCTGCCTCAGTTGATAATCAAACTCATTTCTGATCTGATTTATTTGAAGGTTTACTTCAGTGATTACAGATTGCAAACCACTATATACATCACGGGTCCTCCCAGAAATTTACCACAGAGGGAGCACCCGATATACTGGAGGCTTCCCTTAATTTTTCCTGATATTATGAAAGTGGGCTTTGTGGCGTGTCTTCTTCTTTCTAATCATATGACCAGTCCCTATTCTCTTCCTATTGCACAATTCATTGATGATATCTTTTTACTCCTGTTCTTGGCAGCTCTTCATTGGCCTGCTAATATATGGACGTCTCTATTGCCATCTATGTGATAGTCATTTTTATTTCTCTGCGGGTAGCTGTATTCTATATCTTACAATCATAAAACAATGCCAGTAGAAAGTCAGTATTGCTCTCATGGGAAGTTCAACCCGTGCCCTTCTCAATGTTCAATTAAGAGTCCAAGTTGTTATCTACATGTACTGCCTATCCCAGAAAGTTATAATGAAAGTTGAGCTCTATAGGGTATCCATCAAAACTCATGTTAAAATCTGAGTCATAGACATTTTTCTTTCATTTGGTTTTTCTGTGTGAATGGACAAGGTCAATCTCCTTTCAGTGAGTGTAGATTTCTATTAGGAGGCTATGTGATATAATCAGCCTCACAGAGGTATGATACAATTAGTACAATATTATTTCCAAATAGGAGCATCTAGATGATTTTATAATTCACAGAGAATTTTTTGATTTAGACTACATATTTAGTGGATCTCCTGCATCACAGTAGTGAATATCTTTGACTGGCACACATCTCCTTGTTTTATGCCTTGCCTGATGTTATGATCAGAGAATTACTGAGCTGGGTTATTTCTGTTATATTCTGCTTCCTTCCTTTAGAGATTATCTCAAGTTTATGTTGTATGTATCTTGTGTGTACATAATGGTTTGTATATTGTCTTTCTCATTAAATTGTGAGAATCTTGAAAGCAGTGACAGTTTTGCCTTTCACTGTATCACCAGCACTCAGTGCAGTGTCTGGCACATAGTAGACATTTAATAAATTAACCTGATTTGTCTATATCTTCCAAGGACTCTTAAATAATTTTGATGGATGGGAGACACTTTGAGGTAAAAGACCCTGAGCAATTGCATTTTATTCTATCAAATTGAATGCTTTTTCCTAATCAACAAAAATAAGTACAATCTTACATTGTTCACATCTTTATTTAATTGGGAAATGGTAAGGATGTGTTCAAATTATGTATATTGCTTTAGAAAGTTTTGTTATTCTCTACTAATATTCCACTGAGGATGTCCTAGAATTGTGTATATATAACTCTCAGAAATGTTTTGTCTTGATGGGAAGGTATTGAAATAAATTATTATTGCGTTAGTGTGGGTTGCCTTTTTTTTTTGTCTTTTACTAAGCTCTGAGATTTTCCCCACACCTTTGGTATCTTCCCCTTCTTCAAATAATTATAGAAATATTCTGAAGCTAACTTATACTGGTTCATTAGAGCTAGTTGTTAAATTTCCAGTTTGAACATTTACACCTGGGAAATTGGCTAATACTACAAATCAGAGTTTGATTTATTGTTTTGTTGATTGTCTAATCTTAATAAGTAAAAGAAAAATGTTCATAATGCCAATTAAAGTGTTCTGTGCTTACATTTTTTGGAGGTCAGATTGTTAAACATTTACCCGCATACCCCTACTTGTATACCACACAGTGCATTGCCTTCAACATGCATCTTTTCCATATAAACTTTGTCCAGTTCTGTTGCTTCCCCATCTTTGCTCTCTTTAGTGCCAATTCTACCTCCTTTATATGTGTTTCCAGAAATGTGATATTAGAGTCCAAATGTGTGTATCAGTAAGCACCCCAACATACACAGAGGGGCCTGTTAACCACAGGTCTGCTTCTCTAAAAGGCAAGGCAACTTTTGAGGGGCTAACAATCACTTTAATCAAGCACAGGTATCAGAGAAAATCAAAATCAAAATTTCAGAGAAATAAAAAATCAACAGACAGCGCTTCCAAACTGCCTGACTGCTGACATACAGAGGAAAGCACCAACGTCGGGGTTTTCAAAGGGAGTCAGGGTTTGCTTAGCAGCTTCCCAGATTCTCATCTGGTGCTCCAACCTTCTTCCGAAAACTAAACCCCCAAGTAAAACCTCACCCTCCAGAGTATTTATACACTTTTCAGAGCCAGGGGGCATGACCCTCTGACCCACGGCCTCAAAAGCTACTTGGGATTCTTTTACATAACAACCCCGCTAATCAAGCTTCCCTCAATGGGTATGTACATCAATGGGAGGGGAAGACCTTTAACCACATTTAAATAGAGGCATTATACTTCTTGATTATACTAAAACGGAAACAGCAAAGGATTCTACTTTGCTTGGCCTCACAGTTTATTGGTTGTCCTTGGTAGATAAAAGAGCTCATTATAATTTTTTTCAGGAAATCTTTTCCATTTTTTTCTTTTCATTATCCTCCTATACAATCTTTAAATGCCCCTCGAATGACTTTGCACAGATGGATATCTTGCTAAGTTTTCCTTAAACTAGTTTCGCTCTCCGCTGCCTTTTTCTACTTTATGAGATGATACTGCCCATCATGATCCCCTTGGTCCTCAGTTTTCTCATCAAAAGTTGGTCTAGATGAGTCTATATATCTTTCCAATTCTCAATAATTGCAGATTTATCCAAACAGAGGTATTTCCATTATAATAGATGGTTCTTGTTTATCCTCAAACATATCTCTAGCCATATCATTTCAATCAATCTGACACTGAGGAAAGTATCTTGAGGCACAGAATCATTGTGATCACTCCCTCCAATATACCTCATATATAGTTGCTCAGGTTCACTAATTAAAGACCATTTGTATTTGAACATTTAAATGCTTGAATTTGTCTATTATTAAAAGCAAGGGCTGTTTGATAATATTGAATGAAATTATATTTGAAATGTTTCAGGACCATTAGTTAGATATTTTATCATCCAGATAATACCTTCATGAGCAGTAGAAAAACTTGTCATTTTTGTTTAACTGAGGAACAAAAAGTATTATTTCCTAAATCCCCTACCTATTGTTAATTCCATTAGGGACTTCACCTTGTAATAATAGACTTAACTACCTTTCTTTGTACACTTCTCCTTGTTCCTGAACACTCTATGATTGTAAGGTGCTTGGGGACTTGCATCCTATTGGCCTGAAAGATGTCGTACAATAACGGTTTTTATTAGTATTACATAATAGCACTATAACATAATGACAGTAAAATTGTACTCATTGGAAGTTAAAATTAGGATATGTTTGCAATGCTATAAATGTGCGTTTGTAAGTCAGTATTCTTACCCTTGTTTTTGACTGCACAATTGAATAGATAGACTAGGAATCGGGAAGACTGGGTTCAAATCTCAGTTGGGACAATATCAGTCAAGCGCACATTAGGTACCTACTGTATGCCAGGCACTACTTTAGGTGATGGAATGAAAAGATCTCAGGCAAGTCACTCCACTTTTCACCTCATCTTAACTGTCTGCAAAATGTGGATAACAAAAACCATAGAAATTACCATTCAGGGTTGTTGTGAGACAACCCATCAAGCACTTTGCCAATTTCAGAGTGCTATTTAATTGTTAGTCATTATCCATGACTACACTTCAATATTAACTGTGAAGTGTTTTGAAAATTATCAGCTTTGTTATTCTTGGTAAATTGTTCATTCTAGTCTGGCTTCTCACTGACCCCTTGTCAATTTTGCCACACTCTACTGTTACTTGGAAGATATTTAGGTGATGCACATGCGTTTTAATTTTATATCTAACAAAAGGATGAAATAAATTGGCATCAACTCCAGTTATTTCTCAACTTCCTTCTAGAGTGATTTCATCTATGAAGGGAGCACAGGGCTAGGAAGCCCCCTCAACCAATGTAGATAGAAATGATGTTCAATTTTTAGTTTTAAAGAGCTTCCAGGAGGCACTGAGAGGTTAAGCAACTCCCTCATGATCAAGCAGCCAGGAGGTCTTGGAGGCAAGACATATTGCCTCTCATATGTAATGTGGTTAACATTTTTTAAGGTATAATTTACATTATTCAAGACATGATTTCTATTCATCATTGTGGTTAATGTAATTGTTTCTATCAGATGCTGTAGTCATCATAACAAGAAATCTTTATTGAATTTTCTCTTATGTGTAGCATTGTGGTAGATGCTTTGCACTAAAAACAATCCTTTTTAAGTGTTTAGTGGATGGTTAGCATTATAGCACATATAGTAAGTTAATGAACATTTATCAGGCACGTGTTGAGTGCTAGGATAGTGACTGGATCTATGATTTCATTGGTATAGGGAAGTCCCTGGTAAGGAAATTCTCTCTACTGATGCCCTTCATCACCTTCTATGAAACACAATATTAAAGAGTTACCTTGAGTAATGAGAAGTGACTTATAGCCAGTAGCTGTATGAAGAAGGACTTGAACACAGGTCTTCCTGGTTTAAGGCCAACTCTATCTACCATTCTATGCTGCCTCTGCTTTTATATCATGAAGAAAAATGACAGTAACAACATATTTGTAAGGGATTTTTAGTTTTACATTCCCTGCAGCAATCCTAAGAGGTGCAGTTATCATTTCTATTTTATGCTTAAGGAAACTGAAGTTCAGAGGTGTGACTTCCCTAATATCGTATACCTGGAAAGAGGTAGAATCAGGGCATAAATTTCAGTCTTCTAACTCTAAGAGCAGCTATCTTTTCACCATACCACCCTATCTCTGAGACACTGATCAGGGTACAGACCTAAAAATACACATTTGTCACATTACAATTTACTCACAGTTTGACCTTCGATAAATAAGCCCAAGCTTAATGTGCTTTCTCTCAACATCTAAATGAGAGAGGTCAGTGGGACGTGTAGGAAATAGTGAAGCCAGAAGCTCTTCTAAGTATGAATTTATGCTTGGGAGTTACATTCTCATGAACTGACCTCTACGCTGTTTTCAGGGATAAGAAATAGCTCCCCACAAACTTTATCGTCTATTACAAGTGCTTTGCTGGTAACGGTGTGATTAAGCCATTGTTTCAGAGCAACGCCTTAACATGGAATTGAACTGTCATGGCTTTGCTGGGAAAGTAGTCATTTTTCAGGCAGAGTTCTGGCAATGCTGATAACATCACCATTTTATACTTAATTATTATTGCTTTTTTCTTGCTGTTGGGAACTAAAATGCACAAACTACTGCTTCTTTGTGGGTTGAAGGTGGGGGGAAAAGTTGATGCTTTCCTATGTGTCAGAACTGTGGGTCTTTCTATTTGTTTTTCCGTCATTCTCTTCTATTTTTCTTTTAACCAAGGTGTCCCTCAGACACAAAACACATCTGAGTAAATTATCTCTTTGAAAGAATTCTTAATAAAATCTATTCCAAGGAATTCATTTTCCTTTTTAGTATTTTAACACATAATGGTCTCCCATTCATTTAAACACATGCACAGTAAGTAAATTTTTACTCTGTGATTAAATTGGAGGAGTAAACTCCTGGTGAAGGAATGCCCTCTATCAATGAAAAAAGGAGAAATATTGGGTAACTGTAGGGTTAGACAGTTGCCTTGTTAGATGCTAAATCGATGTTTGTTGAATGAATGAATGTCACTACATACACAGCCCTTTACTAATGATAGCACATGCGAACTCTCTAAGAACTGGTATTTTAATATCTGATTTCTAGGCACATAGTAGGAACTCAAGTAAAAACTTGTTAACTAAGGAAAAAAAATCAACTCTCTTCATGCACAAATAACGAGTCATTAAAACCAATTCCTCTGTCCGAGTCTCACTTCCAACACATATGCTTGTGTGATCTTGGGTTAATCACTTAACTTCTTAGTTCTACAGGCAACTCTCTAAGACAAGCTACAAAGAGGATTCCAACCTGCTTTGGTAGAGGGAATTTCCATAACTGGGCTTTTACTGTAACAACAAAATCATAGGTCCAGTCCCTTTCTCCAGATCTCCTAATAAATGCCTAATTAAATGCTATGTATTTTGCTAGGCAAAGGAACTACTGAGATGAATATGGCTAGTGACCCTCCCAGTAAGAGCTTACATTCTATTGAGGTAGAAAAGACATGCATACAACTAGTAGTTAACCAGTTTAGAACATGAGAACGTAGAAGAGATAATGAATACTACGACTATTAAAGGAGAGATTTCTTCCAGATTTAGGGATAGGGTGGTATGGAGGAAGTCTTCACAGATGAAGTGGAACTTGAGCTGGACCTTGAGGAAAATTTTTTTTTCTTTCATTTTTAAAAAATTTACTATTTAAAAAATTCTGAACTTAGAAAACACCAAATATTTAAGTGAGCATTTCTATATACTCAGAAGAACAGGAGAGACCCATTAATGAAACTGTGAATCTTCTTTATATAGAGAATGTTTTTATATGTATGTATATATATATGTGTATATATATGCATATGTATGTATGTATATATATATAAAACATTTCTTAAGCATCTCCTTTTTTTAATTGTTTTTTTTTTTTTAGATAGGGTCTCCCTACCTTACAGTATACAGTGGCTACTTACCATCAGATCGCCAAATCAATAGTGCAAAAACTTACCTGTGCTCTGTTTTTCTAAACCTGCTCTTTTCATCTCTCCTTAGACAATCTGGTGGTCCCCTCCTGATGGAAGCTTACCATATTGGTACTAGACTTAGTGGGGACACTCAAACAGCTTTATCCCTACTTTGACTTGGAACTCCCAAACTCAAGTAATACACTAGCTTTAGCAGGGACTGCAGAGGATGTGGTTTAGGCACCTACTTTTGCAAGGCATTGTACTAGGAGCTAGAAATATTGGAAGAGTTCATTCCAGATTAAGACAATGCAGTGAAAAGAAGCTTGGAGGTAAAGAGGGCAGGGTAAAATGTAATTGAAGAGATACTTGAAATGAATGAAGGACATTTTATGTATGATATAAGGTATACCTGTGTGTGGGCAGGAGCAAAAGGCTTTGAATTCCAGAAGAAGGAGTTTGTACTTTATGTGGGGGATGGCTTTTAAAGTGATCAGAGTTATTCATTAGACATGTTTGTCTGTCAGACATATTTCCCAAATCCAGTTTTTATCTCTTTTCTCAAAATATGCACTAAAACTGCCAGTTTTGCATTCAAATATAGCTGTATTAATATCAAGGAAGGCAGATCTATAAATCCAAATTATTAAAAACATGTGGTTTTGAGGATTACATACTACTCTGTTGTCAATAGTATTGTTTTGAAATGCCTGACACTGTACACAAGAATAAAGTCCAAATGGGTACATAACCTAGGTATTAAGATTGATACTATAAACAAATTAGTGGAGCAAGGAATTATCAGATTTATGGAGAAGGGAAGAATTTTTTACTAAACAAGAGATAGAAAACATTATGAAATGCAAAATGGATAATTTTGATTATATTTAATTGAAAAGTTTTTACACAAACAAATCTAATGCAACCAAGATTAGGAGGGAAGCAGAAAACTGGGAAAGGATTTTTGCAACTAGTGTCTGTGACAAAGGCCTCATTTCTAAAATATATAGAGAACTGAATCAAATGTACAAGAATACAAGTCATTCTCCAATTGATAAATGGTCAAAGATATGAAGAGGGAGTTTTCAGAGGAAGAAATTAAAGCTATCTATAGTCATATGAAAAAATGCTGTAAATTACTATTGATTAGAGAGATGCAGATCAAAACAACTCTGAGATACCATATCACACCTATCAGATTGGCTAGCATGACAAAACAGGATGATGATAAATGTTGGAGAACATGTGGGAGAGTGGGAACACTTATTCATTGTTGGTGGAGCTGTGAGCTGATCCAACCATTCTGGAGAGCAATTTGGAACTATGCCCAAAGGACTACAAAAATGTGTGTACCCTTTGACCCAGCAATACTGCTTCTAGGACTATATCCCCAAGAGATCATAAAAATGGGAAAGGGTTCCATACATATAAAAATATTTACAGTAGCACTCTTTGTGGTGGCCAAAAACTAGAAATCAAGGGCATGCCCATCAATTGAAGAATGGCTGAATAAATTGTGGTATACGAATGTAATGGAATACTACCGTGCTACAAGAAATGATAAATGAGAAGACTTCAGAGAGACCTGGAAAGACTTATATGAACTGATGCTGAGTGGAAGGAGTAGAACCAGGAGAACTTTATACACAGCAACACCCATAGTGTGCAAAAAATTTTTCTGGTAGACTTACTACTTCATTGTAGTGCAAGGACTTAAAAAATTCCCAATGGTCTCTTAAGGCAAAATGCCTCCCACATTCAGAGAAAGAACTATGGAATTCGATCACAGAATGTAGCAGATCATTTTTTATTGTATTACATTTTGGATTATTTTATGATTTCTCCCATTCATTTTAAATCTTCTATGCAACATGACTAAGGTGAAAATATATTTAATAGGAATGTGTGTGTAGAACCTATATAAAATTGTATACTGTCTTGGGGAGGGAGGAGGAAAAATCTAAGTTATATGGAAGTGATTGTAGAACACCGAAAACAAATAAAATAAAAATAAATACATAATTGTAAAAACAAAATGAAATAAATAAATACAGATAAAAAATACTATTGTTTCGAAGGTACTAAAGTCAATACAGAGTTAACTGATATAAGGGCACTGAAGCTGTGTTTGTATATACAACATACTATGACCTTACAGAGATATGAATTTAAGTACCAAGGTCTTGGGGAAAATTAGAAAACTGAAATACAAATGGGAACACTGTGGTACTTGCAATTTTTTATTCTTCACTTGCAACATATGGTCTCAAATAAGTGTTTCTAGAAGTTTGAAGAAAAATATCATGATAAGCTAGACCACCCAAGGGGTTCATGTACTGTCAAACTAAAGTTGAGTCTTAATCTCTTGCACCCCATGGGGCAAAGATTTATTTTTTTGCCCTGAGGCTGTTCCTCTTTCCCTACCTCACTTCAGGTTTGTTTTTAGATTAACTTCCTTCTTTTCCTTTTTTCAATTTATTTTTTCATCTGATTCTCATGTCCCCTCCCCTACGGGTGGCTGTCTTGTGAAATGATCCAGCAGTTAGCTGGAGAGATTTGAAATGCCTGTTGAAAATGGAGATAGCAGGTAAACAGGAAAAATCAGAATGGTTTACCAACAAATAAAAAATTGACATGAATAGGAGTTATGCACTGACTCAGAACTCAGTTTTAGAATACAGTCAAAGAATGTCTCAGCTTAAGGAGACTTTAGCAAGGTCCTCATCTGAGTTCCTTTTCTACACCTGAAGAAAGTGAAACCTCCTAGGAAACTGAAGTGACTTGCCAAAAGTCATACAGCTAGGAATTGGCAGGTCCAGGGCTGGAATCTAGATCTTCTGAGTCCCAATACCATCGTGTGTGTGTGTGTGTGTGTGTGTGTGTGTGTGTGTGTGTGTGTGTGTGTGTGTGTGTATGTGTGTATGTGTGTGTGTATGATTTGTTAACTATCATGTCTTCAAAAGCATATGGTATAAAAATGCTGCATTTAGGAATGACAGGGATTAAAATATGGGTTGCTTGTTATGTGACAATTTTGAATTCTGCCTCGCACATGCACTAACTGTTTGACCCTGGGCAAAGCCCTTGATCTTCTTGTGCCTCAGCATCTACCTTAGAGGTTTGTTGTAAGGACCAAATGAGGTATTTGAAAGCACTTAGCACAGTTCCTGCCTTCCTTCCTTCCTTCCTTCCTTCCTTCCTTTCTTCCTGCCTTCCTGCCTTCCTTCCTTCACTGGCCTCTAACTTCTCTTCTGGATTTAAACCCACATCCTTGGGCTGTCCTTAAGGACAACTTTTATTTTGAGCAATTCGCTTAAGCTCTTTGGTCTCCTTGGCATCTGGAAAATGAAGAGATTGAATTAGGTGATCCCTGAGACCCACTGCAATTATAATATTCTAAGATTTCTTGATTTCCCTCCTAACATATTTCTTATACTCTCCAGGGGTAGAAAGGAGCAGTAAAGGTCTTCTTTGGAAGTTATGCCTTGCTCAGTCTCATGGAATATTTGCTTAGCTTGCTTTTAATTCATTAAACATTTACTAAGTGTTGATGATGCTCTAAACAAGAGACAATGTGGTTTGTGGATAGGGTCTAGTCTTGGATTAAGAAAGCCTGGTATTCTGGTCTTCACTATAATACATACTAGCTTTATGACCATGAATAAGTCATTTAACTTTGTAAAACCAAAGTCAAACTTCTGACTACCCATTATGGAGAAGATTCAGATCTGTATCAGGGAGGACATTTTTCATACTAGGGATTCTCTGCACCAATGAAATGATAGATTGGATAAAAAAAACAAAAATGCCTAGATCCTAACCTCAAGGCTTGTCAGGGGCATTTTTGTCTCTGAATTTCCAGCTTCTAGAACAGTGTACATACTTACATAGTAGGTAATATATGTTTATTTTTTGTTAATTCTACTACAAGGATTTAATATGCACACCTGTAAGTATATCATATAAAAAACAAATAGAAAATAATTCTTGGAAGACAAAAAGAGACCAGTAAAAACTTGGGTATCAGGGGGGCCAAGCCAAGATGGTGGAGCTGAAGCAGAGACCTGCTTAAGTTCTCTCCCAAAGTCCCTCAAAGAATTTGTAAAAATGATTAAACAAATTCTAGAGCAGCAGAAGCCACAAAATGACACACTGAAGAAAATTTCCAGGCTAAGATGATCTGGAAGGTCGACAGGAAGGGTCTATCACACTGGGCTGTGGAAAACTATTAAGACTGTAGTAATCCTAGATACCACGCCTCTATTAGTGTAACGTACAAGAAATCAGTTTGGAAAAATAAGATGTAATCAGGTTTTGATTTGATTTAATCAAATTTAAGATTTTGATTTGATCTAAATATCAAATGGAGGAATTTGTACTTAATACTAGAGGCAGTTGCTCACATGAAGGTCAGATGAAATGATACAGGGACACTCTCAACTTTGGAATTGATTATGAGACATGGGAGATGCTGGTACAGGACTGCTCAGCATGGTGCACCCACTTTGAAGAAAGAGCTGTGTTCTGTGAGCAAAGAAGAATTGAAGTCCCTCAAAAGAACATGAGGGGCACAAATTTAGAGACATTTTCACTGCAAATGTTCATAAGGACTATTTGTGCCTGACCTGTAGTAGAACCTCATGAGCTTGTTTTGGTCTGATCAGTCATAGTCGGGCACATGTCTTAACCTCAACATAGCTATTTCATTTTGGTTTTCTTTGAGTATCAAGGGCAAAAACTAACTGACCAACCAAGTAGGGATCCATAAAAACTTTTTGAGCCAGGAATAAGAACTATATCAGTTTAGTAGTTGTGGATATGATGGATTGGATAGGGGAGGGAAAAACTATTAGGACTGTAATAATCCTAGATACCACATTTCTACTAATGTAGCCTAACATGGCATTAATTTCCTTGATTGCCTTATCTAGTGACTAACATTGCTCTTTCAATTTTCTAAAATCCTCAGAACTTTTTCTAAACTACTATCTAATCACACATCCCCTATCAGATACCTATGAAGGTCATTTTTTTAAACCCAGTGTAAAACTATATCACTTCCTCTGTCCTTGATAGTATGTCCTTTAAGATCACATTAGCATTTTTTGGCTAATATATTATGTCATTGACTCATGTTGGATTTACATTTTGCTAAAAGCCCCAAATCTTTAAGAGTGATTGCTCTCCAGTCAGTTCTCTCTTATATTATAGTTGCGCAACTAACTTTTTGAACCCAAATTCAAGACTTTACATTTATTCCTATTATACTTCATTTTAGTAGATTAGTCCCAGTATTTTAACCTGTCAAGATCTTTCTGGGTTTTGTCGTCCAAAATATTATCTATCCCTCTCAGTTTTGTGCTGTCTGAAAATTTGATACAAATGTGAATTATTCATTGATAAAATGCTAACAGGGTCAATCACAGATTTATGGAAACTCCACTAATGACTTTTTTTGAATTTGACAACAAACTCACATGATTATTCTTTGAATGTGATCATTCAATAGTATTTGAATCTAACTATACTTACTAAGCTCATATCTCTCCAACTTTTCCACAAAGTGGCATGAAATATTTGTCAAATGTTTTTCTATAATCTAAATAAACTATATCAATAAGGTTTTTTTTTTGCTCTACTAATCTTGTAACTATCAAAGAAAAGGAAATGAAGTTAGCTTGGCATGACTTCATGATAAAGTCAATTTGTTGGCTTTTTGTGATAATCTTTTCCTTTTCTAGATGGTCACTAACAATTTCTATATTAATATGCTTCAGAACTTTGCCAGGAATTTCAATCAAACTCACTGACTTATGGTTCATCTAGTCTTCTTTTCCCTTTTTAGAAAATCAGAAAATCCTTCCCCAATCCTGTGGTATCTTCTATTGCTTTCTATAGTATTTCAAACATCATTGGAAGTGACTCAAAAAATAATTTCTGCCAAGATGTTTCAGTAGGAAGTAAATAAACTAGAATTTACTAAGTGCCTATTATGTGCCAGGAACTGTGCTAAGTACTTTATAAATATCTTCACAACAACCCTGGAAGATAGGTGCTATTATTTTCCTTATTTTACAGATGAGGAAACTGAGGCAGACAGTGGTTAAGTGACTTGCCCAAGGAAATGTTTGAGTTCATATCTGAACTCAAATCTTCCTGACTCCAAGCCTAGCACTCCATCCATGGTACCATCTTGGATATTCTAACAGTACCCAACAATGCTCTTCATATGGGCTTGAATCCAGGGAGAGCTAAATGCTGTCTTACAGTCATTTTATCTATCTTGGATTTCTGTTTCCTGTTATCTACTTTCCTCCTATCTTTTCTAGTCCAGAGATAATTCTCATCAATGGAGAAAACAAGAAAATAAAGACTCAAACTGCTCTGCCTTCTCTCTATCACTACTTATTGTCTTATTCGTGAAGAATAGTGGTCCTATCCTTTCTATTATTCTTCTCTTTCCTCACAATATATCTAAATAAACCCATTTTGTTGTCTCAACTCATTTCAAACTTTTATATGCCTGATTTTATTCTAGTAGGACCATACCATACAGTGTGTGGTACATAGTAGGTTCTTAAAAATGCTTATTGACTAATTGGATCTGTCCTCTGTTTCCTGCTCTCGCTTCCATTTTCTTCCCTTGAAGACAGAGCCTGATTAATTTTTGTCTTTATATTTCTAGTGTTTACCACAATGTGATGCTTGTTTGCTGACTGATTGCACATTTCTTCTGTAAATACAAATTGGTTGGTGAGTTTCCTGTGTATCCACAATGGTCTCTTTTAACAACTCTTCTGAGTTTTTGTTCTCTCTGTCTTCAGACTTTTGTTCTGGGAGCACTTTCTATCAGATCCTACCTCTCTTTTTTCTAAAGTCTTTGATATTTGCTCTCCTAAAACTCTATTCCCTCTCGGACAATATCTGGCTCCTCCATCTATCACATCTATCAATTCTAAGATGATCTAGTCACTTCCACCCAAGATTATCATTTATTTTTATTTTTAGAGGCTAGATCTTTCTGTCATGCTCCATAGAAAGACAGTCTTGTATCTATTCAAAGGTCCAATTTAACTTTTGATCAGCATGGAAGTTATGACCTCTGTTTCTGACCTGGGTTCATTTACCCCTCCTTATAGCAAGGTTCCTTGCTCTAACTCCTCCTACCCCAAGGTTCACCATATTGCTGCTAGCTTCTATTTAGAGGCAAAGAGAAAGCTCCAGCATAAGTCTGTATACTTGGAGTCTTTCATCACTGCTTTATCACACCTCTGGGATAGGATTGTGCTGTTTTCCAAACACCTCATCTATTTGCTTCTTTGCTACAAACAGTCTGTAATATTCTCCAGTGACAGTTTTGATGTTTTCCACTTTGTTTTTGTCAATCTCTACTCACATTTTCTTCTCCATACTTCCCCTTCTTGTTTCGGTATTTCCTAACATAAAACTATCTTAATTTATAACGTACTTTTCACCCTATTTACTGCCACCTTTACCTAGTCTTTGGGAATTGGATCAGATGGTTCAATGTATTGATATATCTCTTAACCCCAGATCCACTTTTCCCCAAATCAGTAGTTAATAGAATCCTTAAAAAGGCAATATACTAACAAATGAAATTCTTTTTATGAGTATAATTGTCACTTTAAAAAAGGCCTTCTACTTCTTTCTTTCTTCGTTACTGGAATGATCTTGCTGAATTAGGACATATTCTTCTCTCCTCCAACCTAGAATTTCAAACTCTGATAATGGGCTGTAATATCTAGTACAAGGAAAGCATTATGTGGTAATGGAAAAAGCACTCAACCTGGAGACAGGAAATAATGACTTCAATTCTAGCTCTGATACTTACTAGTTACATTACCATGGACAAATCATTTAATCCCTCGGAGCCTCAGTTTCCTTGTTTGTTAAATAGAAATAATACTACTCAGACTACCTACTTTACAGTATTGTATAGCATATAAATCTTAGAGATTTTAAGTTGCTATTATTAGAAGCTGATGTTATTAACAAACCAAATTCTAGCCAAAGTTGTTGTGGAGGGATGGGGGAATGGACCTCTGAAGTCTGTTCTAGTCCATGATTCCAGGCTAAGGCAGAAAAATTAGTTGCTTCAGAAACATCTCTTGCCTTTCTGCTTCAAGGAACTCCCCTCTATTAATGCATTCATTATGTATCCTCTCTTACACATCTCCATTTTTCAGTCCCTGTTCAGTACAGGGTCTTTGAAATTGCTCTCTATTCCTGTCCTCCTCCTTTTTATGGTACCAACTTTATTTATGAAATAGGTTTTAACCTCTTGTTAGTACCATATTTCATCAGAGCTAATATATCCATGTATAACCTTTCTCAACAGGAACTCCCTGAATTTTACCCTTATAGAAGCCAATTTTGTCCTCAGAGAAAGTGCAAGGCAGACAATGATGGATCACATGTACTAGATAAATTAGATGATGCTTTTTTAGCTTCATAATATAATTATCCTATGTGTAATCCCTGCTACAGTTCTACCAGACACCCATCATATGCTGGAGTTCTGGCAGGGGAGGGGGAGGGTGGCATTGCAGTAACTTGTGGGATATAGATGGGAGGGAAATGACCAGTCAGGAAGACAGGAATGTCAGAGGGAGGAGTTGTTTGTCTCTTCATTCTATTGCCATTAATGCCAAGCCTACAGGATGTGATGGGAATGGAGATGCTGACTGTCACTCAGTGGATGGAGTTTCCTTTGATTGACCTGAAAATGCTTTCAGTTTTTCAGGCACCAGACTTGGTCTCATTAGCATTGAGCTACTGAGTTTTTGTCAGAACATTGAGACACAGCATGAGCCTATATTGTGTTTCTCTCTGCCTGCCATAGGAGCATCGCTGATCAGAGCATCACTTTCATTGTCTTTGAACGCCTACCCATCAGTTTAGATTGGGAAGAGAAGTGATGCACATGGAAATAAAGGAAGCAAACTGAATTCAATGTTTGTGAAAAGTGTCGGATCAAAAGCTCTGTCATCTCTCATCTAGTCACTGAGCAGTTATGACAAGAGTTTTCCTAGCATGAGGTTCCCTCATGTCACCTTGCCAAGATGTGTCAAATGCTCCCTCCAAACAAACATGCTAGGATGACTGTCTCTTCTGCCTCAGTTCTTGCCCTTTCTCTCCACACTGTCAGTGATGATACCAATTAATGCCAGTTTTCTTGATGGTTTCTGTGACCTGAAGGACAACCAGAAGTTTTGGTTGTTGAACCAGGACGCTTTACTTTTCATTAAGAAGAGAGAACCAGTATATTGCAGCAGTACAGTGGTAAATAACTCTGTATGTTTAGGTAGAAAAACATGTATCTTTTACTGGAAACTTAGAATCTTGGCATCATGGATTTGAGAATAGAGAGAGCCTCAAAGATCATCTGGTCCAACCTCCTCACCTTACAGAAAGAGAAACTAGAGGCCTTGAGAGGGAATTTGAATGTGAACTCATTTTCAGTGAGATTGTTTCATTCTTTGTACTTATATATATTTACAGTGGCTAGTATAGTGACTGACACATGGTTGACATGGTTTTGTTGGCTGATTGATTGAAATGATTCATCCATGGTCACACTGGTAGGAAGTGGTAGAGTCAGCATTGGAGCCAGAGTTAATGGTTAAACGTTAGGGAAGTATTTGAATGTGTAAATTTCAGTATTATGAGACCACATATGAATTGAAGTGAATCAAGAGAGGTCCATTCCTTTCCTCTTAATAATGTATAATTGATCTTTCAAAAAATATAATAGAGCTGATTAATAGTCTATATAACTGGAGGATTTTTCCCTCCCCATTTCCCATCCATTTCCTCACTCCCTATCATGTCAAAATTTATGTTAAGCCATCTGCTATTTCTTTGGTCTCCCTTGTAATCAATGGCAGGCATTTTTAAGAAGACTTTTAGGATTTAAAGGTCATGGTCTCTAGCTAGGGAACTGAGTTTTACAGAAATTAAGCCTCTGGTCCTGACCTCATTAGAATGATGCTTAAACATAACTCACAATCACATGTGCGCCTTTTAAAATTTATTTATTTATTTATAGCATTCTTTTCTTTTGAAATTTGAATTCTGAATCATCTCTCTCCCTCAGACTCCCTACAACACATACTAAGAAAGTAAATATGATATCAATTATACAGAGGAAATAATGCAAAACATATTTCTATATTAGGCATATTTCAAAAAAGCAAGAAAAGTAAGAAAATGATACTATACTTTGCATTCAGAGTTCACCAGTTTTCACTCTGGAGGTGGATAGTATTTTTTCCATCATGAGTAATTTGGCATTGTCTTGGATCACTATATTGAGCAGAGTAAGCAAGTCTTTCACAGTTGATGATAATTACAACATTACTGTCACTTTGTACAATGATCTCTTGGTTCTTCTCACTTTACTTTATATTAGTTCATATAGTTCTTGCCATGTTTATTTGAGACCAAACCCCCTGTCATTTCTTGTGGCACAATAGCACTTTAACAAAATCAAGCCACAACTTGATCAACCAGTCCCCAGTTGATCAGCATCCACTCATTTTCCAATTGTTTGACACCACAAAAAGAACTATTATAATTATTTTGGTACATATAGACCTTTTTCCTTTTTTAAATCTCTGTGGGATACAGATGTCATGGTGATATTGCTGAGTCAAAGGGTCTGCACAATTTTATAGCCCTTTGGGCACAACTCCAAATTGTTCTCCAGAATGGTTGAACCAAGTCTCTTTTCTAGCACCAGTTCATTAGTATACCATTTCCCCTCATCCCCTTCAGCATTTGTCATTTCTACTAATTTGCCTTTCTCTAATAGATAGATTTAGAGCATTTTTCATATTGCTATAGATAGCTTTGATTTTTTTTCTTCTGAAAACTGCCTCTTTATATCCTTTGACCACTTATGGATTGGGGAATGACTCTTATTTCTTTAGAATTTGACTCAATTCTATGCTTAGTATATATTTGAGAAATACATGGTGTAAAATATTTGATATTACTTGGTTGTCTATGGTGGTTTTTAGCATAATATAATTTCCCTGATTATCTCTTTTAATTAGGTCTATTTTGGCTTTTGCTTTGTCTGAGGTCATAATTATAGGTTCTACCTTTTCTAATTCAGCGGAAGCCTATTAGATTCTGCTCCAACCCTTTGTTTTAGCTCTTTGTGTCTTTCTTTTTCAATCATATCTCTTGTAAACAACATATTATTGGATTTTGGTTTCTAATCCATTTAATTATCTTCTTCCATTTTATGGATGAGCTTATTCTATTCCTGTCATCCAATATCTTCTATTTCTCCCCCCCTTCTCTCTCTGTCTGTCTGTCTCTCTCTCTCTCCCTCTCTCTTTCTCTCTCCTGTCTCTCCTTAAAAGTCTATTTTGCTTCTAATCACAGCCTCCCTTAACCTACCTTCCTTTTTATCACCCCCTTTTTCTTTCCCCCCCTTCTTTTCCTATTTCTCTATTGGGTAAGTTATATTTCTATACACAATTGAATGTGTATATACATTCCTCCCTCTTTGAACCAATTCCAATGAGAGTGAGATTCAAGCATTCACCAATCCACCATTTTCTTCTTCATTACAAAAGATTTTCCTCATGTGCCACTTTTATATAAGAAAATTTTCTCCATTATACCTCTCTCTTTCCCCCTCTCCCAGTGCATCCTTCTTTCTCACCCCTTCATTTTTTTTGTTGGAAATCATTCCAACATAATTGACTCACATTCATGCCCTCTGTGTGAACTCTTTTCCACTATCCCAATAATGAAAAAATTCTTAGGAGTTTTATATATATATATGTATATGTCTAGGTTCTTTCTTTGATCACAGCTTTTAAGTTGTCCAATAATTCTCACATTATCTCTCTGCAATCTATTTTCCAGAGCAGTTGTTTCACCAATGAGACATTTCATATTTTCTTCTATTTTTTTTCATTTCTTTCATTGTTTCATTGATTTAATTGCTTCTGGATGTCTTATGCAGTCATTAGCTTCCATTTGACCGGTTTTAATTTTTAGGGAATTTAAGGGATTATTTTCTTCAGTGGGATTTTGTACCTCTTTTCCCATTTGTC
Organism: Potorous gilbertii; assembly: GCA_028658325.1. NCBI lineage: Eukaryota > Metazoa > Chordata > Mammalia > Diprotodontia > Potoroidae > Potorous > Potorous gilbertii. The sequence continues at coordinate 114,573,744 of CM053770.1, read as the reverse complement.
CAATTCTTTTTTAAGAATGTTTTTCTTCAATGAATTTTTGGCCAGTTCTGTTTTTTAAAGTATGATTTTCTTCAGTGTTTTTTTCTGTACCTCTTTTGTCAGACTATTAATTCTCTTTTCTTAATTTTCTTTCATCACTTTCATTTCTTTTCTTTTTACCATTCTTGTCAAGTTAACTCTTCTAGGAATTCTTGCTGGCCTTGAATCCAATTAGCAATTTTCTGTGAGGCTTTGTTTGTAGTTGTGTTAACATTACTATCTTCTTCTGAGTTTATATCTTTGTCTTCCTTTTCACAATAATAGCTTTTTGTGGTTAAATTAATTTTTTGTTGTTTGCCCATTTTATGTTAAAGTTGGTCTCTGCTCACCTCGGCAGGTGGAATGGGGTGCATACTATTCAAGCTTCAGGCTTTTTTTTTTTTTTTGGAGCTAGGTCTGTGAATATTTGATGCTTCCTAGATGATGTGTTCCTAGGTGAGTTGTAGTCACTGCTCTCCTGGTCTGTGCTATGAGCTTTATCTAGGAAAGGCTCCTGGTTTCTTACAGCTGCAAGTGCCAGAACTTTTCTTTCTTTTGAACTCTCACCAGGTTTTTTTATGACCAGCACTCTTCTCCACCTTGGAACTGGAACACAGAACTGTGTATGAGCATTAGAATTGCCAGTCAGTACTACTTGTAATCAGTGCCAGCTGAAGCTCCTCCATAATTTCTTTCTGACAAGCTGTCTGATCCACTTACTCTCTCTGGACAGAGAATGTCTGAAACACTGCTCTTCCTCCTCCTGCCTCCTCCTCCTTGACACCCTTTGCCTCTGAACAGGCTTCCACCAGTTAACCAGTTAAGTTTTCTTAGACTGTAAAAATGTCTCACCCTGACCATTTGTTGGTACTACTGTTCCAAAATTTGATTTGTGGTGTTTTCTTAAATAGTTTGGTGGGGAATGTTGGGAAAGTTCAGCTGGGTGGCTGACCCTAATACGCCCTCTTGGCTCTACTGAGTGGTTTATTTTTAAACAAAAATCAATGTAAACACAAAGTTCTCCAACAGGTATAATAGTGTGTACATTTTAAGGTGAGGAAAAATAAGAATTAGAGTGATTAAATACTTTTTCCAACATCTCAGAATTAGTAAGAAGAGAGTCAATCCCAAGTCTTTTTGTCTTTAATATACTTCAGTTCAATATAATCAGTTTTTCTTATCATACATGGAATTTCTGATTCTTGAAATTTATCTAGAGCTCTGAAATACACAATGTCTATTGGGGCCATTGAGGAAGTTATACAAACATATCTGTTTTTATGACAGGGTATGTCACCATTTTTTTGTGGTTACTGTTAAGTAAGGGTTAGAGAAAAGTCATAAAAGGGCTTTTATAGGTTAGGTCTTACAGAAATGGAAGTGATTGCAGCATGTAGAGCTAGAAAAGACCTCAGAGATCAGTAAGCCCAACCCTGTCATTTTACAGGTGAGGAAACTGAGACCCCAATAGGTTAAATGACTTGCCCAAGGAATTATTGGCAGTATTAGGATTTAAACTCTGATTCTGCAACTCCAAATTAAGCACTCTTTGAATAAAGGGAAAAACCCCTAAACTCTAAGCATAAGCAGTGTTTTGTTCTTTTTTAATAAACTTAGAGCTAAAATAATTTGACACACTTTTTAACGTAGGCTATTTATACCTGAGGTTTAAACAGCAAATGCCCATTTAAAATTATTCATTTATAACTCCAGGTCATTAATATAATTTTAATGTAATGTCCACTCCAAACCAACTGGTGTGAGCAGTTGTTGTGAGAGATTGCTCTGTGTTACGTGCTGTACCTATGATTCTTGATTGACCGAGAAAATGCTAGTGGGATGCTTACTACATACCTGTGGAATGCAGCTTGTTGTAAAGGGCACTTGAGTTTAGGATTTTTAGAATGACATTTATGAGAGGCAAGAGTGAACTTTTAATAGGCTACTGGGAGGTCCTGAAGACACATATGTTTAGGGAAGCAACTGTTCTTTGAATTTCAGTGCTTGTAACCATACACACTGTTGAATGTGAACTCTAATTGACAGTATTATTCCATCTCCTCTGCTGAATTGAGGGGTTTCAGCTTGCTTCTAACCAAAGAACTGCCTTCCTTTTCTGTTATTTTACTGTATGAAACTTCTTACATTCTGCGTACTTTTTCTCTCTATTTGTCAGTCTTTTGTGTAATCAGCATTTGAAGGGAAATAATGAAGCTAGCAAGTATAAGCTAATACTATACTCCTCTGTACCCCCTTAAGAGTGATCAGGGAAACTGCTTTTGTTCTGAACTCCTTAGAACTGTTCCCAGTGGCATACTGGTAAATGTTTAACACCTGGGTTCCCACTCCTCCAAAAGAACGCATGACATACTTTTAAGTTTAATCTGTGTTTTTGACACTTTCCATCACTTCCTTAAACATTTAATAAAACATAAATAAACCCTGATTTGTAGAGAGTGCTGTTTTCTGATGTATAAATACTCACACTGAAAATTTAGCAGTCTGCTCTCATGAGGCAATACAAGCTGACTCTAGCACACGCTGATTGTACTCCTATTCTAGCCCTATTTGAAGGATGGCAAATAGATAAAAAGCTAACCCAATATCATTTTTGAATTCTGGAGATTACATAGTTGTGGTAGTCTCAGAATTTGTTTGCCCTCTCCTGAGCTTGATTACTGCAAATGCTTACTTGGCCCTCCTTCTGCTCTCTACAGAATTGGCCCTCACATCCTATCTAGTTATTTTACCCTTGAGCCACAACTACAACTTAGGTAGGCCTAAACAAACAGATAAACAAACAGACAAATAAACAAGCAAATAAATTAATAAATGTCCTATATTACTAATGATTCTGATTAAGGTTATAATAGTGGTTTTTATTTTTGTATCTCTACCAGAACTGAGGAATAGTTTAGCTTATTCTCTCGTATGTGATAGGTATTAAACAATAATTGTTTATTGAATTTTATAGCCAATTTCTTTTCTACGATGAGTCTTTTTTGGGGGAATAGCTTAAGTATATTTTTTAATGAGTTAAAATCTTCTTTTTGTGTTCTTTCTCTCTGTCTGTCTCTTTGTCTCTCCCTCTCTCTGTCTCTGTCTGTCTGTCTGTCTATCTGTCTCTCTATATATCTCCAGGAATTCTTTGTAGCACTCTTGAAGGATGCATCTCCTCTGAGTGAGAAGGTAAGGTACCATCTTTCTCTCTCTAGTAACCTTAGTGCAACACTTTTAGGTGAGAGTCTAATTAATGTAATTTGGAGTCAATTTCCATCAACGGACATTGATTTGATTAACTTAGCTTGATTTTCTGCCTCTTTCCTGCTACCCACAGACAGCGAGCGCTAGATGGGTGAGAAAACTTCCAGAATTCAACAGCAGCAGCAGCAGCAGAAGGGGGAAAAATCTCCAGCCTCACCCAAAACTAAGCCAAAGAGTTGATGGCACAGGAACAAGTAATAAAAGGGAAACTAAAGGGAAATCTTGAAAGGAGAAAGTGAGAAGGCAGAGGTGTGGCAGAGAAGGGAATGACTGAGGAGGCCCATCGAACCCTATAGACATTTTGGAGCAGAAGACTCAGGATGAAGTTACCAGCTACCCTCTCCAAGGACCCCTTGAGAAGGTAAGACATATTATATCAATTATACATGTGAAGTCATGTAAAACATATTGCTGTTTTTGCTATATTGCAAAAGAAAATGTGCATACACCTGAAGAAGTAAAGAAGTATGCTTCAGCATATATTTAGAGTTCATCTTGCTCTGGAGGTAGATAACATTTTTCATCATGGATTCTTTGAAATAGACTTGGATCACTGTTTTGATCAGAGTAGCCAAGTCTTTCACAGTGAGTCATCATTATACTAATGCAGTTATTTGTTTATAATGTTCTAGTTCTATTCACTTCACAGAAAACTCAGATTTTTCTGAAACCATCTTGTTTTTCATTTCTTATAGCATAATAGTACACACACACACACACACACACACACACACACACACTCTTATAACACAATAGTATACATACTTGATCATATACCTCAACTTGTTCAACCATTCCCCAATTGATGATGGACATTTCCTCAGTTTCCAATTCTTTGCTACCTCAAAGGGAACTACTATAAATATTTTTGTATGTATAGTCCCTTTTCCCTTTACTTTTATTTTTTTGGGACACAGAAAATGGTGTTGTTGGGTCAAGAAGTATCCATAGTTTTGTATTACTTTTGGGTGTAGTTCCAAATTGTTTTCCAAAACGATTGGGCCAACTCACAACTCCATGAACACATTTTCCCACATTCCCTCCAGCCTTTGTTATTTTCCTTTTAGTCATGTTGTTGGCCAATCTGATAGGTGTGAGGTGGTATCTAAGAATTGTTTTCATATGCATTTCTATAACCAATGGTGATTTAGAGTACTTTTTCATGTAACTATTGATAGCTTGACTTTTCTTCTGAAACTATTTGTTCATATCCTTTGACCATTTGTCAATTGGGGAATGTCTCTTATTTTTTATAATTTTGGCTCAGTTCCCTACATAGAAAGAAAGCTTTTATCAGAGAACTTGTTAAAATTTCCTCCCAGTTTCCTGCTTTTTTTCTTCTAATTTTGGCTGTATTAGTTTTGTTTGTGCAAAATGTTTTTATTTCATGTAATCAAAGCTATCCTTTTACTTTCTGTGATCTTCTCTATCTATTGTTTGGTCATAAAATTTTCCCTTATCCGTAGATCTGACAGGTTAATTTTTCCATACTCTTCTAATTTACTTACTTAGGTCTAAATCATTGGTCCTTTTTAATTGGTTGATTGATAAAGAGACCAGAGCTTACCTAGAGCTAAATATAAATTAAAACAGCTAGGTGGTGTAGTAGAGAGAGTAACAAGGTTGGAATCAGGAATATTTATTTTTGTGAGTTCAAATCCAGCCTCAAACATTACTATCTTTGTGACCCTGGGCATGTAAGATATTTAACCCTTGTTTTTCTTATTTCTTTTGTGTAAAATGAGCTGGAGAAGGAAATGTCAAACCACTCCAGGATCTTTGCCAAGAAAATCTTGTGAAGAGTTGAACATGACTAAAATGACTAAACAGGATAAAAAACATAATTTTAAATTAGCACAGAGAGACAAACCTCTCTATGAATGTTAAGAATTTTTCTGTCTGGGTGCTCTAAGCTATTGTGGTTATACCACTAAATTTTACTTTGATATAAACTCCATAAAACGGCAGAAGAGGGGACCATGAGGACGTTAGGGACTATTATATTTTTCCTAGGCTAAACAGCACAAGATAACTATTGTAATACAAGACAGTTATTGTAAATATCTTAATACTCTCTCACCAGAGAGAAAGGGGGTAAGGAGAAGAGGATAGTAACTAAGGAAAAGTCATATACCTAAATTGCCCTCTTCATAAGAACAAGACAGAGAAGGTCTTGGAAGGATTCTTTTCTGCCTCTATTCAACAGGAAGAGAGAAAAAGAAAAGCTTTTGTATCAGCTGTCCAATTGCACCTTCTGCAGTGATACCCATATCTACCAGTGTTACAATGAAATCACAGGTGCAATGGACTAACCAGATACAGCCTGACGAGATTGTACAAAAGACTTTTTTTTCAGGACTATTCAGAATTTGTCTTAAGGGATGGCCCCTTATCCTTATCAAACTGTTTACTCATATTAGCTCTACAGTTATTTCTCTTTCAAATGCAATCTCTCTCATCTTTAAAAAGAGTTCATCTTTATTACCCTTGATTTGGACTGTTGGCTGTATCTTTAAGCCTTAAATGGGGACATCACTTAGGAAATGATTAGATTTTCCAAATTAATGATTTGTGTGAGGAGTAAGTTGAATTCTGGAATGATTATTCCACTGTTGATAACTGTTATATCCTATTCTTTTTTTTATTAGGAAAAGAGAACAACTGAAGGATTTTTTTTGCAATATTCTTTGACCTTTCATTAGCTTTAGTTCAATAGGCTGGAATTGTCTTTAGAGCAATTTATATGAGTTCAGTATAAATTTTAGGATAGTAATGCTTCTTTGGAATTGATATCAAAACATCATGGTTAAAAACAAAGAGTCAGACATGGTCTCATTATAGATGGAATACTATTGTTACTTTCACACTTCAATGGATCCATGATCTCACTGGTGGCAGTTAGGCAATGCAGTGGATAGAGTACCAGGTCTGAAGTCAGGAAGACTCATCTTCTTTAATTCAAATCTGGCCTTAGACATTTACTAGCTTATGTGACTCTGGACAAGTTACTTAACCCTACTTGTCATAATTCCTCATCTGTAAAATGAGCTGGAGGAGGAAATGGCAAAGTATTCCAGCAGCTTTGCCAAGAAATCCCCAAATAGGGTCATGAAGAGTTGAACACAACTGAAAATGATGGAGCAACTACAGGATCTCATTGGTGTAGGTATTTCTTTCACTCATAAAGATTGTAACACTTCTGTGTATGCCTTCTCATCCTTTAAGATTCTTTTCCTTCTATGAATGATCCATAGGAGATCTACCCAATATTCTTTGAACTTTTCCTAGGAGGACACTCGTTCTGATTTTTTTCAAACAGAATCAACCCCTTCATATATAACTTAGGTATTTGAGATCTTAATTTGGGATCTCACCTGTAGGAAAGCTTGAAAATTTCACTCCTTCCTAAGAAGGGGCAATGAAAAAGGCATATTCGTGCTGAATTGGTTTGTCTTTTCACCTCAAGAGAAATATATATGTATAGGTCTTTAAACTCCATGACTGAATATCAGCTTTGCCTTTCTTGAGTCTGGTGCATGAAGTTTATGGGTTTCAGTTTAATCAGCATAAGGAATATTTGATCTATAGTTAATAATTAGAGGATTTGAGTGTAAATCCAGTGAGATTTCATGGACTGTCTAAAAACCATTTAAGACAACTCATATTTGAGAGATAGTCTAATGGACATTTTAATTATCCTTTCATTTTGTTCTACAAGTTGCTATCACAATATTAAATTAGACTATGTGAAAATAAAATACCTGCATCATTATTTTAACCTTTCAGAAAACACCCTTAACTGAATTATAATTTAATGTTATGCCCTCTGAATTCTTAGAAGTTTGATACAATACCTGTCCTGTGCTTTTAAAAAGTAGTTGTTAAAGATATTGTCAGTTACATCACTGACTGTGTTAATACAAAGACCCAAGAGATAAATTCCTACTTTTGAGTTCAGAGACAAGAGGAAAATAAATCTATATCTAAATCTATCTATCTATCTATCTATCTATCTATCTGTCTGTCTGTCTGTCTGTCTTTCTGTCTGTCTGTGTGTATTGATGAATCTATATGCTTTCTGGATTCAGAAAATGAAAAAAATGTTCTTAATGTATTTTCCTTTTGGTTTTACATGCCAGAAAATGTATAGCCAAGGGCATTATTCAACTTACAAGATCTCCTCAATTAACATGCCTAAAAGCATCTGCTTCTTAGGCCTTCTTAAGTATTATCTTTTTTTAAAAATTATTTTATCCTTAAACTTCTTACATTACATACATTTCTATGGAATCTGTAATTTACCTTAAGTCTTCTCAAAAAGAGGTGGGCTGCATATCTTAAATACATTAAAGGAATTGCCTTTTAGGAAAACATATGTGAAAGTGGAAAGAAAAAAAACATTTTCCCCTGAATTCTAATGGAACCTTTCAAACATATATTGCGTATTCTTATATTCACAGGATGTTCTTATGTTCCCAGAGCTCTAATGATCATAAATTTCTTAGTATAGAAAATGATCCTACATTTTCCCAAAGCAAGCTACAATCACATGCCTATTTTTCAATTGAAATAGCTCAAGTTTGAGTGAAGTTTTTTATGATAAACCTTTGGCCCACTTTTCAATAAAATGGGAAGAAAATTGGAAAAAATAATTGAGGTGACGGTTAAAAAATGACTTCATTCTGGAAATCCAGATTGTTTTTGCGTGGTATCAAGGTTTTGCAGTTGAAATTTTTCCCATTACCTGTCATCCAGAAGAGCAGAAGTATGGTCACTATAAATTATCTCAGTGCAATCTCATGAGAAAAATGGGTAACCATTATTTTATCAAATTACTTTGTATCTACAATACTGTTCTCTTGGCTACTGTGGTATTGTAAATTAGGTAGTAATGTTGGAAAGAGGAAATTCTTATGTAGGTTGCATTTTCTGCTTTGATTGCTGACAAAATAACTTTGTCTTTTAAGTAAATCTAATAAAGACCATATTGAACATGTTGTTATTCAGTACTCCTGTGACTAGATTGGTACTAACACATTCTTGAGATGAAATCAGTTGGATAGGGAGCCTTCATTCTATTAGTAGTGTGGTAGTGGGAGTTTATCAGGAAGAATTACCAGTGACTTGAAGTGTTGTTATTTGTGGTGAACCCAATCAGCACAGTTTTCTGTTTTCATCTAAGTCTATTAATAGCACATAAATTGGGAGCAAAAGAGGCAATTGTTAGAAGTATTCTAGTGCTGAGGTTTTGTATGGTGTGATCATCTATCAGACAAGAGAGTGAGGGAGTCAAGAAAAGAGGAAAGTGTGACATTGAATTGGTTCACGAAGGTGAGGAGAGTGGGAAGATATAACCAGCAAATGTTGATGGTCTGGGAAAGAGCTGAGGAGTAGATAGAATGGAGATCATGGTAACGATAAAAGACAGAATAAATCAACATTGTTTTAGAGCTTGTGATGCATAGGGAAAGATTAAATACGATAAAGTAAATGATCATGATCATAGAAATGCAATATTTGTGGGTAATAACAAGATCCAGAGTACAATTGAATAGAACAGCACATGAAGGCAACCAAAGATCTATGGAACATAATTTAGGAAGCACCAATTTAGTGTATAGTGAGATTCAGACTAAAAATGAAACTTAGAAGTTACCAGGAACAAAACTTCCTTTTGCAGATGAGAAAATTGAGACATAGAGATGTTAACCACCTTCTTTGAGATCATGTATCTAGTTCTGAAGAGATATTTTAACGCAGTGATTCCTGACTCCTATTCCATAGCCCTATTCACTAGGCCATGCTGTCTTCAATTCTTTCATTTAACAGATGAGGAAACAGCCTTACAACTGTGACCTACACATAGCGGACAGTAAATATTTATTGAAATGAATTAAATTGTTCAGTTGATGAATGAATGCCAAGAGAGTTAGATAAATTGCCTAAGGTCAAATAGGTGATTCATGGCAAAGCCAACACTAGTACCCAGGTCTCTTGACCATTGCCTTTCTGCTATATTTGTTTTCTCCTAATAAACCTAGATAATTAAGTACGAAGTAAAATAAAGAGATCTTTCCTCCCCTCCCCTGCTCCATAGGCACTAATACCACAGTGGAAATGCTACATTTGCAAGGTATATGAAGTTAGAAAATGTTATTATAGCTAGATGGTAGTCTTGCTCGTAGGCCTGGCTGTAGTGAGCTGTAGAATAACGATTTATGCTAACTCTTCTCAGCCCACTAACTTCCAGGGTTATCCTTATGCAGAGATGGAGCAAATCATTGCATTCATTGTGGTAGAGGAGACCACAAGCACATATGTATATGTATAAAGCATAAATATGAAATAGATAAATAGAAATTTACACAAAGTAGTAAAAGGCAGTTTGAAAGGAAGGTTACCAACCTTGATACGGAAGCTAGTATTTGAGATGTGTTTTCCAGTAAGAGGGATTCTGTAAGGCAGAAGTGAGGAGAGAATGTATTTTAAGCATGATGGCCAGTCAGTTCAAAGGCACGGAGATTCAGTGCCATGTGTGGCCAGTTTGACTGGATCATGAAGAACACGAAGAGGAAGCTATACGTTATGAACCTTGATATATAGGTTGGGGACAGGTTTAGCTTTAAAAGCCAAACAGAAGACTTTACATTTTATCCTAGAGGTAATAGTAGGAAACTAGAATTAATTGAGTAGATGACTGACATGGTCAGATTTGGGTTTAAGAAAAATCCATTTGGCAGCTGTGTGAAAGATGGACTGGGGTGGGGTAGAGGAGGTTGAGAGACCAGTTAGGAAATCATTGTCATAATCTATGTGAAACATAGTAAAGGATTGACTTAAGATGGTGGCTGTGTGAGTAGAGAGAAATGTTTATGTTTGGATGTTGTGGAGTCAGAAATGACATTAAATACATTGTGTAAAGGAGGGGGAAGAGTCAGGATGATACCAAGGTTATAAATCTAGGTCATTGGATAGATGGTAGTGGACATCCAGTGGGAAACATCTAATAGGCAATTGCTAATAGGAAAATAAAACTCAGGAGAATGATTGGGGCTAGCTATCTGAGAGTTATCTGTATATACATACATATGCTAATTAAAGGTATGACAATTGATGAGGTAAGAGAGAAATGGAGATGGAGACACAGAAAGAGAGAGAGGGAAAGAGAGGGAGAGGAGAAGACAGAGAGGGACATAGAAGGACAGAGAAACCTAGGGGGAAGGAGAGAAAGAGGGATCTAGAGAGATAGACACAGAGAAAAGGACGAGAATCAGAGAAAGACAGAGACAAGAGATAAAGAAGGAAGGGAAGGAGGGAGGAGGAAGAGAGAGAAAATGAATAAAGGAAAGGAGTGAATAGGGGAGAGGGAGAGAAAAAATAAGAAAAAGAGAGTGAGAGAAGAGATGAGGGCCCAAGGTAGAGCCTTGAAGACACCTACGGTTAGTGGGAATGATACTGATGATGGATGAGTCAGGAAAGAAGCCTGAGAAGGAGCAGTCACTAATATTATAGTAGATATTTTTTACACACACTTGTACTCCTAAGCAGAGTTCATGAGAACAATTTCTTTTTTGAGTTAGGTAACAAAAAAAATGTCCTTTTTAAATAAGAAGCGTGCATTGTAGGTACTTCTTGTTCCACTTGGATTTTTCTTTTTATCTTCATTGATCTAACATATATATATATATATAGTGTTATAAGCCTATTACTGTCAAATTCAAGTTCCATGAAATCACTCATATTATACCAGAAACTATTGACAGAGTTCTAGCTGTGAGTCATGTGTTTTAGAGGCTCCCTAGAAAGTGCCATTATACCTGTCCTATCATTTTGTATGTCAGAATTTGAATGAACTGCTTGACATTCAAGGTGGAAACACTTTTTTGGGGGGGGAATCAGCTTTGTTGTACCATGCCTATGAGAGGTATATGCACTGTTCCCCCTCACATGGAAAAAAGAAACTTCTTGGCCCATCTATGCACATAGTCCTATTTCTAGTGAGGCTTTATATATATGGAACAGACTGCTATAGATACACTGAAATGTCACCTTAGAGGATGCCACACTGCAGTGGTGATGACTCTAGATTGAATGTCAGAAAATAGGAATTTCAGTTCTGTCATTTATTTTCTTTGTGACCTTGGGCAAATAATTTACCTCTCTGAACCTCCATTTCTTTTCCCTCAAAATAAGGGGTTAGACTAGATAACTTGAAGATTCTTTCCAACTTTAAATCTGTAAGACTATAATTTTGTTATACTCCATTGTCATTCGAGGAATTATAGGATCCTTGATTTAGTCAAACATAGCATCAGCTATGTGCCAGGCACTGTGCTAAGTACTGGTGTTAAAAAGAGCTACAGGAGCTCACAATCTGAGAGACACTATGCCATCAATGATGTTCAAACAAGCCATATCCAGAATAAATAGGAAGTAATCAAGAGAGGGAGGGCATTAGAGTTAAAAGGCACTAAGAAAGGCTTTATGTAGAAGGTGGGACTTTAGCTGGGATTTAAAGGAAGTCAGGAAAGCCAGGAGTGGGAGATGAGGAGGGAGAACATACCAAGCAGGAGGGGCAGTCAGTGAAAGAAAGATAAGGTCTTGTTTAAGGGACAGCAAAGAGGCTGGTGTCACTGGAGTCATGTGATGTGTGTGTGGGGGGGGCGTAAGTATGAGACTAGAAAGATGGAGGGAAGGCAAATTATGAAGGGTTCTGAATGACAAAAATAAAGATTTTATATTTGATTGTGGAGGTGTGTATCAATAAATACCCCAACATATACAGGGGGGTTTATCACAGGTTCTTAAACCTGCATTTGTAAAAGAAAATGCAACTTCTGAGGGGTCAACAATCATTTTAATTACATTCAACATACAGAAAAATAAAAGCAGAGAGATAAAGACCAACAGACGGGGCTCTTATTGCCTGAATCAAAGCAATGTTGCCATATAAATTGCATACATCCCTGGATCAAGAGAGCCTTTACATCTGAGCAGTTGGGGGTCTGAACATACAGCTACTTAGAGTCCCAACCAGGTAATCACGACATCCTTCTCATAAATGAACCCTCAAAGTAAAATACTAACCTCCCAGTATATATAACAAAGACTTGTCTGCTGATTGGCTCAGAGTCAGTAGGCATGAAACCCAGATAACTCAGCACAGCCACGAACCATCAGGGCCCAAAGGGACCTGAACCCCCAGGTGCTCACAATTTAGCCTGAGCCTGGAAAACAACTCCAAAAACAAATCCCACTTTCCTTGATGTTACAAGGTGATAGGGAGTGAGTGGAGTTTACAAAGTAAGAGGGTGAGGTGACCTGTTCAGACTTCTGCTTTAGGAAAATCACTTTTAGCAGGAAGGGCTCTTTCAGATCACTTGGCAGCTGAGGGCTGAGGGGCTTCCTTCCTCCAGGTCCCACTTTTACTCTGGAGTGCTGCTCTTGGTATCTCTAGGCAGTGACCCAGAGCAGGGGAAATGGTTTCTGCTCTGGAAGGCAGTGCACCTGCCACCAATTCAATCTCTTCTTGAATGCTGGAATCAGATTTAGAACTTAAAGAATTCTTAGTGATTCCCTAACTTACCATTTTACTTTTTGAGCTCCTCCATGGCCTGAGCCCATGGGGTATCTCTTTCAGATATTTGGGATACAGAGGCTTCGACTCCCATGTCTTTACCTGATGGTAAACAGACCTCCTCGTCTTCAGAGACAAATGGAGGAATGCTCTTCTCAAGGAAATAGCCCTCTATGGTCTTAGTTTTTTTCCCTTTTCTGGGCATTTTCCCAGCCAGTTACTTGATTTCTGAGAGTCCTCCCCACCCCCTGGCCTAGATCTGCTAGTGCTTGGGGTCTGGGATTCAAATGCTGCTCCCCAGCCTCAGGGCTTT
>CM053770.1:114542090-114560072 GCA_028658325.1 Potorous gilbertii | reverse complement strand
AGATATGGTCTATATTGAATTGCCTGCTTTTCCAAAGGGAATGGGTGGGGAGGGAGGGAAGGGCAAAAGTTGTAACTCAAAGTTTTAGGAACAACTGTTGAGTATTGTTCTTGCTACTAGAAAATAAGAAATACAGGTAATGGGGAATAGAAAGTTATCTGGCCCTACAGGACAAAAGAGAAGATGGGGTAAGGGAAGGGAGGGATGAAAGAGGAGAGGGCAGATTGGTGATATGGGTACTTAGAATGCTCAGTGTATAGGGAGGGGGGAGAGGACAAATGGGGAGACAATTTTGGAACCCAAAATCTTGTGAAAATGAATGTAAAAAGTTAAATAAATAAATTTATTTAAAAAAAGCCAATAATGCCAGATATTGCTTTTGATAGGTACAGTTTAACATGTTAAGTAAAGATCTACGATTTCTCTACATTTTAGTGCTAACATGTAATGATGTTGCCTTTTGTTTAAAATTTTTATTCAAAATTAATAGAAACATAGTTCTTATTTTGCAATTAATATGGTCTATCACATGTATATTTTTAATGATGAAATTGATTCTTAATATAATATTCACACAACCCTTTATTTCTGTTATAATCATAATCTAGTCATTAGGTTGACTTTAAACTCTTTAATACATTGTGATAGGTTCCTTTTTAATATAACACTTAGTATTTTTGCATCAATATTAATTCGTGATATTGGCCTATATTTTTCTTTTTTTCTAATTGATGCTCCCTAGTTTAAATATCAGGACTAGATCTGTTTCATAGGAAGCATTTGGCAACATGTCATCTTTACATATTTTTTATATGATTTATATAAAATTGTAACATTCCTTTGATATCTTATAAAACTTGTTTTTAAGTCCATCTGTTCCCTTTATTTTCATTTGAAAGTTTTTTATAGTTTATTCAAGTTTGTTTTCTGAAAGCACATTATTTATATTTATTTCATAATCAGATAATCTGATTATTTTGTATATCTGTACATATTCATCAGCTTCGTTTGCTGTAAGTTTTTCTGCCACAAAATTGGGAAAAGTATTCCTATTAATTTCCTTGGTTACCTCTTTATTTGTTCATTTTTTAATTTTATTAAGGCAGTTGGCTTTTTTCTTAAAAAATCTGATTTTCTAATAGTTTGCCTATTTTATTATTTTAAGCTCCTTACAATACTCATATGTAATACATACATACACACATAAACACACACACAACATCTTTCTTTGTAGCTCAACACTCAAAAAAAGAGGGTTCCTATCTATTTCATAACAAGTAAAAAAATTGTGGTTCGTGAATGAAATGGCATTTTACGGTCTCATGATTAATAGGGAAATTGTCAGTTTCAGAAGGAACAGGAAAGAATTTTATGAAGTGATTTGGAGTGAAATGAGCAGAATTAAAATAAATTATATGCTAAAAACATTACCATAAAATAAAGCCATTTGAGATTTTTTTTACTTTTAATCAGTGAGATAATAAAACATGAGTCTTGAGGACTGAAGATAAAGTAGCACTAATCTTAAGCCTGAAAGGCAATACCCTTAAAATACAGAAGGAGGTAAATATTTTTATGCATAACCAATGTGTAAATCTGCTTTGCTAGATGATTGATATTAATTTCAAGTATTCCCTTTTCATTATTTAGTTGATGTGTTTATTTAGAGAGAGGTGATAAATTCTGGAAAATAGAATGCTGAATGGTTTTAAAATCTACTTGTACTTTTAAATCAAACAGGGATTTTTGAATTTAGTTTTTCACTTCTAGATTTTTCTATCTTTTGTGTATTTGCATTTAGTTATGTTTTTACTTGTCTGCTATTGTGCATGGTGCCCAATTCATTGATTTTTTTTCTCCGTTGACGAAATTATTTAGAAATATATTTTCCTCTAAAGATTGCTTTTGTTTGATCCAAAAATATTTATCATGTTTGTTTCGTTGTTGTTTGTTTCTTTGGTGAAAAAATACATTCCTCTTTATGCTTTGTTCTTTGACAGATCTGTGTTTAGTAGTATTTATTTCTCATTATACTTTGAAAGATTTTGTTAAGTATAATTAATTTGTTTTTTCATTTCATTTTGATTATTAGATGTCCTAAACAATTCTCATCTTCTGCATTCATTTATGAAATTTTTATGCCCTAGGTTGTGATCAGTTTCTGTAAAGGTATCACATATGACTAAAATACATGTGTATACCTTTGTATTCCAATTAAGTAATCAATAGAGAACCATCTTTCCTAACTTTTCTTAAATTGCATTCAAGCCCTCAACTTCTTTCTTATTTATCTTCTTTTGGATCTATTTCCAATGGGCATATTGAGGTCCTCAACTATTTTAGTTTGGTTCTCAATTTCTCCTTATACTTCAATTGATTTTCCATTAAGTAATTATATGATAGTGTGTGCATATGTGTATGTTTATGAGTGTGTGTGTATGTAGTGCTATTAATATATTGAAAACCTACCTAAACAATGAGCATTTGTACTTTCTCTGTTTGTATCTTTTAACCATGTCTATTTTTACATTACTATCCCTTCTTTTTAGAATTCTCCTGATTCATTATAATTTTTACTCAAACCTTTCATTTTACCTCTGTGTGAATATTATTTTTTCAGTGTGTATTTCTTGATTCAGTTCAAATCACATTCATAAAAACTATTGTTAATTGTTCATCCCACACTTTTTTACTATCCCCACCCCTACTTACTCTCCCTCTATACTCACTTAACCAGAATCAAGTAGGGAAAGAAAAGTAATATTGATTCAGTCCACTTATATGAACCCCAGATCTTCTCATTTATCTTTAAAGTCTCATAAATTTTCTTCTTAGAAGATCATAGTGTGCCATAACCAATAACATTTTGCAGTGGAATCCTTTTCATCTTTGAGTTGAACTGAATGGCCTCTTCATTTACTTCTAGCCTAGAGATTTTGGATTTCT
The DNA here is from genome assembly GCA_028658325.1 of Potorous gilbertii. Taxonomy (NCBI): domain Eukaryota; kingdom Metazoa; phylum Chordata; class Mammalia; order Diprotodontia; family Potoroidae; genus Potorous; species Potorous gilbertii. Next base: position 114,557,126 of record CM053770.1, on the reverse strand, counting down.
GTGAACTGAAAAGTAGTTAATTAAACAAGCTTCTTTTCTCTTGGTGGAGAAATGGAATATCACAGGGATAAATTGTTGCATAAATTATTTGACATGGTCATTCCATTGATTGATTTTGTATAACTGATTTTGCTGTAAGAGAGAAGCTAATTAATCTCCAAGGGGTGGGCTCTTCAAAAATGTCTGATGTAAAAACAAAAGGAATTAATAAAATCTATCTTTATAAAACTGCAAAGTAATTCTTGAAGGGTTTCACATATCCATCATAGATAATTATTAGTAGGAATTTTACACTAATTCAGGATATATTTTTAAATAAATAAGTTATTTGTTTTTGTTTTCAACATTCACTTCCACAAGCAATTGAAATCCAAATTTTCTCCCCATTTTTCCCCATCCCTTTCCACAGGACAGTGTGCACCCCATCAATTCCTTTTCCCAGTCTGTCTTCCCTTCTATGATCCTCCTCCTCCCATTCCCCCTTTTATTTTCCTGTAGGGAAAAATAGAGTTCTATATGCCATTGCCTGTACATCTTAGTTCTAAGTTGTATGGTAAAAAACATTTTTAACCTTCATTTTTAAAGCTTTGAGTTCCATATTCTCTCCCTTCCTTCCTCTCCAACCATTGTCATTGAGAAAACAAGTAATTCAATATAGGTCATACATACATATGTAGCCATGCAAAACATTTCCATAACAGTCATGTTGAAAAAGACTTACCACATTCCCCTTTGTCCTGTCCTTCCCTCCATTTATTTCATTCTATCCCTTGATCTATCACCGTACAATAGTGTTTCCTTCTGATTATCCCTTTCCCCAATTTGCTGTTCCTTCTATTACCTTTCCTGTCCTATCCTCTCCCCCCACCCCCTGTCTTCCTTTAGGGTAAAATATATTTCAGTACCCAAATGAGTGTTTTATTCCTTCCTTGAGCCAAATCCCAAGAGAGTAAAGTTGACTTATTCCCTTTCATCTTCTCCCTCTTCCCCTCCATTCTAAATGCTCTTTAATGTGTCTTTTATGCAAGATGATTTGCTACATTCTACCTCTCCCTTTCTCCTTCTCCTAGTACATTCCTCTGAACAGTACATTTTATTTTTTAGGTATTCTCCCTTCATATTCAGCTCACCCTCTGCCCCCTGTGCATTTGTGTGTGTATGCATACATACTCACACATATGTATATACATACATACACATACACACATATATGTAAATATATACAGTCATACATACACACATATAATACACACAGACATGTGTGTGTATATTATATATATATATGTATATATACATATATATAGATATATATAGATATATAGATATTTCCTCTAACTACCCAAATACTGAAAAAGGTCTCATGAGTTGCAAATATTATCTTTCCCTGTAGGAATGGCAACAATTCAACTTTAATGACTTCCTTATGGCTTCTCTTTCCTGTTAAATTTTTCATGTTTCTCTTCATTCTTGTATTTGAAATTCAAGTTTTCTATTCAGTTATGGTCTTTCCAACAAGAATGCTTGTAAGTCCTCTATTTCATTGAAATTCCATTTTTCCCCTGAAGTATTATATTCAGTTTTGCTGGGTAGATGATTCTTCGTTTTATTCTGTCTCTTTTGAACTCTGTAATAATATATTCCAAGCCTTTAAATTCCTTAGTGTAGAAGGTGCTTAATCCTCTGTTATATTGATTGTTTTCACACGATACTTGAACTGTTTCTTTCTAATTGCTTGCAGGATTTTTTCCTTGACCTGGGAACTCTGGAATTTGGCTTCAATATTCCTGGAACTTTTTCTTTTGGGATCTCTTTTAGAGGGTGATAAGTGAATCTTTCCATTTCTATTTTATCATCTGGTTCAAAAATATCAGGAAAGTTTTCTTTGATAGTTTCTTGGAGGATGATATTTAGGGTTTTTTTTCGTTCATGGTTTTCAAGTAGACCAATCAATAATTTTCAAATTATGTCCCTTGGATTTGTGTTCCAGGTCAATTATTTTTTTCAGTGAGATATTTTACATTGTCTTCCACTTTTTTTTCTTTTGGTTTTGTTTCATAATTTCTTGATTCCTTACAATGTCATTAACTTCCATGTGATCCATTCTAATTTCTAAAGAAATACTTTCTTCAATGAGCTTTTTGGACCTCCTTTTCCATTAGATTAATTTGACTTTTAAAGGCATTCTTCTCCTCATTGGATTTTTGGACTTCTTTTGCCATTTGAGTTAGTCTTTTTTAAAGGTATTATTTTCTTAAGCATTTTTTATGTCTCCTTTAGAAAGCTATTGTCTTGTTTTTCATGATTTTCTTGCATCATTCTCTCATTTCTTTTCCTGATTTTTCCTTTACATTAGTTATTTGATTTTGAAAACTCTTTTCGAGCTCTTCCATGGCCTGAGACCATTTCATGTTTTTTTGGGGGAATCTTTGAATCAAGGATCCTTGAACTTGATGTTTTTTCCCATTTGTATGCTTTGATCCTCCTCTATTTGTATGCTTTGATCTTCCTCATCTGAAAAAAAAAACAGAAGAAAATTTCTTTTCACCAAGAATGTGATCTTTTACAGTCTTATTTTTCCCCTTTTTACACATATCTCCAGCCAATTATTTGACTTTTTATCCCTCTGTAAAGCGCAGAGTATATCACCCCAGCTTTTAGAGGTTTCATGCAACTGTTTTCTGAAATATCTCTCGGGATCTGTAAGTTCTTAGTTCCTCCAAAGTCATATAAGCAAGGGAGAGATTTTCTCCTCCTTCCCTGCCCTGTGCTCTGGTCTATGAGGAACCACCAACACTCTTTTCTGCCCTGGAACTGCAAGTAGGATTCCCTCTTCACAGCCACCACCATCTCTGCCATGCCAACACTTCTCCTCACCCCAGGATCATCACTCAGGACAGAGACCTGAATGAGATGCTTGATTCCCTTACCATCCATAGACTAAGAGGTCCAGAAGTTGCTGCTGTGGCAGTGGCTTCCACTACCCTGGGGCAGGGGCTGGATCCTGCTCCCATCTCATCCAAGTGAGAGCTCTTTCTCACTGACATTTGAAGTTGTCCTTGGCATTTGTGGGTTGAGAAATCTGAAAACTATAGCAGTTGCCAGTGTCCTGAGGTCTACTCCGGTCTAGTCTGTGCTGGCATGACCCACACTGGGCTGTGCTCCTCTCCAACACTGGTGCAATAGACCCTTCCTGTCAGCTTTTCATATTGTCTTGGGCTGAAAATCTGTTTCACTCTGTCATTGGCTTCTGCTACTCTAGAATTTGTTTAGAGTAATTTTTTAAGGTATTTTTAGGCCTTTGGTATGAAGAGCTTGATCAGGTCCATGCTTTTACTCTGCTGTGTTGGCTCCTAGTTTAGAATATTTTAAAGCAAACTATCAGATAACAACCTCATTGGTGGAAGTTAGGAGATGAGTTTTAAGTATAGTTCCTATAGTGCTATCACTACCAGTTCAAGAGTAGTACTTACAAAAACAAACGTGCAACTGAAGCAGCAAGATCGATTTAGCTAACTTCAAAGCTGTGGCAGTATGTATGGACATAGACAGTCCCTAACGTTCTCCAGCCACAGAGGCTGAACAGCAAGCTTTTTGTTTCTTTTTAGAGCATTATATGTTGCCAATCCTGGAGGATTAAAGCCTTGCAAACTACCTCAATAAGACACTCATATTTTAAAGACAGTCATACATTCCTTATGCCAAATACTGAGAAAGAATTGACGTATATAACCAATAAATATTCAATGAGCACCTACCAAATGCTAAACATCAAAATACAGGGTAGGCATGTGTCCCTAATTCAAAACCTTTCATTGATTTGTTGAAACAAGGCTAATACAAAAAACATTTGAGTGTTAAAAAAGTGTTTAATGGCTTGATAAGTACAATAGTAGTTCCGACAAGGTAAGTAGTATAGGCTGAAATAGTTGTTAGACTATCTTGTGGTACTGCTGATCATTGACTGACCCTACATATCAGTTCTGGACAAGTGCTGTCACTAATGGAAACTTCCTACCAGTAACACACATCTCTAACAACTTTTTGTATTTATCAACTTACCAGAGGATATTCTGGTGTAATCACCAACCTTTCTGGAACCCAAAGAACTGGCTGCTTGCCTCTCCGCCCTTATCTCTATGCTTTTATTTTGGTTGACCACAGATATCTCATTAATCTAAGAGTTTAGTGTGGATTTATTCAATTAGACTTTTGACTTAGAACCTATTTGCATAGGAGCACTCTGCCTGATGTCACACACCTGATCCAAGTCTATAGAAGTTAATTCTGAAAAACAGATGTATACAGTTCTATAATCAAACTGTTAGAAAGGGTTAAAAACCATCTGCATTAAAAGAACCAGAAAATGTCTCTCCTTTCATTCTAGGAATCCTCTTTGACCAGTTGAAAACACTTCCAGCAGGTGAGCAAAAAAACCAAAGATTCCAAAATACTAGCATGGAGATCCAGCAGATATCTATCCCTTTTGCTTTTCTATACAGTCAAAGCTCCTAAAGAATTGGTGACTATCCAGTGGTGCTGACTCAAAAACTCAAGGCTCTTCAGTCTGTTTCTGTCTTTTGAGACAAATTCAACTTGGCTGTTATAGTAGTTTATACTGGGTCTTGATACTCTCCTCCTGGAGATACCATCTTTATCTCTACTCTCAGTTCTGTTCCATATGCATTCATCATTTGTCCTTGAACCTGGCTTCTTCCCAAAAAATTCACAGTCTCTCTATTTAACTGGAAGAATCAGGTGCATTAATAGACACAACATTTGCTTGTTCCTTCTAGGTTTTCTTCAATAAGTTTAAACACTTATAAAAAGAAAATTACTCCAGGGTGTGCAACATGCTGGTTCTATGTAAATCACTGTTTTTGTCTCTCTCAACTTCATTTAAGTATACATATACTCCCACCCAGACTGAAGATATCTACCTATGTAGTTCCCAAATGCCCCTTTTAAGTTTATATCCTTCAGTTCTACTCTTCTGTCTCTCTCTTAGCTCAGCTTTTTTTGTTCTTCTTTCTAAGGCCATGTTCTCAATACAGTTCTTGACTTAACACCTTTTCCTAGCACTTTATAACCTCTTGGGCAAAGAGGAAAAGGGACAAAGAACAAGGAGTATTAGAGGTTGAGAAGCCTTTATAGGGGAAAAAAAACAACATTACCATGACCTAGGCCTTTTAAGATTGGGGGAATTTAGTGGGGAAGAGTAAAAAAACACTTCAAAAAGACAATGAAATGCAGGCAGTAAACCCTGATGAACTTTCCCAATATTCCTTTCCACAGAACTTTAAAATAATCCCTCAAATCAAGTTTTCAAACAGTAGAGACAATAAAAGGCCAGAGTGAAATATTTTTTCAACCTAAGACCACTTAGGAGATCAACAGAAACTATCTGTGACAGTGAGGTGGAAACTGGCCTAGAGTGTGGCAGAAGCACTACAGACTAGACTGTCCTTGAAGGAGACTGTGACAAGGATCTAGAGCAGTTTCAGAAGCCTTCAGTTCAGAGAGATTAAAGAGGTCAGTTAACTGGTCAGAAAGAGATTACAGGGGAGTATTTTCTGTCACTGGGTACAACTATTGCTTATCGGTAGCTGTATTGCCCACATGCAGTTCTGGGTCACAGTTCCAGAGTGAAAAGCACTTGTGATCCATAATAAGGGAACAGAGTACCTGGTGACAATTCCAGGGGCAAGAGAAGCACTAGTGCTTGTAGCTGAAGGGGAGGAGTGGTCTAAGCAAAGATCAGTCAACAGTCTAAGAAAGCAATGACCACAACTCTCACTGGATAACACAAATTTTGAAGTACTGAAGACTCATAGACCCCCAGAAAGAACTACCTCTGAAAACAGCAGAAGGAAAAAGCCCACAGCTTTCAACGATACATGCTCACCAAGTTGTGAGCAGAACCCAGTTTTAACATGAATTTCAAAGTAAAGAAAAAGATTGTAAAAATCAACAAAAAAAAAATAGAACTTGACCATAAAAACTACTCTGAAGAAGACAAATGTGTTAGAAGATCTACAATACAAGCCTTTAAAAATGATAATTGGATCTTAGCCCATCTAGAATTCCTAGGAAGAGTGCTAGAGGAAACATTAAAGAAAAATAAATGAGAAAGAAAATTATAACATGGTTATAACAGCTTAGTAAAAGAGGCACAAAAATACTTGAATGAAAAAAACCCTTAAAAACCCAGTATTATTATGATAAAACAGGCACATAAATTCACTGAACAAAAGAACTACTCAAATAGTAAAACAGGCCAAATGGGAACAAAAGAGTAACAAAAAGTCATTGAAGAAAAAAAGGAAAACAATTCCTTATAATATAGAGTATGGCAAGTGGAAAATTGATGTCATGAGAAATAAAGAATCAGTCAAAGTCAAAAAAATGAAACAAATGAAGAAAATGTTTAACATTTTATTGGAAGAAAATCTAACCTGAGAAATAATTTAAGAATTACTAGACTATATCGCAATAAAAATGTCATAATACCATAACAAATCATAATAATTGAAGCAAAATATGAAATCTTAATTTAAAAAAGAGCCTTAACAAGATACTAAGTATCAAGGAAAACTACCCTGATATCTCACAATCTGAGGGTAAAATGTTAATTGAAATAATTCACCTATCACTTCCTTAAAAAGATCCCAAAATTAAAACTCTTGGAAACATTTCTGACCAAATTTCAGACCTACCAGGTCAAAGAGAAAAGTATTGTGAATAGCCAGAAAGAAACAATTCAAATATACCTGGACTCAGTCAAAAGCATATACGATTTACCCCATGCTGAAATAGTGAAATCTACAGTATCACAGGATAGTTTAACAACTATTTCAGCAAGAGGTAAATACTTTAACAGTTATTTGGCACCTATATATTTCATAGTATGGTAGCAGAGGGGCTAGAATATTATCACTCTGAAAAAAACTAGAAGTATAATCAAGAATCACACATGAAAAAAACTGAGTATAATTCCTCGTAGGAAAAATGGAAATTCAAGGAAATCGAAAACTTTCAAGCATTCCTGATAAAAAGACTAAGCCTAAACAAAAAATTTTACATTTAAATGCAAGACTGAAAAGAAGGATAAAAAATAAACAAACATGAAAAAGTAATCAATGGTACTAAGTTAAATTGTTTACATTTTTAAATGGGAAGATGAAACATGTAACTCTTAATAACTTTGTCATTATTAAGGCAATTGTGGCTACAATGAAGGAGTAGGGCCCTCTCCACATTTTCCGGGCAGAAAAGAGTGCTTGTGGTTGCTCACAAACCACAGTGCAGGTAGTGCTGTAGAGTAGTAATCACCTCTCCTTGGATCATACTACCTTGGAAGAACTGAAAACATATAGGTGCCTATAAGCATCTCTGAAGACAACTTCACAAAGCCCCAGAAGCTTGGAACAGTGTACCCTTCACTCTAGAAGCAAAGTCATACTTTAAGAAAGAGTTAAAAGTCTGTAATAAGGAGGGAAAATGAGAAAACAATGGGGGAAATAATCTCTAACTATAGAAACTTACTATGGTGACAAAGCAGATAAAAAACCACACTCAGTAGAAAATAAGAAAGTCAAAGTTCCCACATTCAAAGTCTCCAAGAAAAAAAAAATATGAATTGGTCTCAGGCAATTGCAGATATCAAAAAGAAATTTGAAAATCAAGTAAGAAGCAAAAGAAAAAATTGGTAAGAGAAATGAGTGATGCAAAACATCATGAAAAATGAGTCAACATCTTGATAAAGGAGACACAAAAAATTGAAGAAAATACCACATTAAAAACAGACTTGACAAAATTGCAAAAGAGATTCAAAAAGCCAATAAAGAGAATTGAAAAGCAGAATTGGCCAAGTTGAAAAGGATGTAGAAAGCCTCACTGAAAAAAAAATAATTCCTGAAAAATTTGAATGGGAAAAATGGAAGTTAATGACTTCATGAGAAATCAAAAAAGAACAAAAGAAAATAAAAAAAAAATAGAAACCATTTTGAAATATATCATTTAAAACACAAAAACTGACCTGGGAAATAGTTCCAGGAAAGGTAGTTTTAAAGTTAACAAACTACCTGAAAGCCATTTTAAAAAGAAGAGTCTAGCAACATCTTTCATGAAATTATCAAGGAAAGCCACCCCAATTGTCTAGAACCAGAGGATAAAATAGAAATTCAAAGGATCCACTGATCACCTCTTGAAAAATATCCCAAAATGAAAAGTGCCAGAAATATTAAAGCCAAATTGCAAAGTTCCCATTTCAAGGAGAAAATATTTCAAGCAGCCAGAAAACAATTCAAGTGTGGTGAAGCTATAGTCAAGGTTAAAGAAAAAAAAAAGATTTAACTGCTTCAATATTAAAGAATCAGAGGGCTTGGAATATGATATTCCAGAGGGCAAAGTAGTAAAGGAGCTAGGATTACAACCAAGAACCTGCAAAACTAAGTATAAACTTTCAGGGAGAAAACGGACATTCAATGAGATAGTGGAATTTTCAGCATTCTTGCTGAAAAGACCATAGTGAAATAGAAAATTTGACTTTCAAATACAAGACTCAAGAGAAGCATAGAAAAAACCCTGTTCTACTCATCTTCCAAGTCTATGCAGAGTACAAGAGTGAAAATATGTACCTGAATAATCTAAGTTACCTTCATTTCATTTCAATTAGACCTTGTATGTAAGGAAGAGACTCAATTACTCTCTCCTTAGGAGGAAGAATAAGAAAAGCAGAGAAATCTTAGAAAAGAATGTGCTATGTCTTTTCTTAAGATATATTTAAGTGCTCACAGTATGCCCAGCTAAATTTAGACCCTCTTCACTGAATACTCTCCAATTCTGAAGAGTCTGCCCAAATTACACAAAGAAGACCTGAGTTGACAAAAATATAAATATTCTTAAAATACATAAGAAGTGAAAGGAACTGCTAGGAGACTATGTATATAATAACCCAGCAAGGCTGGAATCTTAAGATCTAAAAGAATTAGAACATTGTACCCTGAAATTTTATAACATCTAAGTTCAATGTCAAAACTAATTCTCTCTTAGTAATCCCAAACTAACTGTCTAATCCATCATTCACCCCTATTCCTGACTTTTTTATGAAATATTACTTCTCTCCAGATTTACTTGTTGCTCCTCAGTTGTGGAAAGCAGACTCTCAAATTCTCTTTTTCTGCCTTCCCAGCTGAGTGATTTTCAAATGTCTTAATTGAATCAATCAGTTCAATAAAGCTTAAAATTATTTTCAATTCCTGTTATATAACAGGCACTTGTAGGTACTGAGGATATAAATATAACAATTGTCTTGACCTTCAAAGAACTTGCATACTTCTGAGAAAAAAAGGCAGTTATTTAAACAACTAAATACAAATAGAAAATAAATGCAAAGAAACTTTGAAGAGGTGAGGACATATATTCATGAGTATACACATGAATGTATTTATCCATATATGTGCACATATACACAAACATATAAACATGAGGTAACAAGACACTTAAAACTGGGTCTCTAATTGGGGCTATAACAATATTGTAGGAGAAAAGTAATATGAATTTGAATTAGAATAGTGGCTGTATAACAGAAGAAAAGAAACTTAGGCTAAACATGCAAAATAGTAATGTCAAAATTTGACATTTGATTGGATACATAAAGTAAGCAAGGGAATGGAGTCAGGTAAAACCTGTGTCTAACATAGGATGGTAATGTCCTTGAGAGGAACTGGGAATTTCAGAAGAGGGACCAGTTTTGGAGAAAGGGTAAAGAATTCTGTTCTGGACATGTCCAGCTTGGATTATCTCCAGGAAATCCAGTTTGAAATGCTTAGTTGGTGGCACAGTTCTAGTGCTTGGGGAAACAAATAAGGATGAATAAGCAGATCTGTAAATCATCTGTAATTAAATCATGGGAAGCAAAGAGATCATCATGTGAATTAATATAGAGAGAAAAGAGAAAAAAGGCCAAGAACAGAAATTTAAGGATATCACATTTAGTGGACATAATGTAGATAAAGATCCAACAACATTGATTGAGAAGATTGAAAAATATGTAGGACAAAAATCGAGTGATGGCAGTGTCAAGAAAACACAAAGAGCAGGGAGGAAAATCCACAGGGAGAAAGGTTTCAGTAGACTCAGATGCCTTGGATGAATCAAGAAGGGTAAATATTGAGGAAAGAAATGGATTTTTCATTGGTAACTATAGATATGAAAACAGATCACATAGGCATATATTTATAGCTGAAAGACATGTCACAGTACATCTAATCTAGTCCACTTATTTTGCCAATGAAGATATGGAAACCTAATGTGGTTAAATGACTATGTATTCAGACATTGGTGAAATATTAACCCATCATGGCTATAAACATGAATTTGTGCATAGCATCCTATAGATAAAATATGAGTGCTCTGTAATAATTTCAGTTGCAGAAAGAGTATACTAAGAGGAAAAAGAAAGGAAAACAAAATGTTTTCTCTCACATCACAAGGAATTTGCAAATGTTCTTTTCTATTAATTGGTCTACATTTTCTTCTGGTTCTTTTATAACATAAGCATTGTCATTTAAATAAAAATTGGTATTTTGATTAAGTCCTAATGAGTTTATCTGGTTTCATTCTCTTTCTGCTGTGTATGTTTGATTGTTAATGAAAACAAAATTGGTTCCTAAATAGAAATTCTTTTCAAACAATCAAAAAAAAGCATAAAAAATGAAGCTTCCAAGAAAAATATGAATTGGTCTCAGGCTACAAAAGATCTCAGAAAGAATTTTGAAAATCAAATAAGGGAAGCAGAGGAAAAATTGGGAAGAGAAATGAGAGTGATGCTAGAAAATTATAAAAATGAGTCAACAGCTTGGTAAAGGAGACACAAAAAAATAATGAAATAACACCTTAAGAACAGATTAGTTGAAATGGTAAAACAGGTACAAAAAGTCACTGAGGAAAAAATGAACACCTTAAAAAGCAAAATTGGAAAAATGTAGAAAGAGGCAGAAAAATTCACTGGAAAAACATACTCCATTAAAAGTAGAACTGACCAAATAGAAAAGGAGATCAAAAAAGCTTACTGAAGAAAATTATTCCTTAAATATTAGAATTGAGCTAATGGAAAGTAATGAATTAAATCCAAAAGAATGAAAAAGATAGAAGACAATGTGAAATATCTCATTGGAAAAACAACTGACCTGGAAAATAGATGTAAGGGAGATAAATTAAAATTATTGGACTACCTGAAAAGTAAAAGAAGATAAATAGCATCTTTCAAGAAATTATCAAGGAAAACTACCTTAATATTCTCGGACCACAAGATAAATTAGTAAATGAAAGAGTTCACTGATCACCTGTTAAAAGATTCCAAAATGAAAACTGCCTAGAATATTAGAACCAAATTTCAGAGTTACTTTGTCAAGGATAAACTATGGCAAGTAACCAGAGGGTAACAGTTCAAGTATGGAGGACCACAGTCAGAATAACACAAAATTTAACAACTTCTACACTAAGAAATCAGAGGACTTAGTATTTGATATTCTAGAGAGCAAAAGAGCCAGAATTACAATCAAGAATCACTTACCCAGTAAAACTGGGTATAAATTGTCAGGAGAAAAAAAATGGATATTCAATGGGATAGTGGGCTTTCAAGCATTCTTGGTAAAAAGACAAGAGCTGAATAGAAAATTTGACTCAAATACAAGATTCAAGAGAAGCTTAAAAAGGTAAACAGGAAAGATAAATCATAAAAGACTTAATAAGTTTAAATTGTGTACATTCCTATGTGGAAAGATGATACTTGCATCTCATGGTAACTTTCTCATCATAGATAAGAGTATATATAGACAGAAGGCACAAGTTTGAGTTAAATATGGAGGGATGATATATAAAAATATGTTAATGGTGAGAGAGCCATGTATTGGGGAAAAGGAAAAGGATGGGGTGGACTGGAATAAATTATCTTATAAAAAAGGCAAGGAAAAACTTTTTACAGTGGAGGGGAAGTGAAAGGGAGTGAAACTCTAATCAAATTTGGCTCAAAGAGGGAATAAAATATACATTCATTTCGGCATAGAAATATATCTTGCCCTACTGAAAAGAAGGAGGGGAGGGGGACGAGTAAAGGCAGGAGTGTGTGTGAAAAAAGGGAGGGTAGGTTGGAGGAAGTAGTCAGAAGCAAAACACTTTTGAGGAGAGACAGGATGAAAGGAGAGAGAATAGAATAAATGGGTGTGAAATAGGATGGAGGAAAATTAATTTAGCAATAATAACTGTGAAAAAAAATGAAGCAAGTTTCTCTGATAAAGGTCTCATTTCTCAAACATACAGAGAACTGAGTCAAATTTATAAAAGTATGAGCCATTCCCCAACTGATAAATGCAAAATATATAAAGTTTTTAGATGAATGAATCAAAGCTATCTATAGCCATATAAAAAGTGTTCTCACTCACCATTGAATGAAGAAATCCAAATTAATACAATTCTGAGGTACTACTTCATTATTAAATCGGTTAATAGGAGAGAAAATGACAAATGATGGAGAGAAAAACATGGGCATCAATGGGCTGTTGGTGGAGTTGTGAAGTGATTAAACTATTCTATAGAGCAATTTGGTACTCTGTACAAAGGTCTATAAAACCATTCATATCTTTTCAATGATCAATACTATCACCAGGTCTACATTCCAAAAGAGATTTTAAAAAAAGGAAAAGTACCTATATATAGAAAAATATTTATAGCAGCTCTTCTGGTGGTAAAGACTTGGTAATTGAGGGGATGCCAATAAATTGGAGAGAGACTGAACAAATTGTGATATTTGATTGCAAGGGAAAACAATTATGCTGTAGGAAATTAGTGGGATGATCCCTGCAAAGCCTGGAGAATTTTCATGAGCAAAGCAAAATGCACTATGTATAAATGTACTATGTATAAAGTAACAGCAATATTGTGGGATGATAAGTTCTGAATGACTTAGCTCTTCTCAGTAATGCAATGATCTAAAACAACTCTGAAGGACTTAGGTAGATAAATTGCTATTTAATCACAGATAAAGATCTGGTGGTGTCTGAATACAGATTGAATCTTACTTTTTTTAAAACTTTTTTTTCTTTAGGTTCCCCCTCTCTAAGGCCTACTGTTTCTTTCACAATAAGATAATTGTGGAAATGTTTTTCATGATTATACATGTATAATATAGCTTGAATTTCTTGTCTTCTCAATGACAGGGGAATAAAGAAGAAGGTAGAGAATTTGGAATTCAAAGTTTTTTTTAATAAATATTGAATGTTGTCTTTCATGTAACTGGCATTAAATAAAATATTAAAAATATCTAAGAGATAAAAATATTTATAGCAGCTCGTGTGGTGGCAATGAGTTGGAAATTGGGGGAGGGGGGGCATCGATCATTTGTGAGTGGCTAAACAAGTGATATGTGATTGTAGTGTAATGGTATTTTGCTGTAAGAAATGATGACCAGAATGCTCTAAGATCAACAACAATTAACAAAACTAACAAACATGGAAATGTTTACATGAACTGAAACATAATGAAGTGAGCAGAAACAGGAGAACATTGTACACATTACTAGCAATATTATATGATTATCTACTATGAATATCATAACTATTCTCAGCAATACAATGATCCAAGACAATTCTGTCAAACTTATTATGAAAGGTACTATTCATCAAAGAATGAACTGTAGAGACTGAATGTAGATCAAAGATACGTTTTCTTTACTTTATGTTTCTGTTTTTTTTTTATTTCTGCTTCTGTTGTTCTTGTTTGCCTGTGTTTTCTTTCACAGAATGACTTACATGGAAATGTGTTCTGCGTGACTACACATGTATAACATATATTACTTCCTCAAGTGGGATGTGAGGGGAAATAATTTGGAACTCAAAATCTGAAAAAGAAAAGAATGTTAAAATTGTTTCTACATGTAACTAGGTAAAAGGAAATATTAAATAAGGAAAAGAAGAAAAGAAAAAGGATGAATTATAGATTCAAACCTTTCTACTACAAATAAGGCACAAGATTTTATTCAATGCTTCTCTCCCATGCAAACTGTTTTAACAGAGAACAAGCAAAAGGAGAAAAATTTTTTATTGGTCATTAATAATTGCTATACCACTAGTTCCATTGCACTCATGTAGGCTGTAAGGAGTACTTATTGTATGTCCAGCAAGCACTAAGCCATTTTTGCTACAAGTCCATGCTTTAAGTGAAACTCTAGAACTGTGGTTGTGCTTCCTCTCCATTTATGTGCACTTCTGCACTCCTAGCCATTAAAGATGATTTTAGTGGCAGTTGGTGCTTATGCCTGCGGACAAAGGTCCTTTGATAGTCATCTGTGAGGAAGGAAAAAAGTAGGGAAAAGAAGAAAGGCAAACTGAAGCTTGAATGGGTTGATTGGGAAGGTGTAACTTCATTACTATGTTGGGTAATAAGTGTGCACCTGATGTCATTTTTCTGAGACTGCCTGTCTAAGAAAATAACAAAAAAGGTAGTAGTGCCAGAAAGATAGCTGGTGGCTCAGTGGAGGCTAACTTGGTTTAGATGCAAGAAGGTCTAGGTTCAAATTCAGCCTCAAAGAGTATCTGTTCGACCTTGGACAAATCACTTAATCTCTACTTGCCTTGGTTTTCTTAACTATAAAATGAGGGTATTAATAGTACCTACTTCCCAGAGTTGTAAAGATAAATGGAGCAATATTTGTAAAGCACTTAAAACATTGCACATACCTCCTACAGAAATACTTATTGTTTATTTTTTGTGCAGTCTACATGGGAAAGGAACAGCCCCTTACAAATCATGGTCAGGTAGTTTTATTTGCTATGTATGACATTGTAGTGGAAGACAAATACCGGGTCTGGGTACATTTGGGAGAGACTTGAATGGAAGAGGATAAGGTAAATGGACCTCATTCTATGAATTCCCTTCAACAACATAAACATACATTGAATGTTTTTCTCTATGTACCTCATACAAAATCCATGTTTTATTTCTATGACTTTGCTGTCCTCCCTGCCCCATTCCTTTAAT
>CM053770.1:114530562-114541590 GCA_028658325.1 Potorous gilbertii | reverse complement strand
TGAATAAGTGTTGAATACATTGAACTTTACAATTAGTAAGGGACAATGAAATGGCTTTTGCCAAATGACAAGCAGCAACCTGGAAAATATACCAGACTTAACTATCATCCATAAAGCCAATAAAAAGTTACAGTGAGTCATTTTTTTTTAATCCAGGGCAGTTTAGGAAGACAGGTAGACCCCAGGGCAGAGACTGACCAGGAGAATAATTCAGCTATAGTGGAAATTGCAGCAGCAGTAGGGTTGGGGATAATTGAAGGGCCAACTGAGGTGAGGTCACCAAGACTGAACATCAAGGCTGGGAGCACCAGGGCAGAAAAAGGTCACAGGGGATTGTGTGAAGCAGAACTGGGAAGAAAAATGGAACACTTGGGAACAACGGCCAGATGGCAGTTCTGTCACTCATTACTCAGTTCTGGATTATAAGACCAGGGTGGAGAGGAATAGTCAGGAGCAGGAGAGGTCCTAGCTGTGCAGAACAAGGGAGAGGTTCCAGAAACTTATCTGTGTGATTCTGAGCACATGAGGAGAGTGGGGAATCAGTTCTAACCTCTAGCCCTCCACATAAGTCTGCAGTGGAATAACCAAGGCAGGAAATCAAGACCAAAAGAGATCAGTCACTGTATAAAACTTCCCAGTGGGTTAACAGTAACTGAGTTCAGTAGTAGTCTACTGCGAAAGATCTAAATTTGGGTCAGGAACTTACAGAATTCATCCCAGGAAGGCACAGCAAAAGCCCCTCTCCTTAGATCACACCGCCTTGGAAACACTGAAAACTTGTAGACCCCAGACTGAGTTATAAAAAGAGTAGAAGAACATAAACAAAAGTTCAAACCAGACACTCTGCAGAAGTGTGTAGAGCCCATTGCTAACATAAAGTCTAAAGCAAAGAAGTAGGCTGGAAGACTGAGCAAAGTAAAAAGGAACTTTGGTGATAGGGAAGTGAAAGACACAAACACAGAAGAAGACAATGACTTGAAAACACCTAGAATAACCCTCAAAAATGAAGACTGGAAGATTTTTTAAAAAAGATCAAAAGTGATTTTAAAAATCAAATGAGAGTGGTAGAGAATAAATTGGGAAAAGAAATGAGAGCTGTTCAAGAAAATTATGCAAAGAGAATTAACAATTGTAGCCAATATGGCAGAGTAAGGCATGAACTAGCCTCCCCTCCAAATTCCCCTCCAGATCCCCTCCAAATAACTTAAATATTAGTCCTCAAAATGGATTCAGGAATGGCAGGGGGAGTGGGGAGACAGGGTGAAGCAGTTTTCTACTACAAGACAACTGACAAGGTCTTTGATAGGAAAGGTCTGTCTCACTGAGGTTAGAATAGAGCACAGTCCACCACAAGTGGCCTGGCCAAGCCAGCAGTAGGCCTGTCCCAGCAAGTCAGCAGTGAGTCCTCTACACAAGGAAACCAACGCAGGGCTTGAGGGCAACTGAATCAGCAGCAGCAACTTCCAGAACTCCAAACACACAGATAGTAAGGGGACTAGACAACTAGTCAGAAGGAGATAGCAGGGGATACTTTGCTGGCACTAGGTGTAGGATTCTGTTATGTTTTCCAGACAGGGATCTAGGTCACAGTCATGGGTAGAAGGCCCAGGGTAAGGAAAAACACAAGCACAATAGAACTTATAGCCATAGTGCAGAGGGGAAGTCCTAGTTCCAAAGGAGAAAAGAGTGCTTCTGGTCATTGAGAACAGAGCACAAGCGAGGAGAGCAGTGACCATACCTCTCCGTATGGAGAAACTAAAAAGTTACAGGTCCCTAGACTTAGTCCTGAAAACAGTGTCACATAAAACCTGAAGTCTGGATAATGTCCACTCCCCAGGAGCAGAGCTTGACTTTAAAATAAAGTTAAAACTCAAGAAATAGGCTGGAAAATGAGAAAAATAAAACAACCTCACCATAGAAAGTTACTATGGTGACAGAAAATATCAAAACACAAACTCAGAAAAGGACAATATCAAAATGTCTGCATGCAAAGCCTCAAAGAAAAATGAGAATTGTTCTCATTCCCAAAAAGAATTGGAGGACTTTCAAAAAAGCTTTTAAAAATCAAATAAGAGAATGAGAAAAAAATTGAGAAAATAAATAAAAATGATACAAGAGAATCATGAAAAGGAGTCAGCATCTTGGTATAAAGGAAACACAAAAACATGAGAAAAGTTGTACAAAAATTCACTGAAGGAAACAACTCCTGAAAAAAAAGTAGAATTGGCCAAATGGAAAAGAAGGTACAGAAGGTCACTGAAGAAAATAATTTCTTAAAAGTTAGAATTGGGCAAGTGAAAGCTACTGACTTTATGATATATCAGGAAATAAACAAAATCAAAGGAATGAAAAATAAAAGAAAAAAGTGAAATATCTCATTGGAAAAATGACTAACCAGGTGTATCAACAAGCACCCTGACACATCCAGGATGGTCTGTTAGCACAGGTTCTTAGACTTGCTATTCTAAAGGAAAGTCAACTTTTGAGGGGTCAGCAATCTTCTTTAATCACATATACCAACAGAGAAAATACAAGTAAAGAAAATACCAACAGATAGGGCTTTTAACTGTCTGACCATAAGCAATACATACATCACGGATCAAAGATCCAACTGTTGGACCATTAAATATATATATATATATATATATTTAATTATCACAGACAGGAACACCAACATCTGGGTTTTCAAAACGGGGCAGGGGGTTCCATAACAGCTACCCAGAGTTTCATCTGGTACATGAACCTTCTTCCAAAGAGTAAGCCCCAAAGCAAAACCTCACCTCAGAGTACATATACACTTTTAAGAGCCAGAGGGCATCATGACCCTGGTGACCCAATGCCTCGTTAGAAATTAACAAAAGGTGTGGGCCCTCCTACAAAACAAGCCTACCCTAATCAAGCTTCCATTAATGGGCTCCATTTAAGACCTATTAATGGGCAGGGAAGATCTTTAACTCTCATTACACCTGAAAAATAGATCCAAAAAAGGATCATTTAAAAATTATTGGACTATTTGAAGAGTCTAGGTATCTTCTTTCAAGAAATTATCAAGGAAAACTTCCCTGATAGTCTAAAATGAGAGGGTAAAATAACATTGGAAGAATCCACCAATCACTTCCTGAAAGAGATCCCAAAATGAAAACTCCCAGGAATAATATAGCCAAATTCCAGAGGTCCCAGGTCGGAGAGAAAATATTGCAAATAGCCAAAAAGAAATAATTCTAATATTGTGAAGACACAGCCAAAATAACATAAGATTTAGCACTTTCTATTATAAATCTGAAGGCTTCAAATATGATGTTGTGGAGGGCAAAAGAGCTAGAATTACAACCAAGAATCATCTATCCAGGAAAACTGAATATAATCTGTAAGGAGGATATGTGAACATTCAATTAAATAAAGTGGTATACATTGACAGAGGGCATGACTGTGAGGTCAATATGATGGGATCATTATCTAAAAAAATCAAATTAAGGGATGAGAAAAAGTAATGTGCTGGGAAGAGGAAAAAGAGGTAGAATTGGTTAGACTATCTGATATAAAAGAGGCACAACAGAGTTTTACAGTGTAGAAGAAGATAGGACAGGTGGTGAGGGGAGTGGATGAACCTTACTCTCATTGCAATTGGTTCAAAGAGGGAATAACATAACCACTCAGTTGGGAATAGAAAAGAGAAATCTACCTTAACCCATAGGGAAGTAGGAGGAGAAAGGGAAAAGAGAAGGGGATGGGGCTAATAAAAGAGAGGACATATTGGGGCATATAAAAGGCAGAAGGAAAACACTTTTGAGAATGGACAGGGTGAATGGAAAAAGGAGTAGGATAAACAAGGGGAGAATAGGATGGAGGGAAATACATAGTTGTTATAACTGTGAAAAATGTACAGTATCTCTGATAAAGACATCATTTCTCAAATACAGAGACAAGTGAGTCAGATTTATAGAAATAAGAGCCATTCCTCAATTGGTAAATGGTCAAATGATATGAACAGGCAGTTTTCAGACAAAGTAATCAAAGCTATCAAGAGTCACATGAAAAAATGCTCTAAATCACTATCGATTAGAAAATGCAAATTAAAATAAATCTGATGTACCACCTTACATCTATAAGATTGCTAATAACATGACAGAAAATGAAAATTATAAATGTTGGAGGAAATCTGTAATTATGAATTGATTCAACCATTCCGTTGAGCAATTTGAAACGATGCCCAAAGGGTTTTAAAACTGTACATACCATTTGATCCAGCAATACCACTACTAGGTCTATATCACAGAGAAATAAAAATGGGCAGGGGGGAAGAAGATCTTTGTACAACAAATCTGTTTTAACAGCATTTTTGTGGTGGCAAATAATTGGAAAAGGAAAGAATGTGAATTGATTTGGGAATGGCTGAACAAGTTGTGGCATATGCTTTTGATGGAATATTATTGTACTATCAGAAATGACAAGCAGGATGATTTCAGAAAAGACTGGACTTACATGAACTGATCCAAAGTGGAATGAGCAGAAACAGGACAACATTATACACAGTAACAGCAATATTGTATGATGATTACTTATGAATGACAGCTCTCCTCAGCAATACAATCATCCAAGACAGTTCAAGAAGGTCTCATGATGAAAAATGCTATAGCTACCTCCAGAGAAAGAACTGATGGAGTCTGAATGCAGATTGAAGCATACTAGTTTCATTTTATTTTTTGTGTTTTATCAGTGTTTCTTTTCATAACATAACTAATATAAGAACAGTCGATACGGTGTTTGCTGCCCAACTATTCCAGGAGAAATGTCAGGAGCAGAACAGAAGTCTGTACACAACATTTGTAGATCTGACCAAGGCCTTTGACACTGTTAGTTATGAGGGCTTTTGGAAAATTGTCAAAATTTTGTTGCCTGGAGTTCATCAATATTGTACGTCAATTTCATGATGGCATGTTTGCCCGAGTTCTGGATAGGAGAAAATGCTCTCTTGCTTTTCCAGTTACCAACAGAGTGAAACAGGGCTATGTGTTTGCTCCCATGCTTTTTAGCATGATGTTTTCAGCCATGTTGTCAAATGCTTTCAATGAGGGTTAACATGGCATCAAGGACAACTGCCATACTGATGGTAAGTTCTTCGATTTGAAAAGGCTACAAGCCAAGACCAAAATGAAGGTTGTCTTTGTGCATGATTTTCTATTTGCAGATGACTGTGCACTCAATGCAGCCTCTGAAACTGAGATGCAACAAAGTACAGATCAATTCTCTACTGTCTGTGCTAATTTTGGCCTAATAATTAACCCCAAGAAAATGCAAGTGCTCCATCAGCCACCACCACACCATCCATACATGGAATCATCAGTTACAACAAATAGAGAAGTTTTGAATGCTGTGGATAAGTTCATTTACCTTG
The DNA here is from genome assembly GCA_028658325.1 of Potorous gilbertii. Taxonomy (NCBI): domain Eukaryota; kingdom Metazoa; phylum Chordata; class Mammalia; order Diprotodontia; family Potoroidae; genus Potorous; species Potorous gilbertii. The sequence continues at coordinate 114,536,195 of CM053770.1, read as the reverse complement.
GTAGTGTACTTTCCAGGGATGTACACATTGACAGTGAGATTGATGCATGCGTTGCCATAGCTAGCTCAGTGTTTGACAGGCTCCAAAGAAAAATTTGGGAAAGAAGAGATATTAGACAAACTACCAAACTGAATATCTATAGAGCCATTGTGCTGACCTCATTGTTGTATGCCTGTGAAACATGGACAGTCTACCAGAGTCATGTGAGGAAACTGAATCACTTGTTTTGAACTGTCCTAGGAAGATTCTGAGGATCATCTGGCAGGATAAGGTGCCAGTCACTGAAATTTGTGCTTGAACTGAATTGCCAAGCATTCAAACTAAGCTTCAGAGAGTGCAACTCCGATGGATTGGCCACATTGATCGATTGTAAAAATGTAAGCTTGCCAAAAGGACTATTTTATGGAGAACTCAAAAGGGATATGCGATCACATGGTCATCAGAAGAAGTGATACAAGGACACTCTCAAGAAATTTGAATTTGAATTTAACTGTGCAACATGGAAGACACTGTCTCAGGACTGTTCAGCATGTCCACATCAGAAAGAGCTGTGCTCTATGAACAAAGCAGAATTGAGACAGAAAAAAAGTAAACATAGGATGTGCAAATATTCACACTGACTATCTGTGCCCAACCTGTGGTAGAGCATTCCCAGGCCATATTGCCTTGATCAATCACAGTCAGACACACTGAAATTTTATTTTATCATGGTATTGTCATTTTGGTCTTCTTCAAGAATGAAAGACAACAACCAACCAACCAATATAGAAATATGTTTTGCATGATGGCACATGTATAACCTATATCAAACTGCTTATTAGCTCAGGAAAGAGGTAGAAAGAAAAGAGAATTTAGACTTTAAAATGTTGAAATGAGTGTTATATTTATATATAATTAGGGAAATAAAATGTTATATTTAAAAAGAGAGAATTAACCACTGGGAAAATGTACAAAAATACTAAAGAAAATAAATACTTAAAAATCAGAATTAGCCTAGTGGAAGCTAATGGTACCATACCATATCAAAGAAACAGTAAAATAAAGACAAAAAACTGAACAAAAAAGAAGAAGATGTGAAATACTTCATAGGTTAAACAACTGACCTGGAAAATAGATTGAGAAGAGATAGTTTAAGAATCACTGGACTGTCTGAATGTCTTGAACCACAAAAAGGAGTCTTAATATCTCATTTCAACAAATAGTAATAGAAAATTGCCCAGATTGTCTTAGAATAAGAGGACACAATAGAAATCAAAAGAATCCACTAGTTACCTCCTGAAAATAATCCCAAAATTAAAACTCCCAGTAATATCTTAGCTAAAATCCAGAATTCCTTGTTCAAGGAGAAAAAACTTCCCTTCCCCCTCCTTCAAGGAGAAGGGAAAAAGAATAAAGTACAATGGAACTACAGTCAGAATCATACAAGATTTAGCAGCCACAAGTACAAAGAAAAAGAAGCCTTAGAATATGATATTCCTAACATCAAAGGATCCAAGATTATAGTCAAGGATAATCTATTTGGCAAAACAGTATAATCCCACAGAAGAAAAAAGTGGAATCAAGTTTCACAAAGCCATAAAAATAAAGGGGCTATTCATTACATGATAACCGTGTAATGACATGATATCATGGAAATAGGCAAGATGAAGATACAAAGATGGTAGGAGCATCTCTCTCCAACTGCTGTGTTTTCAAATTTCCATAAAGTATATCTGTTCAACTTAATTAGCCAAAGGAGATGATGCAGGGGAATGGCCTGGATTGTGATTTTCTCTACATCTATCTGCTTTCCAATAGGCTTCTAACTAGGATGTAGGGGAAGTCTAGTGGAAATAGCCCTTGATTTAAAGTCAGAGTTTCTGAGTTTGAATCCTGGCTTTTCTCTTTTCTATAAATATCATCATGCAAAGACATTTAACCTCTCTGGGCCTCAGTTTCCTTATTTTTAAAATGAAGAGATTATACTAATCTCTAATGTTGCTTCTGTCAAAATATTTTGGAGACACTCTGTGTCCCAGAGCTAAGGACCAGCAAGTAGGCTGTGGCCTGAGCTTGGTACAACAATCTTTTGTGCTCTTGATGATCTCACCCTCTGGCCAAGTGTATTCCTTTGACCAGCACCAGGTATTCACAGAAGGATTTATGATTTTAGCTCCTTTTATTTTCCAGCTATGTGAGAACCAGCATCTATCATATCTTTCAACATGCTCACAATTCCTGTTTTTTGTAACAGCTAAGTGAACTGAACCAGATACTGTACTTCTGTTGCTGCCATGCTAATTCTGGTTCTGTTTGTGTCTGTGAGACAATCAACTTTGAGATTGTTTCTACAGGACCCAGGAACATCTGCATAGTTCATGCATGAACTTGCCATGGGAATGGCTAAGAATGATTATATCCTGACCCAGCCCACTTATGTATATGAAACACTACCTTTGCCCAATATGTTAAGCCGCCCCCTTAAGAGGGTACTCTTCTGCTTAGAAGCACTTTCCTCACTTTGAAATTAATTAAACTTCTGTCATGTCCTGAGTCTTCTGTCTCTAGCCTACTCTGTTTGACTCCATCCATTCCCAATTGAGAGGCTGCTTCCAGTAGAGTTGACACTTCCAACTCTAAACACAATGGCTTACCTACTACTTTTTTTTAAAAAAAGATATATTCTCATAGCATATTCCTTCCACTTTTGAATCATTCTAATTTTTAGGACATTCTTCTTCTAGTTGATCTATAATCTTCCTCTGATTTTCTACACAATTTTCTCATTTAAATGACCAAATAGAAATAGTCCTTTTTCCACATGATAACTATTCAAAGAAGGTGAACATATCTGCTCCACCCACCCAGTCTGATTTTCTTCCTAATACCTCCTCAGTTCCTCAATCTATGCTATTGCCTCACCTATATTTAGATGAGACAATACATATATATATATATATATATAGTCAATAATATGCTATTGTCTCATCTATATTTAGCTGCATAACTAAAATAGCAGGAAATAGGAAAATAAAAATACTATCTTAAAATAGCAAGAAGGAAAGGATTGGTCAATTTTAATTTATGAATTCTATAGCCACTAGAAATCATCATGGAATTCATACTTGAGCAAGCTTCAAAAATATTCAAAGACTTATGCTATGTTCAGCTAGAGAGACAGCCAATTCCTTTGCATGCAGTATATGGAGAGTTACGTGGCAATTTTGTCTAATTATTGATTGACTTTTCTGAATCTTATCAGATCCTCTCTGACACTGCCTTAAATAAGTATCAGGTATTTGTACTGAGAGGCAGTAATGGTCAAGCACTCCAGCCTATATGGAGGAGGTCTTTTGTACTCCAACATTGCTCTCATATCATTAATGACTTCTTGAGAACTTAAGCATTTGTACGAAGACATGACATTATGAAAACATAAATACAAACTTGCTTTCCACATTCCTTTTCTTTCCTACAGTCTAGGTCTGAGCCAACCAAAATTAAAACCCATGCCTCAAAATTATTTCCCTCTTAGCCAGATACTAGTTTTATTTCTCCATTTCTAATTTTTATTTATTTGATTTGATTTGGATCATTTATTTCAGTTTTTCTAAATCATTTCTATTTGATTTAAGAAGCCTTGGGAATTTTGGCTCTAGGATCCAGGAGTGAATAAATCTTTGCTAACTCCATCTGGCCCAGTAAGTCACAATCTTCAATCCTTTGTTATGGACCCAATGAGCACTGAGGTCAAATTCATTCATCTAATTTTCATCTTGATTCTAAATGACTGGATATTTTTCCTGATTTCTCCTAAAACTGTCACAGATCCATGGCTAAGAATAAATTAAGTCTAATTATACTCATAGGATTTTAGAGCTAGAAGGAACTTTAAAGATCAACTAGATTAATTTCACAGACAAGGGCACAGAAATAAGAAAAACAAAGTGATTTGCCCAAGATCACTCAGATAGTGGAAGAGTTAGTATTACAAACCAGATCACCTATTTCCTAATCCAATGTTCTTTTCACCTCACCAAATTGCTATTAACACATAAAAAAATTATGATTGATAAAAACTAATGGCATCATTCTATCAAAAATTAAATCAATTAAATATTTTTCTTACCTAAGAAAGCCCATTTTCCTCAGCCCAAGTCTCTTGACTACATTGGGCAGTGACTGTGTTTCCACTAAAAAGTAAACCTCAAACAAGAACAACCATGATCATATCACCATTATCAAATAAAAAGCCACAATGCTTGAGATTTGTGTATTTCATTTGGAAGGCTGTAGCTCCTTCTAGAGGCAGACTGTGATATAGTACAATGCTATAGATATTTTAAAAATATGTTTTATCATAAACCATTTTGTCAAGCAAAATGTATTAAAATCATGGATGACAAATGAATAGGACCCACTATACAACCACATCATTATAAAACGGATCTTAGAAGCCATCTAGTTCAACACTCCCATTTTATAGATGAAGAAACAGTTTCAACAAATATCAGCTACTAAGTGGGGAAAAAAATAGGATTTTATCCTAGTTCTTCTAAATCCAAATCCACTAACTTTTTTACTGTTCCTATTGTAAAACTATAAAATGAAATTTTAGAAAGGACCACTCCAGGGGTGGTAAACCTGTGGCTTCAAGGCTACATATGACCTTCTAGGTCCTCTGGTGCAACCTTTTGACTATGTCGAAGTTTTACAGAACAAATCTTTTTATTAAAGGGATTTGTTCTGTGAAATTTGGAGTCAAAGGACTGCACTTGAGGACCTAAAAGGGGCTTGTGGGAAAAAGCGAGACAGAGACAGACAGAGAAGACAGACAGACACAGAGAGAGAGAGAAACAGAGAGACTGCTGAAGTATCAAAAGGAAAAAAAAAGGACAGAAAAGGGTTGAATTGGAAATGGAAAGTAGAGCCAAAAAGTATGTGACAATTCCTTAGGATATGAGAATATCAATAATTTTATTTTTGTCTTAATGGATGAAGAAGATAAGTCTTCCAGAAACAGGACACTGGTAGAAAGTTCAGTAGGGAGCACTAGCCTTGAATATTCCTTCCCTCTGCAAAAGCAGTTGGTAAGCAGGCAGCCTTACTCACTAGACAGGAAGACCAAAGACCGATGCGATGTCAGGGCTTAGTGGTAAGACCAACTAAGGATCACACAGAAAAAACTACAAACTGTGATTAGAAATAAATTTGTATCAGTGAATGTTTGGCTAAATCATAGTTACTTCAGGACAAGATTTCTGTACTGTGTAAAGTAATCCATGTATTTTTTTAAATGGCTTTAGTTTCTCCTTTGGATATCTAGTGAAAAGCTCTTGAGCACTCCCTTCCCTCTCTGTATCCTCATCTCTCTCAATACATATATATACATGCACATATACATGCATGTATCTATGTATATGTGTATGTATATATACACACATATATAGAGAGAGTATGTGTATACATATGATACATATGTGCATATAAGTATATTGTCATTAGGAATAGTCTTTAGGAATTTAGTAAATCTAAGAGTTAGGAATATTCAGATAATCAGCTGACAGCAGAAGACTGAATGAAAAGTGCCAGAACTTTAGAGCCAGAAAGAACTTTACAGGTTATCTAATCCAATGGTTTTATCATTTTATAGA
>CM053770.1:114513312-114530462 GCA_028658325.1 Potorous gilbertii | reverse complement strand
AGTAAGTAGTCGAGCTATAATTTGAAGCTCAGTCCATGCTGGCCTGCCTAAGACCTCTGTGGAAAAGACAGTGATTGAAGAGTAAGGACAGTGTCTAAGCTGCAGGCAGATTTAAGAATCCAGTGTTATCCCTCTTTCTACTTCCCCATAGAAAAGAACCCAAACCTTTACTTCATGGAAAGCTCATAGACTTTTCTATCTACCAAATGACCCTGGCAGAGAGAAGTGCCTATCAAAAAACAGGTGCTATTTTTTCGAACATGGAGATTATATTTCTAAATAATTTGTTTGCATTCCCACTGTCTATATTTTTAAAATAAAAAGTCATGATCCTAAAACAATTTATGATAACAGCAATAGCATGGCTTAGTAGAGAGGCTAGACTATGAACTGAGAAGAACTAGAGGTCTACCTCTGCTACACAGGGCCGGTGTGACCCTAGAGAGTCATTTGCTTAGCTAGTTTTTGCTCTTGGTGCTGTCCAGCGACTTTCTAAGATTATAGGTTGAAACTTGGGTGGGAATTCACATATTGGTAAAGGGAAGTGTTTTCAGTGGGAGTTCCCTTCATTATTGAAATCACCAGTCTGGTTTTAAAAAAATACATAAGGAAAGCATTTCCGTCACCTTATCCCTTTGAATCAAACAGTCCTATGCAAATATTGCAGGTAAAGAAACCAAACCTTAGAAAGAATACAATACTGTTACTATCATTAAATTTATATAGCGCTTCATTTACAAGGGCAGCTGGGTGGCAAAGTGGAGCTCTAAGTCGGGAGTCAATAAAGCTAATCTTCATGAGTTCAAATCTGCCCTCAGATTAGCTGTGTGCAAGTCATTTAGCTCTATTTGCCTCAGTATCCTCATCTGTAAATAGCGGGAGAAGGAAATTGCAAACCACCCCAGCATCTTTGCCAAATGGGGTCATGACAAGTTGGATATGACTGAAAATAACTGAACAAGGTTTACAAAGCACTTTACATATATTATCTCACGCTATCATCATCACATTGGGAGGTGAGTGCTATTATTAACCCCATTTTACAGATGGTATCAAATCTAGGATTTCATCACATTTCTCTTTCCACTCTATCATACTCTCCTAGCAGTCTAAACAAAACTCCATAGTCTTCTAAATGATTTAATGTGCATTACTTTTTTTTAATGGAAGTTCTCATTTGATACAGAAAGCTGTGGAAAGCCTCTATTTTGAGGGATATTTTTTAATTGGATCAATTTTACAATAGTATCCAAGCTAACTATTTCACTCCTCACATAAATGAAATTTTCTAATTTTTCCATTTACTGGGTTTGAAAGGTTTACAAGTTAATATTGTTTGTTGTAAAAGCTTGAAAACAATCTAGAAATCTGGCTGGTATTGGAACAAGATATTAATGAACTAGCAGGGAGCAAGTAAGGTAGAATATGCTTTTCATAAGGAAAATGCCATGCATACAAACAGCATGATATCAAAGGCTTCCACAATTTGTTTCTTTGGAAAGTGATATCATATCTAATTTTTCTCATGATTGAATTTAAATCTTTAGAGCAGATGAAAAGTCTTGGTCATTAAAAAGAAAGTTTTATATTTAGATTAGAGCTATTTTCTCATTTCAAATTTTTTTAAAAAGTAGTTCTGTTCCATATAGTCTATTATTTTTGCTGACCAATTTCAACGATTAATCATACTTCTGTACTTTCTATAGTGAGATTCGTCATACCCAAATGGTATATAATCAAGTCATATCAAAGACAAACATCTGGTTTCTCAGATGCCTCATTTTAAAAATATTAACTATATCTCCTGAGTTATACAGTCCATTTTTCATCTCTGAAATTAGCACCAGTGGTTATACTGTCAGAAAAATATGGAGCTATGATTTTCTTCGATGTAGGCAATGCATAGTGGGAAAATTTTCATCCAGCCCAGATTACCAAATATTCTGCAACATATTCTTAGAGTTACCTGGGACACTCAGAAGTTAAATGGATTTCCTAGGATAACACAGAAAATATAATTTGGTGTCAGGACTTGAACCTAGGTTTCCTAACTCTCAGATAAATATTCTATCCACTAAACTATGCTCTATTATATCTTCCTCAAAAAAGGTGTACCCTGAATTCATTAATAACCATCCAGATTTTTGCATGTGTATCTTTTCCTTTGCCTCTGATTTTCGAATATATTTTCTACCTAAGAGCAAAAAATTCTCCCAGTTAGGAGTATACAGTGTGTATGTGGTATGCATGAATCCATGTGTGTGTAGTGGGTACATGGTGCAGTGTTTGTATATTGTGTACTAAGTATTATGTATGTGTATATAGTGTGTAAGTATGTGGTATATTTGTGTTCTATATCCTTGAAAGCAGTCACTCCTTTTTTAGCCTTTCTGAAGGAAAGTAACAGCAATGAGAGGGACCTGATAGACCTTCTACAGAAAGTGGAATTTTAGCTGAGTCTTAAAGGAAGCTAAGAATAGTAAGAAATGAAAGTGAAGTGGGAAGGGGGAGTATTTCAAGCCTACAGGAGAGCAAGTGCAAAGACTTGGGAGTCCAGAGATACTTCTATTGCTAGAGAAAGGAAGCCTCAAGTTCCATCTATGTTTTGGCATTCTGCTTCAAAACCTTGATTGCCCCACCCTAGTTACATCTCTAGTTGACGCTTAGCTTGAATTCTATATCCAGTTCTCTCTGCATAGTAATTCATGTTCCTACCACATCTGCTACTGCAGATTTAGGAATGTATTTTTCAATTTCCTATCATAACTCAGTCTCCCTTGATAGAAATGTATATAAAGTTCATGAAAAATTAATGTCTATCTTCAGATTTATAAAAGGAAATAATGAAGCTGGTTTTAGTGCTTTTTGAAATAAAATGATGAGAGAAGAAACTTTCTGCTTCTTTGTATAGATCACACTAGATCTTAGCTGCCTCTCAGCCCTATTTAACATCATTCATTCTCATTAACAAAAGAAAACAAAGAGAACGTTATTTCATACTGAGTATGGAGCTTGGTCTACTAAGCCCTCCAAATTTTCCTGAGTTCTACCCAATGCTCGTAGCTCTGCCTTCTAGAACAAAGCAGACTAAGTCTAATTATTTTGTTTTCCTCCATATAAGAGTCTTTCAAGTAACTGAAGATACAACTATGTCATCTCTTTCAACCAATTCATATCAATCATAGCACAATACTCCAGACATGATCTGATTAGGGTCTCTGGAACAGTAGAATTATCATTTCCCTGGTGCTCAACATTCTTTTCCTATTAGTTCAGCTTAAATTTTTGATATCTTCACTAACACCCCCTTGCTTTTCATGTCAGACTGTTGACTCAGCATATCATACATCAGGACCTTCCTGCAACCCCCATCCTTTAACCTTCATGCTAGATGCTTCCATTTCTGTAAGTTTCCTAGGAGTAAGAAGGCGGGATGAGGTTATATCAGGGGCAGCTGAGAAAGTCTTGTCCAATGTCAGTAAAGCTCTATCTGAATGAAAAGAAAATTAGGATTTAAGTGCGTATGCTTCTAAGTGAACTTAACAACATTCATGTTCATGCAGGCTTGCAATCTGTCACTTTAGATACTAGAAATTAGAGTGATGGGGTTGCCATGGAGGGTTTATGTTTGTGACCCAGTGAAAGTATCTGAACTCACAGCTCAGAAATTAAAGGCCACACTTTGCATATTTGACATCTTACATTTCTGCACCATGTGTTTAGTCCCATTTTAATGATGAATGTTTAGAGGTGCCTAGTTACAGCAATTCACTATGCAGGTGACTTTTTTTCTAAACCTATTTACATGCCCAGGAAATAATTAGGTGCATTCAACAAGAAAATGATTGCTTAAGACCATTTGCTTTGCTACTGCACAATAGGAACCTAGAACTTCATGATTTAAAAAAACATAGAAATTGATATATATTGAACCAAAACATAACTTTAGCCACTTACAATCATGCATTTTAGTACATAATCATGTGCACAGAGGCTTGGAATTCAGAATTATTTTCTTCTTTAGGCAATAATAAAAAGGCATTTTCTATATTGCTGCTAAAACTAGAAACCAGTGGAGATCAGAGAGGACCCATTTGAAAGCATTTCTTATGTGCAAATACAACAAGCAATTTCAGCCTCTATAATTAATAATGCCTATTAATTGAAAAGTTATTCACTATGTCAGTCTATTTCATTTAAGCCACTTTTCTGGTTTCCTGTCTAATTGGGCTTTTTTTTTTTTTTTAAAATGACCCTCAAAGATGTATCTTGATCTCAAAGGAACAGGAGCTCATTTTATCTGTTCTCACTGGTGCAGGACAATTAGCACATATTCTAGGAAGTATGTTCTATGTTTCACTGTGATTATTAGAAAACTGTCAAGTGATTCCAGCTGAGCTCTGAGAAAAGGTAGGCCAGGAACTAAGGTAAAATCGTCTTCTAAAGCATGCTGTCGTTGTCAAACATCAACTGGATTGAACTGAGGCACAATTTTTCAAACACCTCTAGCTCAGGAAATGGAGGACGTCAAGTTAAAATTGTATAGATTTCTACATAGGCTATTCCTTTATAAGCTGGCTTGAATTAAGATACCTAAAAGGTCTGCAGGAAAACTGGGTAAATTTTAATAGAGACAAAAATGTCCCTTTAAAAAAAAGTAAAAATTTTTTTTATTTTGTCACTTAATCCTCTGTAACTTCATTTATAACCTTAATTACTGCGATTGCCCTTTCCCAGTCAAAAGGGATTTCTTTTTGCACTAGTGTTTCATTGTCTCTTTACGTTTCTCCCTCTGTTTGCATCATTTTCTGTGGTCCACCCCTCACCCTAGAGTCTTCCTTTTCTAAGCTTTTAACGGCAGCTCTCTTTAGTCATATAACTTTTATCCGGCAACTCCAGCAACCTGCACTGAGTTAAATTTAATAAACAATTATCAAGAATTCACTATATTTCAATGCCTCTTCCAAGCATCGAAAATACAAAGACAAAATGGCCGACGAATTGTGCCTTCATGGAGTTTACAATCCACTGGAAGGAAATAACTGAAACAAGTAAATATAAGTGCATACAAAGTGATTTTTTGAGTAGGAGGGGCTCAGAGTTTAGAGTTAGATTATGCCTAAAGAATTCCAAACCAACCAGGTGCTCAAAGGAAAAACTCCTTCTAGACCACAAACAGTTTGACTTACGTGTTGATTTATACCACATGGCCTAATTGCTTTAGTGCCAAGTTTAAAAAGTTATAGCTTAAACCATCCTCTCTCTACTTGTGTCCTATTTGGTTCCAAATTACCTTTCCTCATATGTCAGCAACCCTAATGAGATTATTTTCCTTATATTTGTTTCTTGCCTGCAGCCTATACTTCAATGCTTCTGTAATGCCTGGCATGTCAGTGTTCAAAGTTAAATAACAATATCTAGAAGTAGACCACAAATAAATACGTCTGTAATTGAACTTACCTTGTTTTCATTTTAGAATGGGATAAGTACACAAAACTGAAAAAATACGAAACAGGTGACTAAGCCAGAAAAATTGTGTGGTATATATAATTGCAAACAAATAAAATAATGATAATACCAGTTGATGGCATTTTAGTATATTGGAAAGTTGAATTTTTAATACTACTGCAATGATTCAATTTTTTAGATACTACTATGGAAGGTTGAGTATTTTTTAAGATATTTCAACCAAGAACTTTATTCGGTGCTAATTACTATACTTAAGAACTATCTACCAACTAATTCAATTTAAATAATCAATCAATTAATTAAATAATTAATTAGATTTAATTAATTCAATTTGCAAAAAATGAAGGAGTGAGGGGAAAGGATAGAAAAAAATATAAAAATGAGGAAAAAATGTAGTCTAGTTGTGCCTAGCACCTGGCTGTTTGAACATTTCCCCATGGATGCCCCGTAGACATCTCAAACTCAGTGTGCCTGAAACAAGATTCATTATAAGTTTCCCCAAAACCTCTCCTCCAAATATCAAGTTACTCATATTCCCAAACTCAGACTACCTTTACTCTTCCTTCTTAGTTCATCTTGTATCAGCCTTGTCTATTAAACCTCAGCAATATTTGCAGATATATTCCTTCCTCTCCATGAATCCACTCTATATTCTAATTTTGACTTTCATTACCTCTAAAATAAACTATTATAGCTGTGCCTCCTAACTGTAATCATGTAACACAGACCTGACCAAGTAATTCCTCTACTCAAAATCTTCAAGATATCCTACTGCCTCTAAGATAAAATATATAATTCTCAGCCTGGCATTGAACGCCCTCTACAAAATGGCTTCCCTTGATCTTTCCAGTCTTTCGTCATGTCACTCCCTCTCAAGCGTTCTCCATCCCATCACACTTGACCAAAAGCTTTTCTCTAATAATGCTGTTCTATCTCCAACTTCCCTTGCTCAGTATCAGCATTCTAACATGTCTACAGCACATATTAGTCTTCATGCCATCTCTCAGAATCCCTGCCTTTTTTCAAAGCACAATTCAGGTGCCAGGACTTTCCCTAATCTTCTCACATAATTACTGTGTATATATGTTGAATCTATGTAATACCTATGTATACATTTTCTTCCACTACTGGAATATATGCTCTCTGAATGCATGTTTCTCTTTTCTTCATATATTCAGCATTTAATCCAATCTTACACACAGTAAGTGCTTAATCAATGTTTGTTGAATTTAACTAACTTGAAAATAGACCAAATGTAGAGGGGAAAATATTTCCAGATAACAAATGAAAAAGAAGAACATTATGGGTTTCAGAAAATATGTTAATGAAATGTTAAAACTCAAACAAAAGAGAAAAATTAGAATAGAAAATAAATTATAAAAAGTTCTTATTCATTCAATCTAACAGTCATCTTTAAAAATCTATCACGTCATCAGTAATTTATCGACACAAATCTCAACCCGTCTTCCACTAGGCAGTTTCAGGAGTTGCTTTGGCATAATAAAAGAGTAATGGCAAGAATGATAAAAATACTAAATCCATCACCTAGACAGAAGGTTGGCCTTTCGGTGCAGACCTCTCGAATGCAGTCAAGGCTGAATCTCTTAAGATAGAGACGATAATTTTCTGTCCCCATACATGAAGTTTTTCAAGCTATTGGGATTTCTGACCTCGAGACATTCCCTTTGAGAGTTCAGTGACCTACAATCTCATTTTCCTTTCTTCCATTAATTGGAATGTCTGTCAATGGCTTGAGAAAAGAGTTTCGTGTTAGAAACAAAGAGGGGCAGAGTAGAAAGAACTAACTACTCCAACGTTAAAATAAAACGTTAAGAATAAGAAGTGAGCAAAAGGTAGCTGCAAGGATATCACTTCCGTTGACATCACTTCTGGAGGCCTTTCTTCAGCTATGCTCTTAGCCCAATCACTCTTGGTTCTTTGGTTGCTGCTATTGTTTTACTGCCACACTTTCTTTCCTGACTAAGATAGATGGAAGCCATCCTGTAAACCTCCAAGTAGGGAGAGAGAACTTAGGTTCTACCCTTTCAACCAAGTTGTAGCCCTCTTTGCTTTCCCTTTCGGTGTTTATTTTTTCTTTATTTTTAGATGGACTCTTGGAGATTTGTGAGCTTTGAAAGATCTGGGGAAAAGAGGACTCATGATGGGAATCCATGAAGCTAAGTGGCACAGTACATAAAACACTGGTCTTAGAATCAGGAAGACAGAGTTTAAATTTGACTTCAAACCCTACTGGCTATGGATCCTGAGCAAGCCTCTTACCCTGTCTGTCTCAGTTTCTTCAACTGTAAAATGGGGATCGTAGTATTACCTATCTCATATGGTTGTTGTGAGGATGAAATGAAATATTTGTAAAAAGTGCTTAATACTGTACCTGGCACATCCCTAGCTAGTATTGATATCTTCTGGAATATTGCCTGTAATCAAAGTCAAGCTCACTTTTATACTAATCAATCTATTAAAAATTCAATAAATTAGAATCTACTTTGTAAACTGTTTGAAGTACAAAGACAAAGACAAGAAAGACCTTGCCTTTAAAGAACTTCAACATGGAGATAATCAAAACTACACTCTTGGATACACATCTGACACAGACAGATAAAATTTGGTAACATCACCAATGTTACCAGAAAATACCAGAAAAAGCCTCCTTAAAAAGGCAGCACTTGAGAAGAATCTTGACAGAAATCAGAAACTCCAAAAAGAAAGAGGAAGAGGGACAGTATTCCAGGCATTGTCTTCTATGGGATATGGAATTTGGTTATAGCAAGGTGGGGCATATGATGCACAGCCACTTGGAGCAATTATCCACTAGAAACACACATCCCCTAAATGCCTTCTCAGCTGGGATGGGGAAAGGCCTTGCTGGTAAAAAGAGTGCCTCAGACATTGTGGCTTTGAGTATGTCCCCATACTTCATGTTATCCAGAACTCAGTATTTCTCATTTAACTGAGAATCTTCTGCCATCTAAGCTCAGCTACACATCAACAGACTAATCTGAGATGAGAGCTTGAAACAAAATAGAGTAATGTTGTTTAGTCACTGAGGACTTGAATTAAAGAGGTGTTTGTGCAAGTAGAAAAAAGACATATACCAGAGATTTTACAGATACAACGCCAGATTGAATGGATAGGGTGAGTCTCATAACACTAAAGTTGTGGACCCAGGTGCCTGGTAGGATAATGGTGCCCTTGATGAGAAAAGGAAATCTTGAGGAAAGAATTTGTTTCAGGGAACAAATAACATGATCCCTTTAGACATGTTGAGTTTGAGCTGTCTTTGGGGGATCCACTTTGAAATTCTCAATAAGCCATTTGAGCTGTGAGACTGGAGTTCAGGAGGGAGAGTATAACTAAATTTAATGATCTGGGTGACATTGACATAGAGATGAGAACAGAATCATGGGAGCTGATGGGGGCACTAAAAGAGAGAAAAGGACTCATGATCTACCTTCGGAGGAGTAGCTAATGAATCTATAAGTTCGTCCACTTTGAAAATTAGGACACTAGCCCTTCTTCAGTCCTTTCGCATTCTCTACAATCTTCCAAAGAATACCGATGGTGGCACATCTCCTTAATCTACCCCAACAGCTAGTGGACTCCTATTTATTTTGAATTTTAAATATATTTTGTGTATTTATGTGGTTTTAAAATATGTTTTTTCTGATAAGCTTATTGAATGTACATTTTTTTTTCTCTCCCAGTACAACGTAAGCTCCTTGAATGTAGAAATTCTTTCAACTTCGGCAACTATTGCTCTGATACCAAGCACAGAAACTGGAACATAATAAATGTTTCTTGATTAATAGATTATTTATTTTGATGATTTCTCTAAATCCAATATTTATTTTTCCACTCCAAAAACTGAAAAGAGGGAGAACTGAGAAACCCAAACACATGTGCATATCTAAAAACAGCAAATATACGTTCCTCCCAAGCAATTGTCTTTATTCTTGATCAGTAGCCAAAATTGTGTAAGCCTCTTGTTGTCTATTGTGTACAGTGGGGACAGAGGGCTTATGCTGCTCAAGAAGTTTCAAACTATTAAAAGAACACCTTTTAGACTATTTGAAGTTTATACAGCATCTTTTTTTTTACCTAAAGACCTCACCAAATCCCTTGAGATAGCTAGATAATTATGCTCTTTTTACACTGAGAGAGATTAATGTTCCTGCCCCTAAACACTCAATGAGTCAGCAGGAGAGCCAAGAACAATACATTAGCTTCTCAATCCCAGGACATATTTCTTCTATTTAGTTACTCCTTAGTTCAATTTTTTTCTCCATATTTAATATACCACAGTAACTAAACCTCTCAGAAACAAATCTAACTACAAATCTACAACAGAAGGTTATGATCCCAAAGTCATTTTAAGAATGAAACCATTCCCTTTGTTTCATTACAAAGTCATTTATAATACAGGGATGAAAGTGCTGGATTTGAAATTAAAGGACCTGTGACGAAATTTTCCCTCTGTACAACACTAGGCATAGCACAACTCCATCAGCCTAAGTTTCTTCATCTGCATGGAGTATGAGGTTCCTCATCATTCTGAATCAGTGATCCTTTATCTCTGTGACCTTCTCAGTCATGTACCTTGGAGCAAGTCATCTTAATTTTGCTCAGTTTCAGTTTCTCATTTCTAAAATGGGAATAAGTCAAAGCAACAAACATTTATTAAGCATATACTAAGTGGCAAGCCATGAGGAGACAAAAAAAAATGTCACTGCTCTCAGGGACCTCAAATTCTAGTACTACCTAGCTAGGTACTTACGAGGTGCTGGGCTAAGTGCTTCACAAATATTATCTCATTGGATTCCTACAACAACCCTGGGAGGCAGTTGCTATAATCATCCCCATTTTACAATTGAGAAAATTGAGGAAAAGAGAAGTTAAGTGACATTTCCCATGGCTATCATTCGTAATTGACTACCCTGGGATTGAATTGGGTTATAAGGTCCAAGGTTTCATCCAATGTGCCACCCAGCTACCCTGGTGGAGGAAGACAACATTTAAAAAAATGTGCAAACAAGACACACACAGGATAAACTTGGAGACAATTATGTAGGGAAAGTAGTAAGTTTAAGGAGGCTAAGGTTTCTTACAGAAGATAAGACTTCAGCTTAAAGGAAAATAAGGAAACAGAGATAGATGTTGGGGACAGACAGTAAAACATATCTGGAGTCTAGAAAAGGAGTATCTTATAGTAGGAACAGCAAGGGGGCCACCATTGCCGAATGAGATTGTTGAGTTCATGTTGGGGTGGAGGGGGATGGCTAAAAGGTAGGAAAAAGATAGGAAAGAGTCAGGATTATAGAGGACTTTAAAAACCAAAGAGAGGATTTTACATTTCATTCTTACGCGAGCCACTAGATTACCCTGAAGTATGTGTGTGTAACAGGGAGGGGAGTATGAAATAGTCAGACATGCTCTGGGAGGATCAAGTTGACAACTAAGTGGAGAAATGACTAAGTGAGAAGAGAAGGGAGGAATGAAAAATAACCAGGAACTGTTGCAACAGTCCAGGTGGAGGTGAGCAAGGCCTGAACCAGAACTGTGAGAGTGCCAGAAGAGCAGGGGGTATATATACATACACACATACGTATACATGTAGCATGTGTGTGTGTGTGTGTGTGTGTGTGTGTGTGTGTGTGTGTGTAGTTATGAAGGTAAAAGTACCAGAGTTTGGCAACAAAGTGGATATAGAACTAAGAGAGAATGGAAGGAGTCAAGAATAACTAGGTTGTAAATCTGGATGACTTGGCCTCAAAAGTCAGAGGGAAATTCTGAAAGGGTTAAGGTTTGGGAGAAGATAATGAATTCACCTTTGGACATGTTAAGTTTAAGATGTCTATGGAGCAGCCAGTACAGGATGTTTGTTCAGCAACTGGAGAAGAAAAATGGATCAAAAGAGAGTTTGAGACTAGAGAAATAGTACTGAGAATCATATGCATAGAGATTTTAATTGAATCCATGAAAGTTAATGAAATTACGAAGTGAAATAGTATAGAAGAAGAAGAGAAAAGGGTCCAGGGCAGGGCCTTGGGGGACGCCAACAGTTTGCATGTGAGATCTAAATGAAGACCCAGCCAAAGTAGGCTAGAGAACCTAGAGATGAGTACAAAGAGGAAGGGTTGATTAAGAGAGTCAAAATCTGCAGAAAGGCCAAAAAGGATGACAACTGAGCAAAGGTCATCAGAACACATCATCTTTCTTTGCTGTCATCCTACTACTAACTCATTGTGTACTATTGTGTGTAACGAGGATTTTGTTATCCTTTTAAGAATTGAGTTTCTCAAGATCCATGGCCATGGTAATTTCTAGTTTCCAGGTGTTAGATTATAACTCCCAGAATAGCCCCAATGATCCTAGAAAGTAATTCCTACAATCATAGTGGCAGACAGTCCTATTGCAACTGCACCACGAGATATGGGGGTGACATAACTGATATTTACTATGCTTGCACAGAACAAGAATACTGCTAAAGTCGACCTGTGAGCTTAATGTTGGTAAGATACCTTATTTGCCTGTTGCCTTATAAAGCAAGAGGGCACTAGTCATTAAGTGAGGAAACTATGGGGACCCATAGAAGAATCTGTGTGTACCTTCGACTTGTCCCTTTCAATTTTTGAGGGGATTTAGGGGAGTGCCCAAGCTGTGCTTGTCTTGATTGACACCATCAAGATGTACAGGTAGTTGTCCCTCCCCGCCTTCATTTTGGCCTCTTCAAGAAGGGTGATTAGGGAATGCTATAGGAATTGGTGCTCCCATTATCACCAACCCTTGGAGAAAACTAGCCTAGAATAAAGTAAGATTATTAACCCCTCCATGAACCCTGTCTGACTAGATGAAGTATGAACCTGTTAGAGCCCAGAGTCCCAGAACTTCAGTGCCTCCTATAAGTTACTTGTGAAACAGTCATAAATGTCCCACATCCTTTTAAAAATAACATAGGTCCTTAATAATGAATTTTATGCTACTTCTTGAATATGTCACCTCTGTTAATATAATGCATGTGTCTTGCTATTGATTTTCAACTCATCTGCAAATGCAATTCTTCTAAGATCAATTTGTTAAAATAGATGCAGCCCTATAACATCATTAAACACAATGTTAGCATTAAACTGGCATTTAAGTAGGCTTTCCCATTTCTAGATAGTAAAGCACCATTGTTAAGTATTGCAGGTTCCCAAATCCATTCTAGCCCATCTTGCCCTCCTATTCTGAATCTTCCTTGTGCATCTGAAATACAAAAGATGCCTATGTACTGATAAAAGAATCCAATAAGTAGTCCTTCAAATGTTATATTATAATCTGGGAAATTTGCATTTTTATCTGCTTTTTTCTTTTTTGAATGCTAATAGATGTCACTGAAGCAGCTTAAGAGTATCCTAGATCTTTAAAAATTAATACAATATTATCTGAAAACAGGAATTTCAATAGGGGAAATCTATTTGGACCACATTTAGAATGTATACCATAACCAGAATACCTTTGATTAGTGTAATAGTTCTATTTTATCCTTCACTCAGTTTTAGTAGAGTGTGGTTGTTGAATAAACATCTGCAATCACATTTGTCATTTTAATGATTTTAACATGTGGAGGAGGCACCTTGTTTGAAAGAGATCATGTATGTATGTATGTATGTAGAGAGAAAAAACATGTGGAGAGTTAGAGAGAAAGATAGGTGTGGAGAAAAAATAGCTAGCTATTTACATAGATGGATAGACAGAACTACAAACAGAAAGGCACCTTGATACATAGATAAATAGATGAATAGATAGATGCCATTTAATACATTATTGATGCTCTTTTTTCATATCTATCTACCTACATTCCTGCTCCACTCCTACAAGAAACCCCACCTTTAAAATATATATGGCAAACAAATCAACCATTACAATATTTGGAGAAATTCACCTGGAGTTGTCAGTTTTTTATTTATATCAGTATATCAAACAGCTAATGTCAAGCTAGTTGCTGGTCATCAGTGCACATGGAATAGTTAATTTTTGGTTATGGTTTACATGGTTTCATATTGTAAAAAGAACATCATCATCCTTTAGAACAATTGTTACACATATACTCATATATACATATACACACATATGTATGTATATAATATATATGTATAATATTCTATAGTTAACAAAGAACTTTATAGAGAATGATCCACATCTATAGAAGTCATTAGTATACCTACCAATAGACTTTCACAGACAAGGATACTGAAGTTCCAAGAGATTAAATTATTTGAGTGAAGACACCAAGTTGAGCAGACAGGACTGGAATGTAGCTTTTCTGTGTCTGAGAATAATGTTCCTTAAGTTGCCTTTTCTCATGAAGCAGCATTCTTTCACGCTAAATTTCTTATGCTTTTGTCCCTCACTGCCAATATAAGGCTTCAAAGCCTTTACTTGAAAAGTGGCCAAACTCAAAGGTACACAGTACTAAGTTTGATTTCAAGTCTACAAAATCAATATTTTATTATTAATATTATCCCATCCTCAGCCTCAGGTCCTGAATGTTGCTTCATAATAGAGAATGCCAGCTGTCACCAGAGCTCTGCTTTTTACCTTTTATCAGTCATTTTAAAAGACCTTGTAAGAATTTAACATGGGTGACTAAAAAGTAACAAAGCTAGCTTTCTAAAAGATATACCAGAACATGTACATCCAAATCAGTTTTCAAACACCATTAAGAGGCAATGTCTATTCAAATTGGGCTATTTTTGCTCAAAACAATTTGGAAATACTCCTTGTAAAACGATCTTTGCAACCAGTTTATGGGATAAACAATAAACCAGTCTCACTACTTTAAGTCACAGGAAAATTTTTTGGTATATTATACTTTGTGATTCGTGATATCCTCAGTGTTAGTAGTACCCCCTTCAAGGACAGATTACAATGCACCCAGATGGCCTTCTCCTGCATAATTCTTATTCATATTCTAGAGGTCTTTCTTAAGGTATGTTTCATATCTCCTGGATATGATTCCATCTCCCTTTCTACTATATATTTACTAGATTACACTCTTACATTCCTTTTTGTGTAAAGTTTGTGGTCCAAACTATGCTATAACCTGAATGTTCTTTTCAAACAGTAATTCAGGTTTCTTTAGTGCATTAACACTTAAAGAGCATTTTGCTCATAACAATCTGTGACAAATATTGAAATACTGTCATCTCCATTTTACAGATGGTAAAACTGAGGCTAAGAGAATTAAAATGACTTGCTATAGTTATAAAGCTACTATAGCATGGTCTTTGGACTCTAAATCCAATGTTTTCCTTTTTAAATTAAACCAGATTGTCTTGCTCCTTCCCTTCCTCTACTCTCTTTTGGCGTTCCCTCTGCCACTTAAAACATCCCAGGGACCCCCAAAGAAGGACTATACTGATGGCTGTTAAGAAGTTTCCTCGTCTGTAAAAAAGACGATCTTGGATTAGACTACCATTTAAGGTTGCTTCCAGCTCTAAGCCTATGATCTCACGATTCCAGATCTCTTCCTTTCATGTTACAACCATCTTCTGAGGGTCGCTGAAACCAAGCTGTTTCCTAAAGAGGCTACATTTGTTGCTACCTTCTCCAACACTGACTACTCCTTTCCTTTGCCAGGAGGTAAAATGGGCATATTTCTCCTTCCATACTGCCACCTTCAGCTCCTCCGTCTTCTCACTTGGTAACCACTGTTTAATAATCACCAGGTGCTGCTACTTCTAGGTCACTTTCCCTCCTGCCCAGTAAGTTCAATAACTGGCCATCAATTCTCTACATCCTACCCTTTGCTCTTTGAACACTAGCCTCTCAGTTGCTGTTTGATTAAATTCCCACAACCTGTCTTCAACCAACTGTACTCATACATGTGAATGCACACACACCTTAGCTCTTTTCCCCGTCACATTGTACAAATACACTTCATCTCAAATGAATTTTCCCCAGGGGTCAGAATTCTTAGTTGTTATAGTTCTGAAATATCAAAAGAAAAGACATGAGGGAAAGGGAGAAGTGACTAAGACTAAGAGCCTTGAATGTGACACACCATCTGATATAGCAGAATCACTGGCTATCATCAGAGGACTCAAGTTCAAATTTTGCCTTTGACACTTATTTTATGACCTTGAGCAAGTCACATAACTTCCATGGTCCTCAGCTTTCTCATCTATATAATGAGGAGAATGAACTAAAAGACTTTTAGCGTGACTTTCAGCCCCAGATCCATGAAACTAACACAAATTTGCTTTCTAAAAATGAGATGGATAGAGCAAATACAAAAAGACCAACATGCAATGATTTATGACTCCTCTTGATTAACAGGTGAATCAAAGCAATGCTGTAAGCCTTCTTTATTTGTTAGCATATTGAGATATGGAGGTCTATTTAATACCAATTCTATTTGAATACCCTTTTGGAGGTAGCTTATTCCAATTTTGGACAGCTCTCATCATGAAAAAGATATTCTTCATGTTGACCTGAAACCTGCCTGCCTGTAATTTCTACCCATTGCTGGTCTTTACATTCTTTAGGCACCAGGTTAGACAAACTGATTCTCTTCCACATGACAAGTCATATAATTATACAATCATTACATATCCCCTAATTCTTCGAATCTTGGGTTCGATGTAAGCCATTCCTTGTATTACATGGTTTCAATTTCCTTAATCCTTCTTTGTCCTTCTCCTCTCTATGAATTCCACCTTGTCAATGCCCTTCTTAAAATGCAACTCTCAGACAGTAGCACACATTCTAGAGATGTGACCCAGAGAATAGCCAGACTATAATTTCCCTCATTCTGTACGCTATGCCTCTATTAATGGAGCCTGAGAACATTAGCAGTTTTGGCTAGAGTGTCAACCTGTTGACCCCCATTGAGCTTGTAAATCAACTACTAGCATCCTCCTAATATATCAATCCAGTAACCTTGTCAAAAAAGGAAATGAAGTTGTTCTAGAATGACTTACTCTTGTTAACGCCTACCGGCTCATAGTGATTACCACTTCCCTAAGTGCTCACAAACCATCCTTTTAAATAATGCCTTCTAAATTCTAGCCACCAATTGAACTTGGGCTCATCAGCATAAAGTCTAGAGACTCTTCCCAGGGCAGGAATAAGTATATGGAATGATGATCATCTGTCTTTTCTGTTAACTATGCTTATGGAATACACTGGCATCTGACTCAAGAGGTCCAAGTCATCGCCATTCACCTCTGGGTAGAAATTTGCCTAAATTACAGCCAGAGAATATATCTCTACATTTCAACAAATCATCAATGTATGTACTCCCTTTCTCAGTACAGAGATATAATGCATACTACATCCATGAATTTTGGTATATAATTACTGTTCCTTCTCATCTACAGAGCAGTATAAGGACAAGTTGTCTCTTTTTTTATCCCTCGCTCACATTACATGATCAGCTCACTTCCTTTTCCAATCATACATTTCCAAAGTGATATTCAATATACTACTTCTTACATAAAATTTTTATTGGAATTATATTTGCAATATACTTATACCTACAATGGATGTCTTTGTTGCAGCAATAATGAAGAGGAGAAAATCAGCCATCCATGAGATCGAGCTTTGCCCACCAAATCTATAAATTGATGGCAAGTACCACGCTAAGTAAGGTGGGCTAGATCATGTCCCAAGGAGCCTGAAAA
>CM053770.1:114497071-114512812 GCA_028658325.1 Potorous gilbertii | reverse complement strand
TAACAATTACAGCTTTCTAAAAGTGGAATGAGTTCTCTTAAAATTTAGGGAGAATTATCCTTCTTTGAACATTTTTAGGGTAGTAGCTGGATGATGACTTGTTATAAGTAAATATATATGAACTTGCATGTGTGTATACCTATGCACATTATGCACACATATGTGCACATGTACATATACACAGTCATAGAAATAGGTATAGATTAATGTGAATTCCTTTTCTAGTATGAATTGAACAGACTGATTGTTCTGGTATCTTCCAAATCACAAATCATTTTTTAGTTCTTTCAAGAATTCTAGTTGGGCTTGTGTCCAGTTTTTTTCCTTTGAGACTTTATTTGTAGCTATTTTGACATCATTGTCTTCTTCTTAGTTTATGCCTTGATGTTCTCTTTCACCATAGCAGCTTTTTATGGTCAGGTTATTTTATTGTTTGCTCTTTTTTCCAATCTATTTCCTGGTTTTGAACTTTGTGTTAAAGTTGGACTCTGTTCACCTGGTGTAAAGGGGAAGCTCTGTCCTAAGCTTCAGGCTTTTTTTACTGATTTTTCTGAGTTGCTTCTGGGGATTTGAACATTTTTTATGGTTTCAAGTTGATATGACATGGTTTTGGTGTGGTCACAACTTTACTTATCTGTACTTTGGTCCTAATCTAGGAAGGGCCCCTGATTCCTTGCAGCCACTAGCTCTTTTGGACCTCAAGTACTATTGTTCTTCAGGGACCTCCTCCTTTTCAGCTACAACAGCTATTCTTCATCCTGAAACTGTGACCCAGAAGTTTCTATGGGCAGTGGGATGGCCAAATAGCTCTCCTATGCTCAGTGGTAGGAAAGGGATCCACTATAATCTCTTTCTGACTGGTTGTCCAATTCCCTTATCATCTCTCAGCTAACAGTTTCTAAAGCTTCTCCTCCTACTTTTTCAGCTGCCACCAAGACCCATAGCTAGTTTTGCTTCTGTATGTGCTCCAGACTTGCACCTGCCCATGTCATAGACCTCTCTCCTTCAGAGCGCCTAAGAGATATCATTTTAAAATTTGGAGGAGAATGTTGAGAGATCTCAACAGCTTTCTCTACCCTGCCATCTTGTTTTCACTCTTTCTTAATATAAAAAAAAACAACCGAGTTACTTAGTGATCATTTGTACATGGAATAATACAATATCTTTCAAATGCCAGATCAAAGACTCAGAATTCCCTCAAAGCTTAAACTTATCTAGAGTTTAAAAAAAAGGTTTTTTTTTACAATCTAGAGTTTTTAAAAAAAAAAAAAAGATCCAGTATGGCACAAGTAGAAAATACTTTGTCATCCATAGGACAACATGAAATGAGGGTATTTCTAATTTTTCTAGTAATTGGGCAGAGATATAGGGAATTTATCTCTAACTGGGCCATCCAGCAACAAATTTGGTTGAAGTGGGGTACACATCTTGTATCTGGGGCTTATTTTCTCTAACTTTTATATGTGTCCTGACTGGGGCATGGGGGTTGGAATCAAACCAGTAAAATCAGTTTTCACTAGTATACAATCATATTCCAGTGACAGGATTCATCCTACCAGGTCTCAGTAGTAACTATGAAGTCAAATTTCCCACCTAGCATTAGAAAACCTAATTTTTTCTTATTTCTTAAACTTGGTATTTGCATGAAAACATTAGAGACAGTGAATTTTTTTCCTGCTCAATCCTGTCTTGGATTTTATCTTCTATGAATTCCAGGTATCTCAAGTGCTATTATTTTCTTCTTTACTTTAGTGAATGTTTCTGGTATATTGTTTGGTACATAAACCTTCTCCCTCTCTGCTCCCCCTTAATTTAAAGCTATTTTCATTAGATTGGCAAGACCCCAGACAAAAATATCATCAGTCATTGTTAGGTGCTTCCATGGTCAGAAATCTGTTATCCTCATATTTTTAATCTGTTGGTCAGAAATTCAGATCTTGTTCTCAGATCCCAATTTCTGGGCTAACTTTATATTTCTCACATCAATTTTTATTCCCTGCCATCTGTTACTTTTAACGAGCCGTAGTGAAGGAAACACAACCTATTTCTTTGTAATTTTCAATATCTTACCCAAGTATTTATAATCTTAGGCAAAAATGTCTTCGATTCCTTTGAATTTTAAGCCTACGTAAATCACCAGTAGTGCATATTGATCATGTTCTTGGTATATAACCGATATTTAATAAATCCTTGTTGATTACTTCATTTGATAAGTATTAGTAAGTTCTGCTATGCCTTGACTATATGACATAGATTTATTTCCAGGTCAAAAATTACCAGGCTCAGTAACCTATAATTAGGGAGTCACTACTCATTTTTTATCTCAATTATATTCTTTGAATTCTAAAGTTGGCAGATAATTTTTTTCCTTTCCTTCCTCCTCTTCATGATATTCTTCTTCCAATCTTCCAAAACTCTCTGCTTTTGCCAATTGCCTCTTAATATCCCCTTCCCCTCCAATTAAAGTCTATATTCCATTTCTTTTCAGGAATGTTTCATTTTTTCATGTGTGAAATAAAATAGAATCTGTCCTTAATAATAGCTAGCATTTATAAAGCACTTTAAGGTATGCAAATTGCTTTGCACATACTATCTTATTACTCCTCACAAAAATTCTGTGTCGAAGTTTCTATTATCACCTCCATTTTATGGATTAGAAAACTGAGCCTGAGAAAAATTAAGTGCCTTACCCAGGGTTAAACAGCTAATAGGTATCTGGAGCACTGTTGGAACTAAACGTTCCTGACTCCAGGGCCAACATTGTATCTACTGTGACATCTAAGTGCTGTTCAATGATGAGATTACGGCTAAAATAATATTAGTTTACACTAGATAAATTATGGCACATTAGACCTTTATCACATAGAGTTGGTATTTCAGGGGAAATATGACTGGAAGCATATGCCCCATATATGAAAGCTTATGATAATAAGCAACATCTTAAGGGGTTCTACTGAGTAATTAGCACAATAACTGACACACAGAGCTGCTTGATAAAGGCTTAATGGCTTGACTTCTTGCTTTTTAAGAATTCAGATAAAAAATTATCATGAGCCAAATGTATGCAGAACTCTGGGGATTGGTACTTACTAGGTATGGACATTCATTTGATTCATTCAAAAAGCATTTATTAATTAATATGGTGTGCCAGACATTATGCAAATTTCTAGGGATTAATTTTTGAATAAAAATAACATGTGCAAAGAAAAGAAAGTACAAAATATATAGAAAAACAATTTCCCTGGAGGGAAAGCTCTGGCAGCTAGAGTCAAAGCATAGAATGTTCATTTTAGGGCTGAGTGGCCTTAGATGTCATCTAGTGACTAGTCCCAACCCCTTATCTTTAATATGAAGATACGAGAACTCAGAGATGTCTATCTACTTGTAGAAGGTTACAAAAGTAGTGACTGGTAGAACTAAGATTTTGAATCCAGGTGGCCTGATTCCATATTTAATCTCCTTTCTCTTATAATACTCTGCCCTAGCAATAGAGATAAGAGATCTAGAAAATTGGAGTCCCTAAAGGAGGATTTGAGATCAGGTAAGGTTGAAGGTGAAAGAACCATGAGGAATGGATGGGGATACCAGGACATTGGAAGGTTAGAGACCAGGATATCTGAAGGATGGAGGGTTGGAGCCTAGGAAAGCTATAATGAAGCTGAGAGAAAATAGGAGTTTTATCATTTCTAGATTGATTCAGGATATGAATCATGCCTTGGGGAAGGTCAATTTAAAGACCTATTCAGTCCCAGCCCAAACCTCTGAAAAAGAGAGCAACTGTGGTTAAATGAACTATACAACTCCCTACTGCTTTAGGATCAAGATAGGATTCATATAGGGAGTGGTAATTGATTGAGTTTTGAAGTGTGCTAGGAATTCTGTGGGAAGTGCAGTCCTGGCATAAGAACCATCAATGAACAAGGGAACTATAGGTTTCATTATAGGACGGACTGGAAGATGAAGGTTTAGAGATGATTGAAATGAAAAGTTAGACAAGAAAAGAGAAAACTTAAATCAAAGAAGTACCACTCCCTTATTTTTCAAATTGACAAAAATTCATATACCACGAATCAGTTTAAACTCCTATAGAATAAGCTATCCAAATTAAAGTGCTTTCCAATCTGTCATAAGGAAACATAAAGTCTTCCACTTGAGGTAAAAAATTCTTCTTCATTAGTTCAAAGTAGGTGAATCACAGATGAACAGTAGTTTGTCTAAAAATGATATGGACTTTTTTTTGAGGCAATCAAAGTTAAGTGACTTGCCCAGGGTCACACAACTAGTAAGTGTCTGAAGCTAGATTTGAACTTAGATCCACATGACTTCAGAGCCAGTACTCTATATTCCAGTAGGGACTCTGATCTCAATATCAATCAATGGTGTGACATAGAAATAAAAAAAACTAATGATTTTCATTAAGAGGGCTATATCTTCCCAGAATAAAAAAAGAAAAATGATGGCTGTACTTTGCCTCAATCAGACCACAGCTCAAATATTGTATTAATATTTTGGAATGGACATTGATAAACTGAAGAACGTCCAAAAGAGGACAACTAAGTTGATAAAATCAGGTTCATATTACATAAAGATTAGTTAAAAGAAGGGACTATTTTTGCCAGAAGGAAAAAAGGAAGGAAGCATTTATTATATGATTACTATGCCAGACACAGTGCTAAGAGCTTCTTTATAGACACAGTGCTAAGAGCTTCTTTACAAATGATCTCATTTGATCCTCAAAGAACCTTGGCGTGTAATTAGAATTGTTGTCATTTGAAAAACTAAGACAGAGAGGTTAAATGACTTGCCCAGGATCACAGAACTAGCACATTCCTGAGACTGGATTAGAACTCATCTTTTTGTCTTCAGGCACAGCACTCTAACCACTGAACCACTTATTTGTGATAAGAAGACTTGAGGAATGTGGTATTTGTTCTTAAATATTTGAAAGATTATCTTGTGGAAGAGGGATCAGACTTAACACAGTGCCTAACATATAGCAACAGCTTAATAAAGGCTTACTGAAAAGTTAATATGGGTTTATTTGTTTTTACTCTAGAGTACAGATCCAGGAACAAAGACTGGAAATTAAAAAGGTACATTCAGTCTTGATGTCAAGAAAAAAATTCTCAATAATTAGGACTGTGCTACAGGAAAGTGGGCTGCCTTGGAAAGTAATGGGGTCAATTTCTTTGGAAGTCGTCAAGAAGGAACTAAATGGGTACTTGTTAAGCAGGTGATAACTTTTTGGTTATGAGTTGGACTATAGGACTTCTGATTCTCCAAGTCTGAATGTAAAATAATTTTCTATAAAGTTGGAAATTATAATGTTAACATGTTGAAATGAAGGGGATGTTGTTATGAGTACTGCATGAAGAAGAGAGATGGACAGCAAAATATAGAAATAACTAGCAAGAAACTGACAAAGCATCTTTGTCCAGAGGACAAAGAATTATGGTTAACATACAACACTATTCCAGAGCATTTAGTATAAAAAGGATGGTGCAATCTATCTTTTACATCTTGATGCCAGCATCCCTTAAGTTCATTTAGCTGCTTTTGCTTGGAATCTGTATATTCTAAGCAATGTTCTGTTTTTAGTTTCCCAAATATGTTATCCTGCTGAGTAGAGACTACAAACCAGTTGATATTAGTAGTGCAACCTATATAGTGGTTACATTTCTCATTGAAGATTTTTTTTCTCAATTACATGTAAAAACTATTTTTAATGTTCACTGTTTACAATTTTGAGTTCCAAAATTTATCCTCATTTGAGTATTAAAATCGTTTTCCAGATTTCCCCAGGAATTCTGTATGGTCTTGTGTCCAATTCACATTATTTTCTTTGCCTATCCCTGTTTCAATTTCATTGTCTTCTTCTGACTGTGTCTTGATCTTTACTGTCATGATAGCTGGTATCTGTCAGATTATTTTTGTTTTGGTTTGCTCTTTTTTTGCCTATTTCTTGGCTTTTTAATTTTGTGTTAAAGTTGGGATCTGCTCCCCGGGTGGAAAGAACACTGTCCCAAACTTTAGATTTTTCATTCTGCTGTTTTTAGGACTAGTACTGGGGTTGTATAAGTTTCTGGTTCTTTCAAGGTGATATGATCTGAGGAGAGGCATGATCATTGCTCTCCTGGTGTCTGCTCTAGTCTGTGACCAGGCACTCTTTTCTGCCATGAAACTGTGACCAGGGCCCTGTGGCCACAAATGCTAATGAGTTACTGTTTGTCTTTGCCCTGGACAGCAACTCAGAACTATGTTTGGGCAATGCAACAGAGTCCTGCACTCAGTGCCATTAAAGAGTCCCCTGTAAACTCCTTCTGACCAGCGGTCCAAAACCTTACCACCTATGAACTGAGAACTCTTGAGGGTACTTCTGCTGCTGATGCAATCACTGATGCAGCCACCTCCAATTCCTGCTGCTCTCTTGATGGAGGAGGTATAGGGGAAGCAGCCTATATACAGCACTACACTCCTGGCTCAGCCACCACCCTGGTGAAACAGACATTTTCTGCTGACCCCCTAAGTTGTCTTGGGCTGGAAAAAAATGTTTTATCTTGACTTTGTGTTGGTTCACTTGCTATGTAATTCAATTTGGGGCATTATTTTAAAGTTGTTTGGAGGAGAATTTGGAGAGTTAGTCGGGTTCCTGCCTTTACTCTACTGTCTTGCTCTACTTCCCTTTTACAGATTTTTAAATTGAAATTATGGTCAAAAGGAGTCACCTGTGAATGTGGGCAGTGAGTCAGTTTCTTCCCCTGAGTCTAAACACAACTGGATACACTTAATATTGAGATTCTAGTTCTGCAAAGCAGTGAAAGTAAGATCTTAGACCCACAGGACTGATCTGAAAGAGGCAGTTGGTCTTACCATTTATATTTTATATTCCCACTGATTGACATCAGATATTTGGACAAGTATACAGATAGGTAGCCATCTGAGACGGAGGATAAAATCCAGGATACAGGTGTGGAGAAGCTACCCAGCATAGGATTGTGAAAATCAAAATAAGAAGAGAGCAATCCAACATACCAATTCTCTCACTGTATCCTCAATGAGCTACCTATTTAACCTTTGCTATATTTTCTTATCTTTAGGCAACCAGGTGGTACAGTGAATAGAGCACCAGTGCAGAAGACAGGAGGACCTGAGTTCAAATCTCACCTCAAACATTGACATTCACTAGCTGTGTGACCTTGGGCAAGTCATTTTACCCCAATTGCCTCATCCTGGATCATCTCCAGTCATCTTGATGAATATCTGGTCACTGGATTCAAATGGCTCTGGAGGAGAAGTGAGGCTGGTGCCCTACACAGCCCTCCTTCACTCAAAACAAAGTCAAGTGTAAGTCATGTCATTATTGCCTGATAGCATGGTCTTCTTCAGCAATGAAGGATGAACACACATATTTTCTTATCTCTAACATTAGAGGAGTGTACTTATATGCTACCTTGCAAGAACATTAGAAGGATTACATAGCTATTTACAAGATATTTTAATGCTTCTAAAGAAATGTGTTATGTAAGTACCAAGAAGTGAAAATACTATCATAGCCATAGCTTTGCAAACATTTGTTATCTGCAGATGTGCTATATGACTGGCAATTTGGCAGTATATGAAGCAATAATACAGACTTCTAGTTTTAAATTTTGTTGTATCTAACCTACATCATTGCTTTCATTTTTAAAATATTCTGATTTATATCATATAGTGAGTTAATATACAAATATTCCCTTGGCAAAGATTGTTCTAGCCTGGTAATAATGAATTGTCATCATTTCAGCTCATGAAATAAGACAAAACTGAAATCAAAGCCATTTGCTAAAATAACAAGTTAAGATTATCTTCTCTTATTTGCACATCCTTGTCATTGGCTACATATTTGTCCACATCTCTATTCAAGTAATGACAGCCTATTATAACCACAGTCTCTCTTTGGTGAAATTCTGAAAGGAAACAGCAAATAAATAGACACTATATAGACTCAAGGAACATTTGTATGTGAATGGAAACATTTCATTTAATTGTATTAATTTATATTTGACCATCTGTTCAGAAGCATTTCCAACCTTTATTAGCAATGTTGGCATCATCCAAAAGACAGAGAAACCTTCACTGGACAGAGTAGAGAGATAGAAATACACACACACACACACACACACACACACACACACACACGCACACACATCTAGATATGGATATAGATATAGCCATTGGGTGCATGCTCAGTTTCACAAGTTTTGGAGTAAGCAGAAGAATGAGAGAGAGACAAGAAAGTTCATTTGTCAACTTCAAGGAATCTACTAATGAACCTCATGGTTAACACAGAAAAATTGAATTGCCTGATTTAAAGCAAAGTACATAGAAATTAGCATTTTATTCTATTTACTGTTACAATAAATATTGAATATTAATTATCATTCTCATTTATACAGGGTTTTAAGGTTTACCACATGCCTTCCTTAAAATCACCCAATGAATATGTACCACTAATGCTATTATCTCAGTTTTACAGATGAGAATGCGGAGGACTTTGTGGATTCTCAAGAGAGCACACATCCACAGCAGGATGTTTTGAATGGTTCAAGAGAGAATTAAGAAACTGTAGAGCAGAAGTAAGTGGCAGGGAAAAAAAAACCAGAATACATGGTGGCTTCTCCAGGAAGCTTTCTCAATTCCCTCCTTATTCCAGTTCTTTTCCTCTCGATTTTTTCCTATTTATTCTGTATATAGCTTGCTTTGTATATTTGTTTGCATATTGACTCCCTCATTAGATTATAAGCTTACTGAGAGCACAGACTCTTTTGCCTCTTTGTCTATACCCAGTTCTTAGTACAGTGCCTTGAATAAATGTGTACTGATTAATTGAAATATTATAAAAAATAGAGAGAAAGAACAATTGATTAAAAATGACAGTTCACAGAAGGTCAGTCTGGAAGAAGAGAAGCAAAAGGAAATAATGTTGAAGAAAACATGTTTTCCCTACAAACAAAATATATTTATCTCAAAAACAGCATAGAAACAACTTAAAAATCACAAGTTTTCCAGAAGATCACAAGTTAAAAAAAAACCCACCATAATGCAAAAAAAACAATACTTTAGCTAATGATAATACCTTAGGAACTCTAACTCTATGGATAATACAGAGGCAAAGTGAAGGGAATAAATACATATAAAAGTAAAAAGTCAAAGAATCCTGAGCTTAGATGTCAAGGTACAACTAGGTTTAAAGACTACCTGGTATATTTATTCATTGTGTGATCAAGGAAAATCACTTTGTCTCTCCAATCCTTAGTTCTCTTTATTTGTAAAATGGGAATCATAATACATATACTGCCTATCTTGCAGGGTTATTGTGAGGAAAGTGCATTTTCTAATTTAAAGCAATAAATAAAAGTGTATGTAATTAATTTGCTAAATATATAATAGGAGAAGCATTTATCAAGTGCTTATACTATGTGTTAGGTGCTGTGCTGAGAATGAAATAAATGAAAAGAACTCCAAGAATGAATAGAAGGAAATAAATAAGAGCTATAACAAGAGATAAGAAACAGAATCCAGTCACTTTGAAAGATAATAAACAGTTGGGGGGAGGTAGAATCAATCAATAAGCACTTATTAAGCTCCAACTATTCAGGCATTGTGCTAAAAGTTGGGGAAACAAAGAGAAGCAAAAGACAGTTCCTGCCTCCCAGAAGTTTACAATCTAAAGAGGAAGACAATTTGTAAACAAATATATGGAAAGCAAACAGTATACAGGATAAACAGGAAATAATTAGCAGAGGGAAGGCACTGAAATTAGGAGAAGTTGATGAAAGCTTACTACAGAACATAGGATTACAGTTGGGACTTAAAGGAAGCCAGGGAAGTCAGTGGCTGGAGTAGAGGAGAGCATTTCAGGCATGTAGGACAGACACAGAGAATGCTTGGAGTGGAGAGATAGTGGTTTTTTGTTTGTTTGTTTGTTTGATGGGGTGGAGTGTCTTGCTAATGGAACAGTCAGAAGATCAGTGTTACTATTTTGAAGAATGCACATCAGGGAGTGAGGTGTGAGAAAACTGAAAAGGTAGAAGGGAGTTAGATTATAAAGAGTTTTGAATGACAAAGAGAATATTTTATATTTGCCCCTGGAGGCAACAGGAAGCCACTAGAGTTGGAGGAGGAAGGGGGAAGTTCAGACATTTTAGGAAAAATCACATTAGTGATTAAATGGGGAATGAGTTGGAGTGGGGAGAGAGATTTGTTGCAGGCAGACCCAAAAACAGGCTATTACAATAATCAAGATGTAAGGTGATAAGGACCTGCACTAGAGTAGTGGTAGTGTCAGAGGAAGAAGTCTTCTCAAGAAAAGTTGCAAAGGTGAAATAAACAGACCTGTTTGGTCTAGATATGGGCTGTAGGAAATAGCAAGAAATCTAAGATTGTGAACCTGAGGAACTGGGAGGATAATGTTGTCCTCTACAGTAATAGACAAAGCAGGAGACAGGATAAGGGCTTAAGGGGAAAGAAATGAGTTTGGTTTTGGACATACTGAGTTTAAGATATCTATTAGATATCCAATTCAAGACTTCTGAAAAATAGTTGGAGATGTGAGATTGGAGGTCAGCAGAGAGTTTGGGACAGGAAAGGTAGATTTGAGATGGTAATAAATCAACATAGGGACAGTAATTAAATCCATGGGAGTTGATAAGTAGTACAGAAGGAGAAGATAAAAGATTCTTAGACAGAACCCTGCAGGACACCTATGGTTAGAAGGCATGATCTGGAAAATGATCCAGCAAAGGAGACAGAAAAAGAGCAATCACACAGGTAGAAAGACAATCAGGCAACTGTAGTGTTCCAAAAACCTAGAGAGAAGAGAGCATCAAGGAGTTGAGAACAATCAACAACACTAAAGGCTGCAGAAAGACAAAGGAGAATGAGGACTAAGGAAAAGGCCACTGGATTTGGCAACCAAGTGATCATGGATAACTTTAGAGAAAGCAGTTTTAGTAGAATGGGAAGGCTGAAAGCCAGATTGTAAGGGGTTAAAAAGAGAGTCAGAGGTGAGAGGCATCTACCTTTTTAAAAAGGCTTTTTGAGAAGTTTAGGTACAAAGAAGAGAAGAGATGCGGGGGTACAGATATTGTTATAAAGATCATTAGAATGGGTGGGAAGGTCAAGCGAGTGTTTTCTCAGGATAGTGGAGAGATGAGCATGTTTATAGGCAATAGGAAATGAGTCAGTAAAGAGAGAGAGAGAGAGAGAAATGAAAATAATGGAAAGAGTGAGGATGACAGAGGGGATAATCTGTTGGAGGAGAAGATGTAACGGGATTACTTGAAAAGGTAGAGGATGTAGTCTTGGTAAGGAGTAAGGCTACTTCATCATGTGACACAGAGGGAAGAAGGCATCTGAGTGACAGGAGATGAGGAACAGGGGTGAAGAAGAGCTCTGTGAATGGTATCAATTTTTTCCATAAAATATTAAAGAAAAGTTATCAGTTGAGAAAATGGGGGGGAAAGAGGGGAAGTTTGAGGAGGGATGGAAAAGTTTGGAAAAAATACTGATGAAAGTAGAATAATAAAACAAAAAAACAGTGGAATGATGAGTTGATAAGGAAGAAAGTTGCAAACACTTTGAAAAATAAAAAAAGAAGGCTCAAACTTTACTCAATAATTCAGTGAGATAAGATGCATTGTAACAGAGGGAAAAGCAGAAAGTTCAGAAAAATATGTGCATGATCCATTATTTAAAAGCAAGTGACCTGGAAAATAAAGCAAGGGAAGACAATTAAAGAATTATTAGGTTGAGAAAATGACTGAAAAAAATCTGGATACCACATTTCAAGAAATTATGCTGTTCAGTACAATTAAAAACAGAGAGGAAAGAAAAAAAAAAGGAGGAACTTTATGTCACATCCTCAAAGATATCACAAAATAAAATACAAAAAGAAATGTCAAAGTCAAGATCCAGAACTTCTTTCAGGCTAAAAAGAAATCTTGCAAGAAGTTGGGGGTAAAAAAGAGATCAAGTACTAAGGTGGCACAGACCTGAGATTGTACAGCCAATGTTGTAGAGGAAATAAAAGCCTGTAATAAGATATACCAATAAAAAAAGAAAAAAGTTTACAACCAAACAATAACGTCCTATACAACACTATGTATAAAAAACTACAGAAGGAAAAATGGATCTTTATTAGAATGGAAGCCTTTCAAGAATTCCTCCTGAGAAAAACAGAGCTGAGTAGACTCTTTGAAATTCAAACACAGGAGACAACAGAAATAATAGAAACCTAGAAAGGTCAAATCAATTAGAGACAAATCCTTGGTAATCAAATGTTGACATCCTACTGGGGAAAGAGACTATTCTCCCTTCAGAATCTCACTTTCTTTAAAAAGGGAACAAAGAGGGACAAAAAAAAAAGTGAACAAAAAGGGAACAAAGAAATATACAAAACATGGTTATAATTTTCAGTTTTCTTTTAAAGAAAAGGAAGGGGGAAGAGATATACTAGGATAAAAATGAGAAAGAAGAAAGGGAAATTACTCTCATATTGAGGCATGACAAGAGGACAAGCAAACATGAAGGTGGTTCAAAAGCAACAGATATCTCATTAACTTCCCTCTTATCTGAAGGAGTTAAAGGAAGATTGAGTAAATTTACGCAGAAGCACACACACACACACACACACACACACACACACACACACACACCACTTGAATAAAGAAATGTCTCAAAGTCAATAGGAAATAGGAAGGAGTTGAAAAAAGTCATTCAACTAGTGTTGATCCCACACCCTTTCTTTCTCCATTTCTTTTTATTTTGTAAAGAGGTAGGTTAGGAAGAAAGTCAGAAAACAGGATGATAGGATATGGTGGGGTGAAAATGCTTTTAGCTATTTTAAGGTAAGTTGTGTCCAAAAATACACTCATTGCAATAAAACAAACTTGGAAAGTAAGGATTAACAGATTCAAAATGAGGAGTTAAATTGGGAAGTCCAAAAACACAAGGTGCCAAATATGATCTCAAACATGATAACATTAAAAAGAGACATGGTTAAAAAAAGATGAGCAGGGAAACTATGTTTGGCATCATAGAAAATGAATCAATAACAATGATAAATGCGTGTGTATAAACTTAATGATATAGCATCTAAGCATCAAATTATAAGTAAAAAAAGGAAGTAAAACATTGGGGAGATTTTAATGTGCCCCTATCAAGTCTAGAACTTGTAACTAAAAGATAAATAAGGAAAAGGTTCATGATTCCAATACTACATGAAATATTTGCAAAAAAAAAAACAGGAAAGAAATCAACTTATTAAGCTCCTTCAATGAAACAATCATAATCCTCATACCAAACATAGGAAGAGATTAAGAAGAAAAATAAAACCATAGAACATCTAATGAATA
This sequence comes from Potorous gilbertii, assembly GCA_028658325.1. Classification (NCBI taxonomy): domain Eukaryota; kingdom Metazoa; phylum Chordata; class Mammalia; order Diprotodontia; family Potoroidae; genus Potorous; species Potorous gilbertii. The sequence goes on along the minus strand of CM053770.1, from coordinate 114,499,418 downwards.
TTGTTGCAAAAGATGAATGAAATGTTAGCAAAGAGACTATAAAAATACATGTGAAAGATTATTTACTATGACAAAGTTAGATTTATATCAGGTTGATTCATAATGTAGGATTGGTTCAACATTAAGAAAATGACAAACACAATATATCATATTAAGAAAAGCAATGAAATTGCATAATTTTGTGAAAAAACAAAGAAAAACCCCTTAATAAAATGTATCACGTTATACACACAAACATACATAAGCCAGCATAGGGATAAATGGACATTTTCTTAATATAGTAAGCAACAATTATGTAAAACAAAGAATTTACATTACCTAGAATGAAGAAATAATAGAAATCTTTTGCATATGATCAGTAGTAAAACCAGGCTATTCATTTTCAATATTTATTTCATGGAGTTGTAGAAATCCTTGCTATTGTAATATTATAAGATAAAGAAACTGAAGTCAAAATATTCAGGCAAAGAGGAAACAAAATTACTTTAGCAGCTTATTTGATGCTTTACTTAAATCAATCTCGTAATGTAATTGAAGCAATCAATAACTTGGATAAAGTATCAAGATAAATTCACAAAATCATCAGTCTTTCTGTATATTACTAATACAACTCATCAAGAGGAGATACAAAAAGAAACCATTCAAAATAACAAAATGACATAGGAAATGTACAGAAATAAATCAAACAAGTCATCCTGAGGATTTATAAAAAAAATACAACTTTGAAACATGTATTTTAGAAATAATGGAAGACAATATTTTAGAGATAATAATTTTTTTTATTTCATGTGCCAATATAATAAAATAACGTTGTTACCTGAATTATTTTGCAGATTTCATGCCATATCAATCAAACTTCCAAGAGTTTACTTTATAGAACTAAATAAAATTATAATAAAAATCATCTGAAGGGGCAACTATTGTAGACTACTTAAGGAGAAAATGAAGAAGAAAAAATATTAGAAGTGAAGGGTATCTGACAGTATCACATGTTTCAAAATATATTCCTCTAGCTTCTCACCAGCAGCCTTCCCACTTTGGAGATGTCTCCAATATGAGATCTACTCTCAGGATTGATAAGTTCCTAACCCAGAACACTATTTCATGACAGTTTCAAGTCGTTCTCATCTCATTCCCAGCTCTACTCACTCTCTGTCCTTCTCCATTTCTTCATCAGAAGCTTTGACACCCGACACACTCCTCCATTTTCTAAACCCTATTTATATGTTATCTTGTCTCATTAAAAATACCTTCTCTGAGGGCTTTGTTGTTGTAGTGGCTCCTTTTTTCAGTCATGTCCAACTCTTTTGTGACTAAATTTGGAGTTTTCTTGACAAAGTTTTCTTGACTAGGGTGTTTGCCATTTCCTTTTCCAGTGCATTTTACAGATGAGAAAATTAAGATAAACAGGGTTAAGTGACTTATCCAGTGTCTCACAGCTAGTAAATATCTGAGGCCAGATTTGATCGCAGTCATTCTGACTCTATCTGCTGAGCCCTCCTTGAGGTCAGGGACTATTTTGTTTGCTTACACTTGTATCCCTAGCACTTAGCACAGTGTCTGGTAGTAAGCACTTAATAACTGATAGATAGATAGATAGATAGATAGATAGACAGATAGATGAAAGAAGGAAGGAAGGAAAGAAAGAAAGGAGGGAAGGAAAGATAATGAGTAATATACAACTGTATAATAGGTAATATCTATATCTATGTAAGTATGGATGTAGATATACCTCAAAAAAAGTAATCTTCAAAACAATTTTGTATAGACTAAAAATAAAATAGAAAGATTGGTCAACTAAAAAGATTAGGTTAATAAGATCCAGAGGCAATCAGATGTGGTAGCATGGTGCTTGTTAAACTTATGGACACTGGCTACAGGCAAAAGGACTCCATTATCACAATTTTCACGGAATCCATTGATTCGATTGACCTTTTTTTGACCCATTTTCTTCTAGGTCAGTTGTTTTAGATAACAAATACCTTGCATTTTCTTGTAATTAAAAATTATTTCTTGTTGTCTTATGGAATTATTAATTTCTATTCAGTCTATTTTAGTTCTAAGCTTCTGTTTCTTTAATAAGATTTACCACTTTCTTTTCTAGGCTAATTTGTCTTAATTCCTTCTAGAGCTTTTTCTTTATTTATTAAAAGTCTTGACTTATTTCTTCTAAGTATTTACATAATCCTTGTAGAAAAATCCATTTTTTTCCCTTTGAGCTTCTGCTTGAAATCATTTTGGAGATGGATTTGTAAGTTTTCATAATTATTTTGTAATAATTTTATGATAACTGATCAGTCATCTTTGATCAATTCATATCTCTAATTTTAACATTTGAATTGAGGTT
>CM053770.1:114483954-114496971 GCA_028658325.1 Potorous gilbertii | reverse complement strand
AGACATAGAACTCTGCAGGGCACATATGTTCCATTGCACTAATAACCTGTAAATTCTGGGATGGAAGCCATCTGCTCCAATTTCTCATTGGATTTCTTGATCACTATTTGGCCTGATACTAATTTCATGGTTTTCCTTGCAATATGTGTGTGAAGCTGAGTGTTCATCCTCCCCAGGGGTCATCTTGGTGGGAAGTTCTCCCCATATTAAATGTAATGTGCAATTAATAACACTATGCATAAGAAGAGATCTTAGTTTCATATACAGTCTTTTTATTGTTCTTTGTATATGGAAACATCCATATTTGACATTCTGGTTTTTTTTAATTCTGTTAGGACTTTTGGGGATATGTAAGAAGGAATAGAAACCTACTGCCCTCCCCAAACTCTCCTCTCAAAAAACCAAAAAGGTAAAAATGAAAAGCACACATGTATTATTTATGTTTCATGTTTTCTGAAATAATATATGCAGTCTATATATCTAATATATCATGATATATCACTTTAAGGTTTAAACTTACTTTATATGCATTATCTCTTTTCAGCCCTACAACAGTTCTACAAGAAAGCTACTACAAAATTATTATGACCATTTCACTGATGAAAGAACTGAGGTCCAGTGAAGTTAATTGAGTTCTCCATAGTCAATGTCTAAGGCTGGATTCAATTCTGCTATATTATTCAGGTTCCATAAGTGAGGGCAGTCTACATTTAATTTCAATTAGATAATCATTTTAGTATGCTATAAAAATTACAATGCTGACATTTCAGGAATGATAGATTGGTAGTTGCTTATGCATTGCACATATCACAAGGCACAAAAGAAATATCTTCTAAAATGATGGGTTATTTATATTAAAACTTAGATTTTATTCTCTTCAAACAACATTAGAATGAATATTTTTATATCTTGGTTTCCAAAAGTTTTCTACAAAAGAAGAATTGAGTCTCCCATTGAACTTGTGCAGTGACTTTGGGGAATCATATTCACTTGTTTGAATAATGTTCTCCTTGACACAAAAATACTACTGTTACATTTCATTTTGTACTGTTACTGTTTACTATAAATGTTACTTTCTTTTATGCTAAAATTGTTGACTAAGGACTCTTTTGCATTCTATACAATATTTTTTCCAAGGAGCACTTTATAAAATAATAGATGATGATCTTCACAACATCCCTTTCAAAAAGATGCTGAATATCCTTATTGCTATTATATTTCAAACTCTTTTTGGTTGTGACTACTCCTAACGACAATAGTAATGGCCCATGCACTTCACAATCTCAGAAACAGTATTAAAGGCAAGGTACAAAAACTAATAGGAGTATGGTCACTGGAAGGACAGAAGTTGTTTTCTTATACTCTGAAGTCTTATGAAATGTCTCTCATCACCACTGCCATGTGGGGACAAGGAAAATAGATATGAGAGATACAAATTTAGAGCAAGGATGGAGATAACGATAGGGATTGGGATTCAAAGAGGCTAGGACTGATAAAAGAGGCATTATGAGGATAAAAGAAGCAGACACAAGGGAAGAGAAAATAATTCTACTAATTTCTCAGATCTAGCTCAAAAGAAAAATAAAGATGGAGAAAAAATTTAATTATAATTTCTCATGAGTCTTGGGGTGAGGGGAGAAGAAAATTCAGTAATCAATATAAAATAATTCAGTTCTATGGAGTACAACCATTCTGGGAAATTGGAAATGCACATAAAGACATATATCTAAGAGAAGACATTTAAAAGAGCTTCCTAAAAATTTCTACTACACCCCTCCCTTCCATTTGTGTATAAGGATAGCTCTTCCAAGGTCACCTGAGAATTGAATAGAAAAGTGTTCAAACCCAGGTCTCCAAATCAAAGATCGTTTCCTGAGACTGCCTTCTGATCCAACAATATTTCATTCAAGAGCTTTTAGTTGTGATACTTTCCCTCCAAACTTTCTTGGAAAGTTTTTGACCATTTCTAAACCATACCACCTGTACTGCAAAATTTTGATTATAGGCTCCTTGAGGGCAGGAACTGTCTCTTTTTTTTAATCTCTAGTCCTTAGCACAGTGACTGACATATAGTAGATACTTTAAAAATGTTCACTGCATTCACCTTATTCCCTACCTAACAATGGAACTGAGGGCTCTGATAGGTCAGCTTTTGCCTAATCTTGCCAAAAATCTGGCCTCCCTATTATTTCCCGGTCATTTCCAAACCATGACACTGCATGCATACCTCCCTTATATGTGTTGTCTTTTCCTATTAGAATATAAACTCTTAAGAGCAAGAGACTATCTTGCTTATTTGTGTTTGTATCCTCACTCCTTAGAATTAGTGTTTAATAAATTAAAATTAATTTAATAATAAAAAATTAAATTAAATAAGCTAAAATCATTGCTTAATAATTTTTCATTCATTCTCTATAAATGCCAACCATTAATTACCCATTGGAATTTATCAGTATTGTGTCGACTGGGAAAGATAATGAGGGAAAAGTATAGGCAAATTTTGATGAAGAAAACAGCAAAAAGTGATGCAGTGCTTAAGGAGAAGGCCATGAGAATGGTGAACGCTCTGCTTCCTGGAGAGACAGTGACAATTGGAGGGAAGACCAAAGACTAGATTTGTACTGACTCCGTAAGAAACTATAAGGAGCCAAATTATAAAACAGATTCTTTTACAAGCTACCATTACATTCTTCCCACTCCTTGAAATCCAATCCTTCATCCTCCATAAATCTCACATTTCATCTCATCTCCTTGATTTTTCTTGATATTGTGCTTGTGAATAGCCCCATTCATCTTCCAATGCAACGACTTAATGGAAGCAGTTGTTTAATGGCAAAAGACTCCACATCCTTCCCCTGACCAGCTGGCATACAGACTCATGCTGATGTTTCCAAGGGTCATTAGGAAAGAGAATACGGATGGCTGAATAGATTTTAATAACACTTCTGGAAACACAGCTCAAAGCACATACCTTACTGATGGTGGAATAATAGTGTAGTACTCTTATGAAAAGAGCAGCCTACTTTAAATCACTGATACATAAAGTTTTAAAACCTAAGTTTAGTTTGACCTACCAAGTGGGACAACAGAGTGGTTTTTTTTCTTCCCCGTTCACTTTTAAAAGAACAGCAAGATTCTGAGGGTCAGTGTCTGCTTTTTTGTCCATTCCTGCACATATGAAGAAGACTGCTAGCTCTTTTTGAAGCCAAGAGAAGAGCTTGTTTCAGCTAGGGTGAACTGGTTTAGAGTAGGGGGACCATTCAGTAAGTAGCATGAAGTGAATAAAATGAGATAATTAAATGACTTTTTCCAACAAATAAGTCAGACATGTTAATTTCTCACCAAAACCATCAATAAATAAAATAGGAATATTAGTTCTAGAGCTTCAGAGACCTAATTTCAATGGGAAAATATTTTTTAAAGGATTCTGGCTTGAAATGTCAGGGTAATGAGTGATTAAAAGAGAGTCAAGGCAGTATTGGGAGTTAAAACTAAACTAACTCTCTATTCGCAGTAGCAGGAAACAAAATATATTTTCACTCTTTATTGCATTTCAGTTGCTAGAAAAACCATGAAAAGACCAGATGAGAATTTACATGTTCTACTGAGAATCCTTTTATTCTAAATCAGATGTGTGGAAAATCCATTAGAAATTTCTTTTTTAAGTGAGTACATAGTAGTAGAGAACTAAAAAGCCTTTCCCATTTCATTAAGATTCCACTATTCAATGTTGGCACTGATTGACTCCAGGCCAAAGCACTTAATATATTTCACGAATAACAGACACATGAAGAAATAAATAAAAGAGAAAATTAACAGAAGAGAAGCCACAGCGTTTTCTCTTTATGTGTATCACCCTAATAAAAGACTCAATTTAAGTGGAATACAGTCTGAACTTCTGGATGGTATCTTTAATTCACATGTAGGCATGTATTTGTGTGTGTGCATGTCTGTGTGTATGTAAATATGTGTGTATGAACACACGTATATGTGTGTATATAGATAGGTAGATAGATACACATACATACATACATACATACATGCATAACAATGAAGTATTCCAAAGTTTTGGTTAGATCCTTTATGGAAAAACATAGACAAGAAACATACATCATGAAATGATGAGGGCAGACTGTAATCTGCATTAGAGAGGAGTTGTCCTGTCCAACTTTTAGAACAAAAATATCAACTTAACAACGAAAGGGAAAGGGATCCTTAATAACAGTTTGCTCAAAAAAGCTTACTATGAAAACAAACAGATATAATGGAGACCATGATATTTACCATCACTTTTATAAATTTAAGTTTTCAATATGAGCACTTTGGAAATTTGTTCACCCTAGGTACCTAGCCTGCAACATGATCACATTAACAAATGGTAATTGTGGTGTCTTAGTTGTAGCTTACAGACTAAACCAAATTTTACATAGGCGGAGATAAATGAGTTAAATAGCACATAAGACAATTTCAAGTCATTTGTGAATTTTCTATTAAAATTATTCTTTACTGAGATGATGAGCATAAAGAATCACAGGTTACTGTATTTTGAAGGATGACAGGAGCACGACTTAAAGAAATATAACTTACTCATAATTAGAAATGTTTGTTGCTAGTCACTACTTACTCCAACTCTGGATATTCCTCCATTTTTGAAAACACACATAGAAAAATCAATCTGAACCTTTTTTGGCTAAGATTTATGATAGTTTGACCATGACTCCTTGATTCCTCCCTAATTTTTCCACTTAAAGTCTTTACAGATGAGTCCCATTCTTCTTTTGGTCCCCCTTTCTGGTAGAAAGGTACTTAAACACAATTAAAAACAAATGAGAGAGATAGTGTTATGGTAATTTTAATGTCATTTCTTCCTACCCAGGAAGACTATGCTTGTTTGTTTTTCCTTATTGTTTTCTACCACCTTATAGCAAAGGAGAAGAAAGAATAGTGAGTGATACAGCACCATAATGCCTCTGTCTAAATGAAAACATTATGAGTATTTTTTTCTATGAAGAAAAGAATTTCAATCACTTTTACTCCAAGTTTCTCCCAATTTTCCAGATAAACCTAGTCCCCTTTCCACTAGATCTTTGCTGTAGTTTTAAAGAATTTATTCTTATTTCCTCAGACTATACTTCAAAACAAACTTAAATGTACCAAAGCTTAATATTTGATAGAATATAAAGCAATTTCTTTATCGGGAGTACTGTAAAATGAGGTTGGTGAGATGGGGAAAGGGAGAATTAGTAGTCTAGGTTATGGAATCTAGATTTGATGTCAGGCAACAAAAGCTGTAGTATCTTGAGCATGAAAGTATATTGGAAAAGGTGTCAGAAGAAAATTATTCTAGCAGCATGCAATTTAGAAAAGACCAAATAGGAGACTATTGTGTTAATTTAGGCATGAGATGAGGACTGAAACAGCTTGGTAGAAATAGGAATGTATATGATTAGTTGTAAAGAACTCAAAAATGTTCAACCATTGACTTGATGTGTGGGCCTTAACAAGTCCTTATATAACTCTGTAGTGGTGTTTTGATTGTGGGGAAATAACTAGCCTTAGAATGTCTCAAACATTTGGCAGACACCTTATCCATCCTCTCAGGCAGCCAGATGATCAATTTGACAGCAACACATCCAGAAAGATTGAGTGGACTGCCTCCAGCCAACCAAGCTCATCTGTCCTTTCAAGACCATTTATATGGATATGTAGAGATAGAGATTGTAGCTGTTTGTTTACCACCTAAGCCCATATAAATAATACTGTCTCCTCTGGGCACATAATTTTTTAAAAGGCTGTCAATATTAATATTAAAAGCTAGGGAGTCTCTATTGATATAGTAAAAAGCTTTGCTATTTGGCATTTTAGGAGAATGGAGTATCAGTCAAACTTATGCCTCAGTTAATTTGTGCTTCTCAAGGTAGTCTTTCCCTTATCCTTTCCTTATGGCCTCCCCAAGGCCTATAACTCCATGAAATGGAAGCAATATAAACACAGAGAAACACATACACACATATATAAACAAATCGTAATTGTTTCTGAAAGCTGCATCATTCAGAGACCAAAGAAAAAAAAATTGTTCCCTAAAAACTCCAATAGGAAAAGTAAGCAATTCAAGGCTTACTACTTATATAACTTTGGGAAAATCATTCAGCCTCCCTGGGTCTCTGTTTCCTCATCTGTAAAATGAGAGAACCAGTCTAGATTTCCTATGAACTCCCTTCTGGGTCTAAGTCTAGGATCTCATGATTTTGAGAGTTCTTCTTGGAAGTTATGGTTTTAGGGATTGTTAAGTGGCCACAAAAAAACCATTCAAAATAATAACAACATTTCAAGATTTGTAAAGTGTTTTACATGTTTCCCCATTTTATTCTCATAATATTTGATTGTATGATCCCTACACATTTGGCCTTGTATTAACCACATTGTATAGATAAGAAAATTGAAGGAGAGGGAGTTTAAATTTTGCCCAGGATCACACAACTTCTGAATGCCTCAAGCAGGATTGGTAAAAGGTTTCCTGAATCCAAATAGAACACTCTCTACCAACTTGTGTCTCAATATATTCAACACAACCTTCCAGTAATCTTTTGCCAGACTCAGGGCTGTCCCAAATATTAGATTAAAGTTTTGCTTTCAGGGATATCAAAAATAGCTATGCCTAGAATATGCTATTTGATTAAGTTCCATGTGCAATGTGTGTGACACTTAGTCACTTTAACTCAACATTCTCCCATTCCGCATTTGTAAAATGAGAACCGTAACCCCTGCACTAAGGGCACCACCCCTTCCCCCCGGCAGGGATTATTAAGAGTTAAATGTATTTTTCAAAACTTAGAGTGCTATCATAAACATCTTTTTGTAGCATGATACATATTCATATAATCCTTCAGAAATAGATAATAACTAACATTTTATTAGGGATTGAGTTATAGACCTAGAATTCTTAAAATACCAATGGCCAGAGTTCCCATGAGTTTGATCTAGTTTAATTTTTAAATATCTTTCTAATATGTATGTACTATACAAATCAAATACATTTTAACTTTACATGTTAATCAACAATGCTGACTGAAAGAAAATGCAAGCTCATCTCAGTAAAAAAGACCAAAAATGAATGTTCATCTCAAAAAAGAATAGTTAGAAGAGAAAAATTCGTGTCTTCTTATAACTTCTTAATAACTGATCTGGGTAATAATCTTAATAATTGTGATGGCAGTGATGATAATGTACTTTAAAGTTTGTAACCCCTTTACAAATATCTCATTTTGTTATTGTTCCCACTTGACAGATTAAGAAACTGAGAGAGAAAGAAGTTAAATGATCTCCCCAGAGTCACAAAGCTAATAAGTTACCTGAAGTCACATACAAAATCAGACCTTCCTGAATCTAGATCCAGTGATCTACTGAGCCCTACCTGCCTCAGAGTAGAAGTAGCAGTGGTGGTGGTGATGGTGGTAAAGGTGGTGGTGGTGATGGTGGTAATGGCAGTGGTGGTAGTGGTGGTGGTTATAGTTGTAGTCACAGTCATAGTTGTAGTATTTTAAAGAGAAAGCTAATCAAAATAACTAAAATGAGAAATGAAAGTTTACAAAGGCAAAAGGAAACAAGAAAAATATCTAAGATTACTATACACAGCTTTATAATCATAAATTTGAGAATCTAAATAAAATGCATACTTAGCTACGTTTTTCTGTAGGAAAAACAAGGTAATAAATTGAAGAGTTCCCCTATCAAGCAGTAGCTGGCAAAAATATTCACAAACTATTTCTACAACAGTATAAAGAATAAGAAATTTCTACTCTATGCAAACTGTTTCAAACATAGAGAAAGTTAATTCCTCATTTCTTCCCCAAGGAAAATATTTCATCTATGCCTAAAATGAACAAAAGACAGTGATGGAAGGAGAAGCAATAGGATAATATTATTAATTAATAGAGAAACAACATCAGGAATAGAAGGCTTGCAAATAGGCTGTCGCTGTACAAAAAGATACCTATCATGTCCAAGATAGGCAACTTGAGAAAAAGACTGTATATCTGTGATTCAAAATTATAGGACATCAGATTTAGAGTTGGAATAGATGTCAAAAATCACCAAGTTCAAGGCTATCATTAGACAGATGAGGAAACCGAGATGCTGAGAAATTCAGTGCCTCTTCCAAGGACCCACAGGTAGTGAGGTGCAGTGCCAAGAGTCAGATCTAGATATTTTGACCTTCAGCCCTTGCAATCTTTTCATTACCGTGCCTCTAATTCTACTCTATTCTAAATCTAGCCAAAAAGTATTCAAGTATTCAATATATTCAATTCTTCCTTAAATTAGTCCCCCAAGTTTCCTGCTTAAATCTGAGGAGGAAAACCAAAAATCAACGTTAACACTTTTGGCAAGGATTTCAGTAATTAACCAGTTTAGCTTTTGTTCCTTTCCCTTAGCTGTTAAAAAAATGAAATATCCAATATAGAAAGTGGAGCACTACCCACGAACACAAAACAATCATATTTCCAGACAGCTCTCCCGCTAGTGTGTCTGTGACATAAACAAATCATTTTACCTGTTCCCCTCATCCGTAAAAGGAAGGGTTCAACGTAATAGCATCTCACATTTATCTAGCAATTTCAGATTTGCAAAGTACCTTCCTCCTCCCCTCACAACAAAGAGGGGAAACTAAATACTTGGCACCAGAGAAAATATCCCTTCTTTCCTTCTTTTCAGAAACAGGGGACTATGACAATGGAACACGACATATATTTTCAAAAATGGTTGATGTGTTGCATGGTTTTGCTGAAATTTTTTTTCATCCTTTCTTTTAAACTTTGTTACAAGGAATGGTTCATTGAAAAAATAAATATAATGTGAAACTAAAAACTATCAATAAAAATAAGATTAAAAAATAGGAAAGCCCATTTTTAAAAAGTCAAAGCCCTTTTCTCTCCAAAAATTTCTGAGAAAGTAACTACACTATTTTTCCCATCGTCCCCACAGAAAAACATGAGACCAGAGAGATCATAGGAACATATATTTGGGACCAATAGGGACAACAGTTTGTTTAACCCTTTCATTTTATAGATGAGGTGATTGAGGCCCAGATAAATTGAGTTTCTTACCCAGAGTCATAAAGGTATTATGTGCTAAAAACTGGATTTGAACTCAGGTCCTCTGGTTCCAGGATTTCTTCCACTACCGCACCATGTAAAGTGACTTGGTTGCTATCACACAGCAAGTATGTGTTATAGTTATGATTTAAAAAAGCAGGATTTCAGATTTTCCATTACTACTAAGGCTATTTTTAGCTTTAAAAAATTAGATGACCACTCCCTGAGCCTAAGTGATGTGAGGAAATGAAAGACTCCATGTCCTTCCCTCTAATATCCTCCTCATTTAAACAGATCAGCTCCAATGACTGATACTGATATACTGTGTAGAGATGAGAAAAATCATTTATTTCATTCTTCTGTGGATAATCAGTAGGGATAGTAGAAGACAAAAGAACACACTATAAATCTAAGATGGTACAGGCTTATGAGTTAATGAGATGATTTTTTTAAGATGAAAAGCTAGCAAGTTCACCAACTTCAATAGACATTTATTAAGTGCATACTACATTCCAGGTACTGTACTGTATGCTCATGAAACAAGGATGCAAAAGAATACAGTCCCTCTTATCACAGAGGGTGAGACACACACAAGTGTAATACGAATAAGAGGATAGTTAAGTGCCTGGGCAGTGAAAGATTCAAGAGAACGTTCAGTTCCAGCTGGGAAGTCAGGGAAAACTTAATGAAATGGAGAAAATCTAAGTTGTATTGGCAGACTAGAAAGATTTCAATATGGAGATGTGTGAGGAGAATTCATTCCAGTCAGTGGAGAGTGTGTGAAAATCCATGGTATTAGGAGAGGGTATCAGCAGAACAGCAAATAATCTGCTTTAATTGGAACATAAGAGTAAAAGAAAGCTGGAAAGCTATGTTGGAAGAGACTTTGAATTCCAGGATGAACTGTCAAAATTCATAATATAAGTGAGAGAGAATCACAAGAGGGTTTTTCAGCAGTGTATCAATGTGATCAGACCTTTGCATTATGGAGATTAATTTGGCAATGGTGTGAAGGGCAGTTTCAGAAAGGGAGAGAAAGTTAGGCAGTTATTCCAATATTCAAGGAGAAATGTAATGAAGACCTGAACTCAGGGTCTGCAGACTGATTAAAGAGGCAGGTCTAGGTTTTTGAAGGCTTTATGGGAGGAGAATCATTAGACTGCAGTAATTGATTAGATGTATCCTCTGGTATGTGAAAGTTTATTACCAGTAGGATAGTGGCCAATTCTGTATCTCAAAAGAAGCGCAGTTAGAGGAAATGAGCCCAATACCAAGTCAGAGACCAATCCTAGCCTTGAACTGGGGAGCCCAGTGGGAGTAGCTTGCTGCAACGCATTATGTCAATTAGTTGCTGATTGTATTATCTCAGTTTAATTCAATTCAACAACAGCAACAACAACAACAAAAGAATTGAGACAACTACATACAAGGCACGGTACTGGTCACTAGGGATACAGAGTCATAACTAATTCAGTTTCTGGCTTCCGTGAGGTTACACTCTAGAAGGAGATTATAACTCGGTTTCTGTCTTACCTTCTCTAGTTCTCCTGGTGACTATATCCCTGATTCTATACCTCTGGATCTTCTTTTGATCACTAGTTAAACAATCATCCTGGAACTTGTACTTGCTTTACTTGATAACATAATTTGTCTGCACTATTGTATTTTCTTCATTTGTGAAAGGACTCCTACTGCATATGTATATATCTGTGTCTATGTTATCATATTTCAATATAATTGGTTTCCTCTGTAATTGAACGTATTTTGTTTTATACATTTAAAAGCATTATTCTGAAAAGAAGTCCATGGGTTTCACCAGCCTGCCAAAGGAGTCCAGGAAATAAAATGGGCTTAGAATCCCTACTCCTAGCCCTATAGATCTTCCTGAATTTCCAATATTTTGTGACTTGTTCTATTGATATTTGAACCCTAGTTCTGAAAACAAGTCTGTGTTTTCAAAAGTTTGGGTGATTATCAGCAAAAGATAGGAACTGAACAGTTAGCAATGAGTGGAGATGTTGACAGAAAAAACATTAAAAGAATGATTAAGTACTTTCTCTTTCCCAGTTGTCCAACAGAGAAGTAATGGGGGAAAAGCACCTCTGCTGTTTATACCAATGGTCAGCTATTATATTGTGGCGCAAAGTACCACATCTCCCAGGCTCCCTTGCTTTGAGGGCATATCTGGTCATTGACCTTGGCCAGCCCTGCCTGTCAGAGCCCAGTCTTGTATCGCAAATTGAAGTCAGGTATTTTTTAACCTCAAAGGGTGAGTCCTGTCACTCAGGAGACATGGCTGATAGACCTGTAGGTAGCTGAACTAATCTCATCCCAAGATAGAAGAATAAATTCAGTAGTCATTTGCAAAGGTAAAATATGAAATAAAGATTTGAAGAAACTAAAATGATGTCTCTTATTAACATGCTCTATGAAGTCTGAGTACCAAGTGAAATAAGTCAGGCAGGTTCCTCCTGTGAATTTATCTTTCAAGTAGAGGAGGATTTTAAAGTTCCAAGTCAATCAAAAAACCAAACTATGTATTTTCTTTAGTTTGAGGCATTTGAGATAGCCTTTCCAATTACTTTACAATTTCAGTGAAATAGAGGGCCTTAAGGGAAAGTCACTAATGTCTAATTATGCAATTATATTTCATTTAACTAAAAATGAGCAGCTAAAAATAACTTGAGCAGAAAATGAATAAATCCCAGATGATGAAAGTGTTCCTTGTTTTGTTTCCCTGAGTATTTCCAACCAAACAACATTCTCCATTTCAATCACTATTTATTAGGCAACTTTTATAATAGGTCAAATATTACAGCATACTGAATGCACAAAGGGCAGGGGGGAGTCAAGGAAGGACATGTATACCTAGCTAAGGATATCAGTACTGGCTATTAGAATGTATGGAGAGGGGATCAAAACTAGGTACTGTCAACTAGTCAATCACTAGACAAGGATTTGGAATTGCTTATCATACTTTTGATCCAATCTAACACAATGCAATATAGTTGAGTAAACATGTATTAAGCACCTACTATATGCAAAGTACATTTCCAGGAACATAAGAGAGGAAGAAAAGTCCCTACCCTCAAGGAGTTTATATTCTCCTAGAAGTAGACAACATGTACACACAATGGAGTATGTATTATATGAAAGTTTTCAAAGACTTCAAGTCATTCACCTTTTCCCTCTCTAGATTTTAGTAACTCCTTGATTTCAAGCTTCAATGAAGCTTGAGGACAAAATTATTTCTAACAACTCTCCCAAAACAGATAGCAATACAAGTTGTACAAGTTGGGGTCAAATCTAATACTGGCAAAAAAAAATGAAAGCTTTGCTCAGAACTAGTTAAACTCTGTTTCTAATTTTGTCATGATATAACACTGGCATAGAATGTAAGCACTCATGTCCTCCATTTGTTCTAGAATTTGCCTAATTTAGCACTTAATACAATCTGCACTGAAGCACTTGCAGCAGGTGAGATATGTTGTTTTAATTTGTTCTAAGTCATCTTACATTCTTATGGTACCAGAACATAACAAAATATCACTCACTCTGCCATCTTCCATGCCAAGTTAGTCGTTATGATAGACAGCCTGTAGAGCCAGTCTATAACCCTACTGAATTTGACTTTGAGGAGAAGTTGAATCACATCTATCAGAATGCTAACCTAGTCATAGGAATCAAGAGAATCTAATGCACCAGCTTTCAGGGCTCCTGTAGATCTTCACGTCTACAACATAAGCTTCAGAGCACATTAAGTCCCAATGTAAATTAGCTAGGCTATCATTCCCTTATTTTGTCATTGTCTGCCCCCAATTTGGCATGGACAATGGGTCGGATTTTAATGTGCTAATTGGCTTAGTATAAATTAGAAGTGTTCCATATATCTATAATACTGCTATACTGGTCTCCTTGCTGTTTC
>CM053770.1:114466420-114483454 GCA_028658325.1 Potorous gilbertii | reverse complement strand
TCTCTATATTTGCACAAATCATTCCCACGTGGAATGACAGGTTCCCCCACTTTCTATTTCTACCTTCTAAAATCCTTATCATTCCTTAAGGGCACCAAAAGTATCGTTATTACCTGGGCACCAAAGAATCTTTTTTGTCCTTGGGAGACTCTCAGTTGGGAATTCTTTTTAAGGTTTCATCTTCCTTTATCAAATTATATGTCAAAAAAATCATCAAAAACACAGTGGGATCTCTCATTTTTCCTAGTAAATTGTGTGATTCTAAAGGGGAAAAGGAAAGGGAACAAACATTTATTAATGCCTACCATGTGCCAGATGCTGTGCTAAGTGCTTTGGAAAAATTATCTCATTTGAGCCTTACAACAACTCTGGGAGTTAGGTGCTGTTATCACCCTCATTTTACAGATGAGGTAAGACAGAGGTTCAATTACTTGTCAGGGTCACTCAACTTGACCTTGATTTCTGGGAAAATTCTAGAATAGGTCATTAAAGAGACAGTTGCTAAACATCTAGAAAGGGAAGTAGTGAATAGGAAAAGCAACCTTTTTATTTCAAGGCTCTTAAATGGCTTTATATTAGGTGGATCACTAGAGCTTCCATTCTTCCATAATCAGCTCTGCCAGAGGAAACCAGGCCCTGATATAGATATTTCATGGCACCCAATTTCAGCAGAGATTTTTTTTTTTACTAGTGTAGCAGTAAGCACAGCCCTATATACACAGGGAGACCTGCTACCACAGGTTCTTAGATCTGCATTCATAAAAGGAAAGCAACTTTCAAATGGTTAAAAATCAGCTTTAATCAAGAACAGGTGTCAGAGAAAATTAAAATCAAAATTTCAGAGAAAATAAAGAGAAATCAAAACTCAACAGACATGCTTCCAAAATGTCTGACCATTACTTACCTACATACACAGTTACCAGAGAGGGAAGCATCAACTTCTGAGTTTTAGGTGGGGAGGGTTGGGAGGGTGTTTCCCAGAGTCTCTGTGGCCAAAGAAAAACTTCCAGTTGGTAAGTCTCAAAGTAAAACCTCACCCTCAGAGTATTTGTATACTTTTTAGAGCCAGAGGGCATAACCCTCTGACCCAGTACCTCAAAAGAAAAAAAAAAGGTACTTAGCACCCTCCTCCCCACTCAAATCAAGTTTCCCACCATGGGCAGGCCCAGTCAATGGGTGGGAGAGATCCTCCTCCCCAAGCACATTATTCCATCAGGCACTTTCAGTAAAACAAAAAGAGCAAAAGATTCTAATTTGAATCT
Source organism: Potorous gilbertii (assembly GCA_028658325.1). Taxonomy (NCBI): domain Eukaryota; kingdom Metazoa; phylum Chordata; class Mammalia; order Diprotodontia; family Potoroidae; genus Potorous; species Potorous gilbertii. The sequence goes on along the minus strand of CM053770.1, from coordinate 114,482,192 downwards.
TTTCATTACAACTAGGAAGCTGATACCTGTGAAGTTTGGGATTGAAATAATAATTCTTCACCTTTGCTGTCAACTCAAGGTCAAGTGCGGTGATATCCTTGGGACATAATTTCCTTTTATTTCCTGAACTAGTATCTCTATCTAGTCTCCCAAGCTCAGACTGTCCCTAGGCTTACTCTCCTTAGCCAGGTGAGCATTCTTTATACTATTTCTAGCACTGTTTAGTTTCAGGACAAATGCATTACAGGGCTAGTTCCCTTAGTCACCAAGTAAAAAGTAGCTCTTAAGTAGTTTTTCAGTTCCTACCTCTGAGTCAGGCTGAGTTGTACCTTGGTCCACTCTCTTGGGGAATCCCAAATCATTAAAGAATTCTATCAGCTGAGTCACTCCCCTCTTATTTTACTTTTGTGTGTTGTTTTTTCCCCAGCAGGTCAGCTCTTTGGAGGTAGGGACTGTCTTATTTGTTATGTGTATATACACACATATGTGTACATATCTACACATACACACATACCTAGATATGTGTTATATTGTTGTTTAGTCGTTTTTCAGTCATGCCCAACTCTTTTGTGATGCCATTTGGGGTTTTCTTGGCAGATAGAGGAGTGCTTTGTCCTTTCCTTTTCCTGCTCATTCTACAGATGAGGAAACTGAGGCAAATAAGTGTAAGTGACTGGCTAGTCAGAAAACTAGTTAATGTCTGAGGTCAGATTTGAACTCAGGAAGGTAAGCCCTGCTGACTCTGGGTCCAGCACTCTATCCACTGTACCAGCTGGATTATCATGTTTTAAATATAATATAGTACATGCTCTATCTAGCTATCCTTCTGTTTCTCATTTCTAGCTTTCCTCCCAAATGCTTGTTTTCTACTCTCCTGTACTCTTTGTTGTTGTAGTTCAGTCATTCAGTCATGTCCAATGCTATATGATCCCATGAAGTTCATGGCTATTTTTTTTTTGGCAAAGATTTTTCCTGCTCCAGTGCACTCCCATTTTACAGATGAGGAAATGAGGCAAATAGGCAATTAACCTGCCTAGCTTCACACAGCTCAGATTGTATTTGAACTCAGATATTCTGGACTCCTAGCCTGGTGCTCCATCTGCTGCACCACTTAGCTGCCCATATTCTTACTCACCTGGTATTTAATGCTCATCAATCACATCACTATAGCTCAGGTCATTTGATTACCTCATTTTTAGTGTCCAGGAAGGTACTATTTGCAGTGGAGGGAAGCAGAGTCAGACTCATGAGTTTGGGAGAGTTGTGGATAGCGGGGGAGCATGAGGAACTACAGATGAAAACCACAAGCCACTATCAATATTGTTATTGTTAGTATTGAAGTGCTTTTGAATCTGACTAGAAAATCAGATGGTTGCTTGTCCTTCGTCTTTGAAGAGGACCAAAATGACATCACCATGAAAATGTGAAATTTCAGCATGGCTGATCAGACCAATGGGAGCTCAGAATGCTCTACCACAGGTTGGGCACAGATAGTCCGTGTGAATATTTGGGGTGGATATTCCAAATTTGTGCATCCTGTGTTTACTTTTTGCTGTCTCAGTTCTGCTTTGCTCATAGACCACAGCACCTTTTCTTATGTGGGCATGCCATGCTGAATGGTCCTGTGCTAGCATCTCCCATATTGCACAGTAAAATCCAAAGTTCTTGAGAGAGACCTTGACAGTATCCTTGTATTGCTTCTTCTGACCACTATGTGATCGCCTGCCCCATGTCAGTTCTCCATAAAATAGTCTTTTTGGCAATCATTTTGCATTCGAACAACGTGGCCAGCCCATCAGAGTTGTGCTCTCTGAAGCATAGTTTGAATACTTGGCAGCTCAGCTCAAGCAAGGACCCATCTGGTACCTTATCCTGCCAGGTGATCCTCAGAATCTTCCTAAGACAGTTCAAATGGAAACGATTCAGTTTCTTGGCATGGTGCTAGTAGACTATACATGTTTCACAAGCATATAACAATGAGGTCAGCACAATGGCTCTTTAGACTTTCAGTTTCGTAGTCAGTCTAATACCTCTTCTCTCCCAAACTTTTCTTCAGAGCCTCCCTACTGAGGTAGCTCTGGCAATGAGTGCATGACCCTGGAGGAGAGCGTGAGGCTAATGACTTCATGCAACTCTGCCTCACTTAAATTAAAATCCAAATCAAAAGACATCACCCATACCATTTCACTATTATGCTTCAAAGTCCCGTGGCAACAGGCAAGTGATGAAGCAGCAGATGTGGATACACTGGGGGCTGTAGTCACAACCCTGCACACAGGTGGCCCTGGCCATAGGGTCGTTTCTCACAGGAAGCAGCCGCGGCATTTGGCAGCCCCCAGGTGTCTTTTAAGGATTGCACTGCTCACCTCCTGGTGTGAGGAAAACAGATAGCTACTAAGAGGATACAAAAGTAGCCATTGAGGAAATGAATGTATTTTTACACACACTTGATTGGCTTATGGTTGAGCCTGATGAATATCTACCATCCACTGCAGAGCAGATGTTTCTAGCAACTGAATACTACTATTCTGTAGCTAAGCCCAGCCTGTTATTTAATATGTACAGATGGCCTTGCACAAGTCATTTAATTTTTCTGGGCCTCAGATTTTAGTACAAGAAATGGTTGTAAATGTCCTCTAGGGCCCCTTACAACTTTTTAACTCTATTATCACTAAAAGCACCAGTCTTGCCTAGTAGCCAGAGCACTGGACCTGGAATCATTGAGATCTGGATTCAAACATTTTTTAGTTATTTATTGAGCTGCATGATTATAGGTTGGTCATAGGACATCTCTGATCCTCAATTCCCTCACCTGTCAAGCAAGGATTGGCCTTTTAAACTACTGTCTGGCTTATAGGACCACAGTGAGGAGAATCTTTAGTCAACTTCAAAGTGTTATATAAAATGTGAGTTATTTTTATTTTTATTTCCTTGTGTGGTTCATAAACTGGCTCTGGAAGCAGTTACAAAAGAAGAGTCCTGATAAGGTTTTGAATAATGGCTACATTGTTAGTATAAGCGTACAGCCTTCCAAGGGACACATTAATCTGGATGTTTAAGTTCTGGTGTGTTGGTTAAAAAGTCAGTCACACCTTTTTATGGTCACACTTTGTAGGTACATAAAACAAGTGATAATGTAAGGCAGTCCATGATTAAGTACACAAATGAACAGTGTTCTTTTATACATAATAAATGCTATAGATGTTTAGTTAAGGGAAACGACTGCCTGAATTGGAATGGCTTAATGAAAAGAATGGGGTTCATCACTATATTAAAAACAGAGTTTGAAATGGCCAAGAATGGTGCAAAGTATAAAGAGCCATGTTTTTTTTTTCTGTTTCACAGAAAGTATGAGGATATAAATTTTACTATTTCTACAATGCCTACCTAAAGAAATTTGTATTCTATCATGACTCAATATACCTAAATCATATTGACTAAATTCAATAACATGATGCATGAACAAATATTTAATATTCAAAATCACAAAAATGCAGCATGGCACAATAAGGTATTATGAAATAATATTTAATTGGCTGGTCTAGCTCTGAACAGAAGAAAGTAAATATTAAAAATGTTAATTATTTTACCATGAGAATGGGAAATTTGAGAAATAAATGATCTCTTTTTGGGAGAATCTTAACTTCTTGATTGTAGTTGGAAATAAATTAACTCTAATAAAGATAGACTTGAGGAAACTTGTTTCTTCCCCCTCACATAAAGCTAATTTGTACAGGATTATTAATGGTGATATGGGCAAGAATTAGCATGGCCAGATGGAGTCTGTATTACTGGAAGTATCCATGATTATACACTGAATTTAGTCAAAGGATCATAGATTTAGAGCTTAAAGGAAACCTGGAAGCCATCTAGTCTAATCCCCTCGTTTTAAAGATGAGGAAGCTGAGACTGAAAGAGGTTAATTATTTGATCAGGATCATGGAGACAAGTATTAGATATGTCCCAAAGAGAACACTTTTCTTTTCCTCTTCTCCCCACCCAGAAGGTTCCCTTTTCAAACTTTCTATTTCTGTAAAGTGTACCACTATCTTCCCAGTCACGCATACTCATAACCTCATTATCTTCCCCTATTCCTCATTCATATTCCCCCACATATCCATTTTGGTGCCAAATCTTATCATTTCTCCTTTTATGATATTTTCTAGATGCATCCCCTTCTTTCCTATTTATCTCTTAGGTTTGGTTGGAGCATGTTAACTGGTAAAGAACTGCCTGGTTTTGGCAAACTACCAATCAGTGTACTAGTTATTTTAATTTAATTAAATATCTATTTAAAAAAAATCAGTTGTCATGATTAAATGCCCTATATATAGAAATCATGCATGTTTGGTTGACTCTATTTTGCTATACTTACATCTCAGGTTTATTTAAATGAGTAGATATAAGAAAGAAGGTGAGGTTTTCCTGATTTGGCAGGGAGGGGTTTGAATTAAAATTCTGATTAGATTAAAATCATGACCAGCTGCCACCCATAAAGAGGCAAGGCTAAGTTAAAGGATATATCTGTGAGAATCATAGAAAGCTTGGAAGCCTGACACTAAGTGTCTACTTCTGGATGAAGTCCATAATTACCAGGTTGATGTGGGATGCCCAAGTTATTGGCTCTTATTGGGAATTGGATCAAGCTAGTGACTAAGAGTGCCACTTGATGGATAAATATATATTCACACACACATGAAATATGGATGTATTTTATTTTATTGTAATCTAGTAAATTTACTAGATCTTTATCAAAATTTTTGACATGATTTATTCTTTGCAATTAAGTAAGTTATTTAAAATTATACTAAAAAATCAAGTTATATAAATAAAAAGGCTAAAAATACAATGAAATAACATTAGATATGGAATCAAGTCTAACACAATTTTAACATGCTTTTAAATGTAACTTTTGGTTTTTACTACTAATGCTATCATGGGCAAGATACTTACCCTCTTCATACCTTTTGTTTTTCTCTCTCTCTAGTGATGATAGTTGTCTAGATTATCTCTAGGGTTAAATATTATGATGATATTATTCAGTGGTCTGCTGGTAAATATGAAAAAAGCAAAATGTAATCATGGCACGCTGTTAAATTTAACTCCCATTTTTAATATTCATTCCATTATTTTCTTAAGTCTTAATCAACCAACAGTATCATTTAACAATTTTTGTACCAAAAATTTAACAATAGCTCTTGTGAACCAGTTCAAACTAGCTCTAGCACACTATTATTCATATCAATATTACCTCAAATTAAAAAAAGAAAACCCACAATGTGATAGGTTACTGTGTAAAGTAGATTTTTGAATGTAGTAATATTGATCCCCTTTGTTTTAAGCATTTCTTTTGAGTGGAACAAATAAATTACTGTCCTCTACCTAATCTACATTAAGTTCATCATGCCTTCATTTTCAGGAGACCCTTAACATGAAGCAAACAGTCTTTAGGTGAATTTCCCCGTGAGGTGTTCAAGCTTCCCCAGGACTGAAGATGATCCAAAACTGGGACCTTTAGTATGAGAGGTCAACTTCCACACACCTTTGGGGCATCAGTTTCTATTATATCAGACATTCTCAATAAAGTACAAAAATGAAAACATGACAGCAGAAATGACCACTAGATCTTTGGGAATTTTTGAATAGAAGTAACTTCTGCTTCTAAGATTTAAAAGCAGATAAGAGGACGGATGCTATCCTGTTCATGTTCATTTATTTCTCAGTAATACTGACATGCATGTCTAGAATTTTAAAATGATAGCCATTTCAAAATTTCATTACATTTATTGACTATTTTGTTTCAAAAGGCTGATTAAATAATAATATGGCTGAAGAGACTGTCTTATGTTCTCAGCATTTCAGATTGACATATTTGCTTACTTATATGAAAATATACTTGTTAGATAATTATATGACAGTCTGTAATCTCAGAAAGTAGGAGTGCAGATTTCCAGATGAGATCATAAGTAAAATATAAGGACCTGATAATCATGAGAAAGGGTAAATAACAGGAGAGGAACTCTTTTCACTAAATTGTTTTTATTAACTCTTCAGCTTTTTCTCATTTGCATTCAGTGTTATTGTTGACCTCATGGAAGATACAGTTTGTTAAATTAAAAGATTTTGCTTTAATTTGCATAATGTAAGCCAGTCAGGTTTTAAAATTTAATTGTAATATAGATCACATGAAAAGCAAGGAGATTGGCTAATATGTTGTAGCAAGTCATTACTTGGCTTAAAAATATAGCCAGAGTAACAGGGCATTAAATAAGGCTAATTGCTTTTGGGTGGCAAACAGTTTGGAAGAGAGGAAATGGGCATCCATCTCTTCCAAAGATTGCTGGGATACAGTAATTACTGTGTGTGTAGGATCCTGCATATCATTAGTAGGGTAGCTCCCTGAATATAGCTTTTGAAGAAAATCACAAAGTCCATGCCAAAAGGGAGGCAGAGCTGCCAGTCTCTTATGTCTTGTCTCCAGAATGAGACCATTGAACTTATGGAAAGAGCATGGCATGTAAATGTTGGAGACCATAGTAACACAGATTTAGAGCTGAAGGAGACCTCAGAGGACATCTAGTCTAATCCTCTCATTTTAGAAATGAGGAAACTAGGACCTCGGAAAGTGAAGTGACAGATGATGAGAATTGAAGGTAGGATCCAGAGTCAATGATCCTTTCATTGCGCCACACTGTCTTCTTTAATTGCAGGCATGCCTTTGCTACAGTGAGTGGTTTGTCTCTTAAAAAAATTACTTCCATTTTCTGGCCTTTGTTTCCACACCTGTAAAAATGAGAGTGATACTAAATGATCTCTCAGGTAGGTTCAGCTTCATGGTTCAATATTAGGAAGAACTATGGTAGGGAACTTAATTTTGCTTTTTGAAAACACCACCATAGTGCAGGACACAAGGACACAAACACCTGGTGTGCTTTGGTAAAACTCTTTTGATTGATTTACACAAAATGTAGGTACTGTTTTTGGAGTATATAAATGGAGGAGGGAGATGACCTCAGTTCAACAAGAATTTATTAAGGATTTACTATGTGGAAGACAATGTTGGAGATACAAAAATAAATAAGACATAGATGGTGATTTCAAGAAGTGTGGCATCAAATAGAGAGGACAAAGACATGGTGCTAAAATGATGAGTTGGTCCTTGAAAGAAGGGAGGGGCTTTGGCAGATGGAGGTGGGGGTGGGCATCTGGATTTTCCTCAGAGTGGGATCAGTTTGGTTACAATTGAAAGGAGGGGCCAGATGAGAGGGACTTTATAGAAAGAGGAATGCTAGGACTTGGCAAATGATTGGGTGTAGATGGTGAGGGATAGAGAAGACTTCAAGATAATTCCCAGGTTCCTAGTCTGGATGAATGAGAGGAATATAATTGGTGTCATTAACAGAAATAAAAGAATTAATACTGATAGCAATGATAACAGCTAACATTTTATTGTGCTTTAAAATTGCAAATATATATGTATATATATGTATACATGTATGTGCATATGTACATATGTATATATATGTCATTTGATCTTCACAACAACCCTCTGAAGTAGGTACTATTATTATTTTCATCTTACAGGGGAAAGGGCTGAGAGGGGTTAAAGTGACTTGTCTGGGGCCACATGACTAGGAAATGTCTGAGGGAGGATTTGAACACGTCTTCCTGACTCCCCATTCAGCATCCTATCCATTCTGCCATCTCATTGCTACATGAGGATTAGCAGCACATTTTAGGCGTGGGGTGGCTAGGACAGAACAACAAAATGGAAAACATTTACTGTGAACAGAACAGCATTCTTAGTGCTGGGCAAGATACAAATTTTAAACAAGGACTTACAGTCTAGTAGGGTAAAAAAGACTTTATACAATTAATTTTATAATACACAAAGTTGTACAATAACCACAAACGCATTTACATACTGTTTTAAAGCCTGCGAAGCACTTTACAGATACTATCTATTTTGATCCTTATCAATTAATCAATTAACAAACATTTATTAAGTGTTCATTATGTAGAAGACAGTGCTTTAATTTTGGATCTGGCATTAATGCTCTCAATGTGCTTATGTTATAATGGAAGACAAGATCTATATAGATAAGTATATATGTGATATATATGATGTAAACAAAGGAGATGGAAAGTAAATCTAGAAGAGAATGTACTAGCAGGGGGCTGAGGGTGGGGTTTGGAGAGGAAGTACTGAGAAAGGCCTCCCATATGAAGGTTTCCTCTGCTGTTGTTTGTCCTTTGTTTTCCAAGAGGACCATGACATCAGGGAAGTGACACATGACATACAAATGAATTGGATTTAAGTGAGGCAGAACTGTGCAAAGTCACCAGCCTCACTCTTCTCTGGAGCCATATGGGTCCAGGGACAAGATACAGATCAGGATGACTAGAGATGACCTGGATGCAGTGGGAGACCTTGGCCTTTTTAAGTTATGGTTTTTCTCAAGTCTTAGTTTGACTGAGGCAATGCCCATTCAGTAACTTATATCTTGAAGGATGCCAGAGATTTAGAGAGGTGGGTGGCAGATACTGTGGGAGTGGAGAGGAGGGCTCCAGGCTAATGCAAAAGCAGGTAGATTGAAGATTGAATGTTGTTAATGAAGCATAACACACACTTAGTTGGGGATTGTGGAGTGCATGAAGAGAAGTAATATGTAATTAGGTTAGAAAGATAGGAAGTATCTTGTTCATGACAAATTTTAAATGCCAGTTTATAGTTGATCTAGGAGGCAATAGGGAGCCACTAGAATCTGGGGGTATTGTGTGAGTTGACCTATACATTAGGAAAAAATCACTTTGTTAGCTGTGTGGAGAATGGAAGCAGGGATTCCAATTAGAAGACTATTGCAGTGATGCAGGTAAGAGTTTATGAAGACCTCAAGTAGAATGATGACTATTTAACTGAGCAGAAGGAAATATATCCAAAGACAATGTGGCAAAAGAAATTATAAGTCTAGAGAACAGACTTGGATATAAGAATTAGGAGTCAAAGAAGAAAGGAAAGTTGTGAAACTAGGTTCCTGGAAGGATCACTTTGCTCTTGACGATAACAGGAAATTTTCAAAAAATGGTGGGTTTATGGTAAAAGAGTTCTGTTTTGCAGATGCTTGTAGAACACAAACTTCAAGAAGTATAGTAGACAACCTGATTGAATCTTAGGAACAGACTAGAACTAGATACATAAACCCAAGAGCCACAGAGTTGCTGAATACATTGGAGTTGATGAAATTAACAAATGAAATGGTATATACAGATAAAGACTAAAGCACTACATTGAGAGGGTGTGACATAGATGGAAAGGCTAAGGAGACTGATAAGGAGTAGTGAGACTGAAGAACCATAAGATATGGGGAATGGGTATCATGAAAATAGGGAGGAAAGAGTATTCAAGAGGAGAAGGTAGTCAAGATTTTCAGATATGCTGCAGAGGGGTCAAGAAGAATGAGGGCTGGATTAATAAATTATATTATGGCAATTTAGAGATCATGGGTAACTTTGGAGAAAGTAGTTTCAATTGAATAATTAAAATTAGAATTCAGATTTCAGATTAAAGAGATATAGAGGGCTTGTTCTAAGTAGAGTAGACATATAGGGCAATATCTATCAGATATAGTAGGTTCTATTGAGAATTTTTAAAGACAGGAGAGAAATTGTGAGCAGTAGGGAAGGAACTAGTAGATAGGGAGAGATTAAAAATTAGAGAGAAAATGGGAATGGCGTTGAGACTAATTTGTTGGAGAAAATGGGAGGAGACAGAAGCAAGGCTATAAGTAGTGTGGTTGGTCTTGACAAGGAGAACACCTCTTCATCATAGAAGTGAAGGAGGAGACAGTAGGGATAATGTTGAAAAGATGTGCAATGAGGACAAAACAGAGATCTTAGGGAATGCTCTTAAGTTTTTCAGTGAAATATTAGGGGTGATCTTCAGTTGAGAGAATGGGGGAAGGGATAATGTAGGAAGTTTAAGGAGATAAGAGAATATATGCAACAGTTGCCAAGTAGAGAGTAACTAATTAGGGAGGAGTAGAAGTCTTGCCATGCTGCAGTGATAATCAAGTTGAGATTACATAGCATAAGTTTGTGGTGCATCCATCAAGATATTTTTGCATCTTCCTCTATCTTTGTTAAGCAGCATGGAAATACCAGCAAGGAGGGTAGTTGTTGGCAATAATTCAGGCTTGGGGTTTGACATGACAGCTGGGGATGGTGAAGGAGATGTGTTCTTTACAGGGGTTCAAAAAATCACTTGGATAGGGAGAAGCAAAGGGGATGGGATTATACTGACTATTGGGAAATGAGTAAAGCAGAGTGTCATTGAATGGGGAGAGGGTCCATGATGAAGGCAGGTGACAAGATGATTCAAGGTCTACCCTGAGGTTTGAGCACAATTCTCAACTGGCCCTACCTTGGGACATGCCATATTGATATATTCTAGGAGATGTTTGGAAGCTCTTCTCACAGTAGCAAGAGCAAGAGAGTTTGGTTTTTTTTTTTCTGGCCAGGAGAGAGGAACTCCTAATACCTTATGTATAATGACTTGGGGACCTCTAGGAGACTACCAAGGAGGGTTCTGACTCACAGCATCCATGAATAGGGCCAGGAAGGTAGGTTCTATTTTTATCTCCATTTTACAAATGAAGAAAAGATGACAGAGGTTAAGTCAACTGATTTTTTTAAAAAAATATGATTAAATGTTAAAGTATGCTAAATAACATTTAAGAGTGGCTAATAGAGGTGGAAAACTATTTCTTAAATATTTGCTTCAGAACTTCCACTTCCTTCCCTGGCTCCAGAAACTCACCAAACATCATCCTTCTCTGATGCCCTCTCTTCTGCTCCTTCCACCTATCCTTTCCTTTTCTCCACAACCCCACCCCACCATGGGTAATCCAGAAGAGAGTGAGTCTAAGACTCAGGGTATATACCATGTTCATCATTGTAGACTTAGGTAATACAAGATTTAAAAAGTTTTTCCTACTATTTTTCTGCCCCCTTCCCTACCCCCCTTGCATCTTTATAAGAAACTTGTTTTTGAGTAAAAAGACTGAGTTTAGCAAGTATGAGCTGTAAAATAAACAGTATAACTTTGTGTTCCATGAATAAAGAGAAAGAACAAAGGACAAATGCCCAAGGCCAAAAGCTATTGGTGTGTGCCCACGTTGTCTCTTAGAAGTCAATAAAAAGAATAAAGATAACTGTCAGAGGGAAAATTTAAAACTAAGTATTTGCAGGAAAACTGCAGCTTAAAAATAATGAATGATGAGTTAATTTGATAGATTCCACAATATCCCCATCCATATTCTGTTTCTATAATCACACTTTTATTTGATTTTCAAAGAGCTATTTCACAAAGAGTGCTGCAGTAGAAACACTATAAATGCACCAACGACATTGCAGTTATTTATGAAATGATTTAGCGATCTTATGTTCAATATCGTAGCCCCTTATAAAGCTTCATTGCTTTAAATAACGTCACATAATCCTGAATAATTATTTTTGATTTTATTTAGATCAGTTGATATTTCAATTTTTCTTTTTTTGAAAAATAGCCAAATTTTAACAGATATTGTGGAACAGGGTGATATTTACTGAATTTTTGTCCTTTTGTGATTGCTTTTTTCTATTAGAGAAGCTTGTTTTTATACTTTTGAGAAATTGTTATATATTTATTATCAAAAATGGTGATTTTGTTATATTCTGATGCTTGGGAAGTAGTATGTTGTAGTGAATACTCGGAGTCAGGAAAATATGGTTCAGATCTAAGCTCAGATACATGTTAGCCATGTGATCCTGGTCAAATCACTTAATTTTTATGAGCCACCATTTTCCCATCTGTAAAACTGAGAAACTACCTCAAAGATTATGAAGACCAAATGAGATCATGTATGTAAAGCATTTTGCAAATCTTAATATATTAACATGCTCTAATCATAATTCCATGTTTTTATGCATGTTTATGGAATTTAGTAATAATGGCATATTATAGCTTATGTTTTCAAAGTGGTTCCCTCACAATTATTCTATCAGGTAGATCATGAAATATGATTAAATCCATTTTGTCAATGTGGAAAACAGGGTTTCAAGAGGCAAAGTGGCTTGACTGGTCAAAAAGTTAGTGAGCCAGTTGTCAGACTTTTATCTTCTATTTAAAAATTCAGTTTTAAACTCTAGTAAATGTTTAGAAACTTTCTACAAATCATGTTAAAAAAAGTCTATCAAGCCAAAAATTGTCAATTGCGTTTGTGTTTCAGATTTTGCAGTTTGAAATATATTATACATCTTAGTGTTGTATAACAGCTAAGGTAGTGGATATTTTAAATTGTCAGTTTCAGAGTGAAAATTTCAGTGCATATGGGGTGACTTTTGCTGATTTCTGTTAGCTCTTTTCAGTAGCCTTTTATTTTTGCATTTTCATAATACCTGACATGCTTGAAACTAAGTGGGATATTATCAGATGCCTAAGATGTGCATAATACACATGTCTCGAAATGGAAATGATTAGACTATAGGCCATTTCTATTGTAAAATGTATGAGTTAATTCACTGGTCATGCAAATAAAGAAGAATGATGCTTCCTTTTGGGCAGAGTGTTGGCAGATGTCATGAAAACCTCCCTAAACAAGATTGTTAATTCATGACCTCTTCCCCCCATTGCCGTTTTACTGGTACCTTCCTGAGGGAAATGCTGCCAAAGAGGACAGCTAGACCTTCAAATTATACAGCTGGTATAAAGGACACAGCCACAACCCCTCCCACCCCTGCCCCAAACTTAAGCTAATAGAGCTCCTGAAAGCCAGGCATCAATCTTTCCCTGTCATTACTCTCTAACACTTCATGAATGGTTTTTGTTCCATGGCATTCACCTTAAAACTCAACTTGCTCCAAGTATTTGTTGATAACTCAAGGAAATATACAGACCCGAATATATAAACATATGCACATATGCAAACATACTTTTCTTACAAAAATTCAAGAGCTATTTTAATTTATATATTATATGTTATATTATAATTATGTATATTATATATTTATAATTTCTTGAGCTATGGTAGGAAAGGGATTAATAAGTGAAATGCTCATTTGGGAATGACTTGGAGCTCATTCTTGAGAATTGATTAGGTTATCTAGATAAAAGGGTGGAATACAGAAGAGAATTTGACAGTGGCCACTTATGTCTGACTATGCAGCTCCACTGCTCAGAAATTGTACTTCTCCACATTGCCAAACAAGAAAATTTTATGTTCAGTTGCTTGGCATTCAAGGCCATAACAAGGCATATTTACATACACACATATATGTATGTATGTATATGTATACTCACATACATGTTATATATATACATATATGTATGTATATATTCATACTATATATGTATGTATATATTCTTATACTTTCCAGTACTTTCCTCTGGGCTCCAGCCAGACTAGGCTCTTATGTCCACTGAGTGCACCTTGAATTTTCCTACCTCTATGCTTTTGCTCCAGCTGTTCCCTATACCTAAAATAGCTTTCTTCTCTTTCCTCACTTATAGATTCATTCCATTTCTTTATATAATGAATGAGAAAAGACAACATTTATTAAGTGTCTCTTGTGCCAAGCATTGAGGAGACAAAAAAGCAAGACACCATTTATCTTAAGGAACTCACATTCTAATGGGAAAATAATATATATTGGAGGTCACAGCTTCAAGACTGATGGAAAGGTGCCATGATCCTTAAGGTTCAGTGGTAAAGCCTCTTGTTTAGTATCATTTCCCTGGATAAAATCATGTTAGTTTCTGATGTTGGACAGTGTACTTTGTTGGCGAGAACTTTCTTTTCCAAGTCTTCAGTAACTATGACTATATCACCTGCAAGAGCTTTTGCTAGGCTGCCTCTCCATTGGAGTTGTTTCCTAGGATGATTTCTACAATTACTGAAATAGAAACAATGCTATTCCTGAGACTCTTGGATTCAGCAACCTGGACTGTTACTGTAGGTATAAAAGGAGGTGGTGTTCAAGGTAGAGATAGTTTGATTTGCCTGACATATACTTCCTGACTATCTCTGAGTGCGTTACTGCTTCCAGTAGGTTAACTTGCCTGACCTATGGGAGGTGGTTGATGAGAATGGCTGGCCTCAGATCTATAGGAGTTGTTTAACCTGGATGATGACTGTGAAGGCTGGACTGAGATCAAGGAATAAACATTGGGACTATGAGGGAGAGAAGGCACTGAAATGAGGCACTTGGGCCTGATAGTTGTTTCATTTTCACAGGAAATGCAAATATGGCAGCAGCAGCATGATGGCAGACTAGGACGATGGTCAGGAAGATAAAGATTATCTTGTGAGTTTTCTGAATGGAGACTACAAGTGTGGTGCTGCTTTGGCTAGAATTTTCTCCATTTCTGCTTTCTGCCTATTTGAACCAAAGAGAATGAGTATGTGGCTGGAATATAGTAAAGCTGACGACTAATCAGTCCTGGAAATTTGTGAAAAAGCCACTTTAATGCTTTAGCTGCCCCATACCACATGCAGATGGCAGCCTATAGGACAAAGGAAAATACAATATAGTCTTCAACTTATTATTCAAAAATATTTAACTTAATGATAAAAAATATTATGATTCACTCAATGCAGTCATTCATCAATCACCTGGCATTTATTATATATCATATACTTTGTTAAGTACTGGGGAAAATATATTTAAATATGATAGTTCCTGTCTTTGAGGAACTAAAATTCTCCTGGGGAATATAAAGGATTATTACATCGATTTGGATAAACAACCTATAGATTTCATCTATCAGTGGATGTATCTTGGACTGAATACAAATGGACAACAATTTTGTACCAAAATTGAACACGAAAAGGAAAATTGTCTGAATTGACTTCAGGGAATTGAAAAATTCTTTTAATTGCTCAGTTTCTTACAGACACAAAAACTCATCTTCTTAATACCAATGTTTTACCAGTGTTGTTACACAGCTATTCAATCATGAAACACTATTATTTTCTAAGATTTAAAAAAAATAGGTATCATAGAAAGGAACTTGATGAAGCTCCAACAAATAATGTATAAGGAACTATAATGTGATGTTGTTCAGTTGATTCAGTGGTGTCCAACTCTTCATGGTCCTTTGGACAGACATTTAGTAACTTGCCAAGGTTCACACAGTAAGTGTCTGATACTGCGTTTGAGGTCATGTCTTCCTGACTCCAGAACCAACATTCTATCCACTGGGTTGCCTAGCTGCTTCCACTATAATGTATAAGAAGAAGCAAAGTAAACAATCCCAGCATGAAAAGGTATAAGAAAAGAGGTTATGTGGTAAGAGTGAGAGACTACCAATGGACAGTCCATGTCTTCTACTGGCACATTCTAGATGTAAGAAAAAAACAGTCCATTAGTATGTTGGGTGAACTATTTGACATCTGCCACCCAGCTACACTAGTAGCATCACAACATTGGGCAAAGGGACAATTCAAAGGTCCTATTGCTCTTTTCTGAGTCTCCAGGAAACATGGAAAGCATTTCATCATGAAGATCTCCGAATGGTTTGATCACAAAATCAACCTTTGCAAGTAAAGTAAAGATGGTCAGTTTCCAAATGGCAACTCCTTTAAATACCGTAAGGTAATATGCACAGATGGAAAAAGAAAGTGGACATCTGAGACCTAATAGAAAATGGTTGCCATCTTTGTGTTTTTTTCTTTTTCAAAGGCAAAGTTCACTAAACATCCATACTAAATTCCTTATTTATATAATTTTAATAATA